>WHYT01015945.1:304846-393566 GCA_009806455.1 Tetrax tetrax | reverse complement strand
ATTTAGACTATTAATAAAACAAGTATTCTTCTATTTCATGTAGCACTGGCCTTTCCTGTCTCGGTGCTGTCCCCAGACTGCATGTAGCATCCTGAGGTCTTTAAAGAGCTTTTGCTATCTGATTAGGCAGTTGCATATTAGGATGTCAACGGGAACATAAACAAAAATAGCCATAAAGGAAGCAGAACAGTTCTTCTGGGACAGATTTCTATTGCCATTAATGTGTGTCTCTTACACAGAGCTAATTTTGAGAAGTGCTATAAAATTAATACTAGAGCCCTGTGAATAAAAAAAAAAAAGAAGAAGAAAAAACTGACTGTACATAGATACAGTTGGAATCCATAGCACCCATCCACCAGAAAAGTCTGGTATTTCACAGCATTTTTCATCCTGATGGATAGATGACAGAACAACTACAGTTTTCTGCTGCACCAGAAGTACTGAGATGTCCTCACTGATCTCTGCCTCACATTTCTTACAGAGATGAAGCTTTTCAACAGCCCAAAACTGTGGCTGGTTTCTGAAAAAAACTGAACTGGAATGTTTCCACAGCAAGGGCCAGTTCAGCTTTTTTCCAAGTCCCCAGGAGGTGTGGTGAGCCTCCTGGGACCCTCTGCATCCCCTGCATCCTTTGTGGGCAATGATCTGAGTTGAGCTTCCTCTTGCTGTTTCTTTACCATGCCTCTCCCAGGCTTTTTCATTTTGGTGAAAAAAAAATACTTGATTGATTTGAATTGCTTCTCTTACTTTTGGGAATATTTGCATTTTCTCTCCTGCTGGGGCAAACAGAAACTCGCCAAATATCTCAAGGAAATTTTGTGGGAAAGCTGATGTAAAATCCCTTTAATCAGTTGTGTGGAAAGAAGTGTATTTATCCTGTGAAACCCTGTGGTCAGATAACTTTGAATGAGAAATACGAGCCTGGGACTCTTTCAATTCATGCTTGATAAAAAAGGATTGAATGTATTTTTGTCTTTTGTTTTCTTTAATTTTCACTCACTTCATTAGAAATTTGTAGTAGAAAATTGCATCTTTACACCTTTTGCCTCGAAAACCCAATAGACTGCTGGATAATTAGTAAGACTCTGCATTTACAAACACGAAAAAAACTTGAGTAAGCAGAAATGGAAGGAACTTCTAACCAGATTGCTAAAAATGCCATGTGGCAGAATATAAGGAGGAAAGAGGGAAGGAAATGCATAAGACCCAAGGGTAAGAGGATGCCAGGCAAGAATGGTGGTGCATCCACACATGCTCCAGGCAAGAAATACATGTATTTTTTTTGCTACAACAGTGTCAAGTGCCATGCTGAGAATTCCCACCACTCAGCCCCTCTTGATCCCACAGAGCACACAGAGCTCGGCCACAAGGTGTCCAGTGATTTTGAATGTTTTGTTGTCATCTCCCGGCAAAGTAGTCTCTGGAGTCTGCAGTCTCTGTTCTTGGCTTGTGCAGACACATTTATAGCAGATTCCATGAGAAGTACTGGAGCAGACCCTCGTCCCTTTTCATGGGGATGTACCCATGGCTTCTTGTACCCATTTTAGGACTTTATAATAATGTTGTGATCACAACTGCACTTTTAGGGGCCAGTGTTTCTCCTCATTGCAGGGAGGCTTCTTCAGAACCAGTCCTTTCTTCTTTCTTCTTGTCTCAGACATTTGAGTGGTAACCTTCAGCTTTCTCTGTCCACTTCTATAGAGAATATCCCATACCTTGTGATCTTCCAGACACTATGAAGCCTGAACAGAATTGGATTTCCTAGTAGGAGACAGTTAACACCTCTGGTTGGTAACATGTACATGTAAGATAAGTAAAGGGTGAGAAGATGATGTTTGGAAGCAGCGACCTTGTTTGTCCCTTATTTTAAGCTGTGGTGTGTCATCAGAATGGACCTACTATAACATCTTCTCTTAGGATATGAATTAAATGCCAATGCTGGTGAGACTTGGGCTGTTGGTTCACAGAACTGTTCATGCTAGTGTGTCATACCAGGCCTGCAAAAAAAGATGTTTAAGTGGTCAGAAAACCCAGGAGGGAAACCGGAGCTACCTGTGCCCTAAATGACTGTCTGCAAGTGCCACGTGGGTCTCCTGCTGGGTGCTAAATGACCGTGGAAATGCACACCATGGTCACACCAAATGGGAGCTGAGAAGCTGAGGAGTACTGTGCTGACATGGCCCTTACCCTGTGTGGCTGGAGGCATTCAACACCTACTCTTAAAGCTTTTGTTATAAGCAGATCACCTTTCTGGGAGGTTGTTTTATCACTAGCAAATATGAGGGGACATGGTACCAAGTGATAGGCTCAGTTATCTTTTAATTCCCTGAAACATGTGTAAATCTGTCAGATGATAGATTGTGGAGCTTAGTAGAAGAGTTGGTGTTCAGACGGCAGTGGAAGAGCTGTCTGTTTTCAGATGAAGTGCTCTTAATGAGACATTTTTGGAGCTAGCTCTTCTCGGTGTTTCATATCATCTTATGATCTACTACTTTTTTTTCCCTCCTGATTAGTTTAATTTGAACATTAGCGTTTGCACCTTAACCTCCCAGTCTGCAGGGAGTGGGAAGAGGACATGCATCTGAGTTAAACGCCAACAGTGGTTGATGCCATAAATCAGAGGGATTTTAGAATCTGATGACAAACCAAATTCCTGTCAGAAAAGAGCAGAGCTGACCCCTCCCAAAGTGTCATCGAAGCCGGGCCATAAAAATCACAGCTGTCACCAAAGCATGCCATGCCTCTGGGGGACATGCCATCCTGGGGACTCATCTGCTGCCTCCATGGCCAAATTCCAAGCCCTCAGGCACATTCCACTTGACATTTTGTCACATCTCTTGCTGATGCATCTGTTTGGGAGCATTAACTCTTCCTAAATCACTTTATCTCCTCTTTTTGCTTAGAAAAAACAAGGCTACGGGAGGTCTAAGCAGTGGTCTATGGCATGAAACAGAGTCCATATGTTTAAGAACTGGCAGCCTTCAAGGTAAAAAATCCTGCAGGCCCTGTTGTTACAGTAATAGCATCAGAAATAAAGCCTGTGTTCACATAAACTTCAAAAAAATATTTTAACTCACATTTGTGCATCCAAAATGATAAGAAATCTTCCCAGTTGTGTCCCCTTGATCTTTGGACACAGACAGAGATCTGTTTCCAAAGGAGATGGATGAGCATGAAGTCAGATCATGAGGGCTATGGTTGACCTGAGATGGCTATACACTCAGTAGTGGCAGGTAAAGATAGAGGCATTGAGGCACCTTTCTCAAACCAGTTGATGGGGTGCAAATTCTAAGATGCCTCCACATGTATGAATGAAAGGAATGTTTCTCTGTTCCACCTCTGCATAAGATAATAACCAAATGGGGTGACATCAGTCCTACAGCCTAAAAATCTAGCAGTCCTTACAACTAGGATGGGGTAAGTCTTACAACACAGACATTAAAATTCACAGTTACAAATTGTCCAGCAGGGATCGCAGCAGAGATACTGTGTCTCCAGACATCAGAGACACTGAAGGTACTGAAGAATCACTGTTGTTTCAGAATCATAAAATTTGAATGCATGTGGGCTAAAGGTCTAACTCATTTCACTAAGGACAGAAGAACCTGGGGAGCATTTGCTGGGCTTCTCATGTTACTAGTGACAAAACTTCTATGAGTTTCTAAAAATAATAGGTGGTAATTTCTTTACAAGCACCGTCCTGCATCCACGATGAGGTAGCTCAGTACCAACTCTCGTGCTGGTCAAGGAGTTAATAACTAAACTAAGAGTCACTGGTAGCCTGAACACCAGTGATGGCAAAAGTGTATTTTTCACGTGCAAACAGAATTGCATGAAATGGTAATTTAATTTTCATTTTGAAATCTAAAGGCCATTTTCCAATGTTTGTAAGTATTTCTGACTGGAAAACTTGGAAAAGGTCAGCTAAGCAGAGAAGTCCTTTTTGGATCTTGTACCAGATGAATGGTCACAAGCCATCACCATGTGCATGTGCAAAATGCTATTTTGTTGGGTATGGATGGAAATATAACTGAATGGAAATCAGCATGGTTAAAAGGCTGTCTGAAAGCAGTGATTCAATAACAAGATCTCAATAAAAAAATAGAGAAAGAGAAAGTAGAAGATAGTTAATACAATTTATACCTTAAAAATACATATGTCACAAGTCAGAAAAAAGCAGTTTTTAAAATTAAAGTGACCAGTTTGACTGTGCAACCTGTTCCAGTGTTCTAGCACCCTCATTGGAAAAATTTTTTTCCTAATATCTAATCTGAATCTAAAAGAATATTAAGAATAACAAAAAATATTAAGAACAACAAATATTAATAGCAAAAGAATATTAAGAATAACGAATTATTAAGAATATAACAAAATATTAAGAATAACAACAAAAAAATTCTTGCTTGGATACAAGTAGCTTTAACAGCAAAATTATAAAGTCAGAGGTGCTCAGTCTACATTGTATTTCGGTTCTACAGACAAAATAAAGCAAGGAGGTGGCGTTTATTATGTATGATACTATGGATGGAGTAAAAAGTTTGTGTTCGGTAGCAAAGGAAGGTGTGAGACAGAACCTACATAAAAAATGAAGATTTTGAAATAGTGAAGGGAGCTTCCTGAATCATACATTTTTTCACAAATCCTGGGAATCTGGGAAAATCTGAAAGTTTTTGAGGATTCTTACTTTTGCTCTGGGGGTTAACAAAGGACAGAGCCATGGTGAAATCTTGAGACTCAAAACTGTCTGTTCAGTTTCCAGCATGAGAGCCGACAATTTGGAAAGCAACTGCTCAGAGAAAGTCATATGCATCAACGTTCTCAGTAAAAAAAAATTATCTCCCTTTGCCCTCAGTATGCTGAAAACTGTTTTGGTTCACTATAAGGCTAAACGAGTAGCAACTGAAAGCAAATACAATTCATCAGGATTTCCTCTAGCTCCCTGCAGGTATCAAAAGGAAGGTTTTCCTCAGTGTTCAGCTGACCAGCCCTGTTCTGGTGTGCTTTCTGGCTTTTGGGGAAAGAATTAACATTTATTTTCTTGCTTTGTTTTTTTTTTTTTTTCCTGAGGGCTGAGAAATTACCTAAAGTTCAAAGATAGCTCTTTGAGTGGGAACTAAACCGTGCTCCAAAGTGCTTCTGCTGTAGATGCCTGGGGGTGATATCCTGTGCTTTTTTGCTGAAGGTGACAGGTCTCCAATTTACTTGAGGTGCAGACGGGGCTTCCCCAGGGTCACATGGGCTTAGAGTTTCAGAGGATTTCTTCTGCTGCTGCTGTAGAGAGTGCACTTTGTTTTCAGGGCTGTTGGTTGTGTTCATGGATTACTTCCCTGCTCTTGCAGAGATATGGGCACAGGACTGTCTGAATCTTCTGCTGTGCCTTGCCCTTGGCTCTGGTCAGGTTTGGTCTTGGGACTTAATGTAAAAGTAGCTAGGCTACATGTATATCGGAAGTCAATGATACACAGGAGGTCTCAGCAGACAGGCTAGTAGGCCCTTCTTCCCTGTGAATCCCTGTATATACTTTCAGGAGTAACTTGAAAAGGTTCTGAACGATTACTAAAATTGAACATTTTAGGGTCCACAGACCTTAAAGGTGCATTTTACCAGAAAGCTTAAAAGAGACTTGCTGAAGAGCTCTCTGAGCTATTCTTTTGATATTTCACATGTCCTGGAACGCTGAGACAGTTCCAGATGTCTGGGATAAAAGCTAGTTGTTGTTCCTGTGTTCAAGAGGATAAACGGGATTGCTCAAGCAAACATAGGCACATTAGCCTGGCCCTAATCCCAGGGAAAATTATAGAAAGACTCATAGGAGACATGACTGGTAAAGAATTAAAGGATGCTGATGCAATTAAAGACCATTGGTGCAATAACGTGGAGAGCAGATCTTACTGGAAAAAATTAAGATCTCTTTTTAGAGAGTGGTTACAATGTGACTGATGAAAGTATGCTTGCTGACCAAACCACTTGATTTTGTGCAATGACTTTCTGATGTAATCTTCAGCTTGTACAAATGTCTAGGCTGTGCTTGGTGAAGAATCTTCCACCGAATCTTTTTCTTTCTTTCTTTCTTTCTTTCTTTCTTTCTTTCTTTCTTTCTTTCTTTCTTTCTTTCTTTCCTTCTTTCCTTCTTTCCTTCTTTCCTTCTTTCCTTCTTTCTTTCCTTCTTTCTTTCCTCAATAGCTTTGAAAGCTCTAGCCCTCCAAAGTTGGGGCCTAAACCAATGTCTACCAAATGAAAAGAAAGCGGGGTTTACCAGGAATTTTCCCCAGTAGCACCTTATCTGCTAAATATTCTGCTGCAAAAGTTGCCTTAGAAAATAGCTACTTCAGACAACCAATGTAAAAGTGAGACTAGTTGCACTACTGCTATGAGTCATGACAGCAGTACACAACACTTCTGAGGATTGATAACACCCTCTTTGTTTGCACCTCAGCTTATTACTGGCTCAGGCAGTCTCTACCCTGCACTGTTCTGGAGGTCTTACCTCTGACAGCACACACTGTGTGATGGATGGGTCAGAGTACTACAGTCCTACATAGCACAGTGGAAGGAGATCAGTGCACGCATCCTTCCACATTAGGTTGAAGTTTGGTCTTTAATTCCCTTATGTTTTGTTGCCTTCAAAGGAAAGAAGACAGCATAAGGGTCTCAGTTCCTCTTCCTCCCCATTCCTCTCCTTGTCACCTCTGTGGCTCTTTCAGTCTTCTCCCTGTGCTCAGCAACTCCCAGCAGTTCTTCCTTCCCTTTTCTCTGAGGTGCCTCCCTTCCAGACTGTCCTTCCTCTTTTTCTCTCTTCCTTTGGTCCCTTTCATTTTGTTTCTCAGCCACCCCTTGTCTCCAGCCTTTCTACCTCACACACTCCTAGCTGGCAGCTTTCCACATTCCTCATCCTTGCTACACCTAGCCGCTGAGTTTTAACCTCTTGGAAACCATGTCTCCTCTCCCACATCCTTTAACCGTTGCATCTGGAAGCTGGTGCTGACACAGCTACAGCGGCAGACGGGACCACTAGTGAACTGCCCACTCCCAAGGCTACCACTGCAGCCTCACAGCTGTTGCTTTGCTTCCCAGCTTCCAGGCTAACGGGTGGGTTTTCTTCTTTTTTAGGGGTAGGATGAGGGTACTTTGAATTTTGCATCAATTGCCATTCATTTGTTATTCCACTCCAAACCAAGAGGAAAGGAAATCTGTGTTGATCTTGGATTTGCCACTTTTATCCTTCAAAAGAAATTCAAGAAGTTGCGCGCATATGGCAATGAAGAACCACCACAGAAAGGGATAGCATGTTACATAGTAAATATTGACAGATATGCAGCAGATATCTGTCCAACTCCTTGCTTTTGCTCTTTCTCTTGCTCTCTTCATTGTTCTATCTCAATAGCCAGCCCTGTTTCTGCTTTCTTCCATCTGGCAGCTCTCAGAATAATCTCACCCACCTGTTAAATGAGAGAATGTCAAGTTAAATTTACAGCAGGGCCTGGAAACAGGATGCTACAGAAAAGTATTTTAATTAAAATCCTCTAATTGAATGCATGCTTCCTTGTGAAAAGGGAGCTGCCGAGAAGGGCCTGATGTCACCACCCCTACCCCCATTTGCCACGAAAGGAGAGCAATTGAAACCAGTTCTCAAGGTGGAAAGAGGAAAGGGTATTTCCAGGGTCTTTTCCAGGGTCACCCTTGCAACGCTGTTATGTGGTTCATGGGAGGTTTGCTCCTCTACCAGAATCAGAGCAGAAGACGTTACATGAGCTCTGCTACTTCTGGTCAGGTGCTTTGCAATAACAACCTGCCATGTATGTGTAAGGGTGGGGCAATATCCACATAAAACCTGAACTCGAACTCTGGATAGAAATCCAACAAATATAAAGCCTGCCTCTGACGCAGAGATCACCATCTCAAAGACTCTCCCGGGAATGCTTCACGCCTTGCTTTGGTGGGCAATCAAGTGGGATTTTAAGACCTGATTTACTGCAGTTGCTGGAAAAGATGCATGAATGGAGAGCAAGATTTTGAGACAGAATCCAGGTGGAAATAGACAGCAAGAGACAAACGCATATCGTTCCCCTTTGGAGAGCCTGGATGTCTGTGCTTGTGGACAAGGCAGTGGACCCACATCCGGATGCACTGTCAGCCTGAGATCTGCTGCAGAACATCAAATGCAGTGTTAATATGTTAAACTGCAATTGTCCGGGAACTGTGCAGCACTTGGAGAGAGGAATAACAGACTGGGTATGTTCAAACAAACATGAGCGGGAGCCAGGAGGAAGTATTTGGGCAGAAGAGGGAATTAGCAAGTGCTGTAGAACTGCGTCACTGCAATGTAACTCTAACTCTTCTAAATACTATGCAAATCCATCGACACTATATACTTCCTGTAACCATGAAACCTCTGACTTTTCTTTCCTTGTTAGACAGTAGTTAACTGTTATGAAGAGAGTTACAGAGAATAAAATGCACAGTACATGCCTCTATCTAAAGCCATAGTAATACTACTAACAATTCACAACATTCTGCAATATTTACAGGTTTTTCCATTAAGTTGCCCACAACACATGGGGCGAACATTTGGCACCACCACATTCCTGCACCTCCAGGTTGGTAAAGGTCATTTCCCGAGAGCCTCAGGTCAAAGAGGAGAAAAGTTCCCAGCGCCCTCAGGTGTTTGCCAGTCCTCTTTCCTTGATAACAGAGAATCCTTTCATAAAACATATTCATTTTACGTTTTGATATTTTATGCTTCATTGGCCTATTTAGAAATTGGAAAATCTTACATCCTCTCTTGAGAAATCTGGCAGGCATGTTTGGCTCACGCTGGGAAAGCAAAACCACTGGCAAACCCTCCAGCATTTGCTAAAATTTAAAATGGACAGTCCAAGTGCTAAAGGCATTTTGAACACCCTTTGGGAATGCTGGGGAATCAAGCAAAAAAGAATGAAGACCTAGGGAAGGGTAATTTTTTTTTTTCCACAGCAAATTCTAGGGTGCAAGAGTGACTTCCAGACCAACAGTACAGCTCCCCAAAACAGTAGGTAGGTCAGGTTTTTAGGATAATGGAGATCCTGTCAGATTTTGAGTCTCACCTGCATATTTGTCAAATGGAGAGGAAGCTTAGCAGCAGCTCTGAAAAGGTATTGTTGAGGGCAGTAACTATTTGCACATCAGGAGCAGTATTTGCCTATTCTTCAGCAATTCATCACCAAATGTGCTCTGGAAAGTGCTCAAGTGTTGCTTTGGTGATGAGGAGCAGAGCTGGTGGACCAGGAGTGCAGGGCCAGTGCTGCAGATATGGAGAGGGTGAGAACATGGATAGGGGTTGGAGAGAGCTTGTAGGACGGCTTGGAGAAGAACTGCTGACGGTAGAGACTATCCTGCCAGCCAGAGCCCAAAATAGATATTTGTATACACATAATGTCTATAACAACTTAAAATAATGGAAATGTCCCATGAGATGCTTATCATTTTTTTAAAAAGAAACGTCTGGTGAACGTCTGTTCTTCACTGTATGAAGAACAATTCTAGTGTTGAACTAGTGCACAAAAACGGACAAATGCCCTTGAGAGACTGAAAATTTCCATAACAACATTGCTTTATAGCTGCATTAACTATAGTGCTCTACAAAAGGTATTGAGCATGAAGTAGAGTTCAAATCCTCAGCTGACGAAACATTTCTGTAGTTTGCAAATTTGCGTTTTGCTTCCTGATAAAAAAATCTCAGGAGTTTGCAGGCACACAATGAAATATTAAGATTGTGCCTCAAATCCTTTAAGTAATCTACAGCACCATGAGTGTTCAGCCATAGATTTAATTTGGACCATATGAACCTCATGAGTCATTTTCAAGCAATCAAAAGGTAACAGTGCAAAAGCAAGACACAGTAAAATATAGCTACTGCTCTACTGCAAGCCTTGCATAGTATATGCACAGAGCGCCAGGAATATCCCGTCCTGCCCAGTTGTTGTCAGGCTGTTAAGCTGATATATAAAAGACAGTGAGAAGTGTTGTCACTTGCAGCAGGGATCAACAAGGCTGACTGAGCTCCATGGCACCGACTGTAAGTAGGAGAGTCCGTGTCATTTTAAAGTAAGTTTTAAAAACAGAATAGAAGATAGGAAAGAAAGAAAAAAGCAGAAACTCAGAGAGTGCAAGGCTGAAAGGAACTTCCTTGCAACCATTTAGTCATTCCCTATTGCTCATGGTGAGAAGTCAAATGTGATCAGTTGCAGAAGCTCTATAAGACCAGGCTGCTGTTTCAATGAAGCAAACACTCAGCTGGTTCAAGGAGTGCCCAACTGAGGCAAAAGGTCAGCGAGTGGAAGCGTGGTAGGCCAATGGATGGTTGGTTTGGGTCTCCTGCTAAAGCTCAACCCTCTGCTGCAGTTGACTAGAAAAGCAGGGGAATGGCAATGAAAGGGCTTCCAATCAGTAGATGCTTGTAACAGACAAGCCTTGCCAGTATGCAGTGATACTGTCTGGCTGCCTTCTTGCGGCTTTTGGCAGCCTCAGTAATTGCAGCCAGTGTCTGAGAAAGTCGTGGTGACTGAGCTCACCACTCACTTCTCGAATCTGTCACTCCAAGTTGGGTGTGAGGCCAAGTTCTGTGGCCAGAGCCCTATCTGGGTGTGAGAAGCTGGCCCTGTCTTTTGTCAGCCTACATCTGCTCTTTGGGGACACAGCTCCAATTTTTAATGCTGCGAGCCTAGCATCTCACTGCTCCACTGAACATTTTTATGGAAAATGTTAATCACATGTATTTGTAGTTACAAAGAAAAGACTGTGAAGTCCAAACCACTCAGGTTGGTAGCATTGCCACTGGCACACGCTGGAGCTTAAGGCGCGTCAATGCCCTCAGTGACTCTTTTTCCCAGTTGACTGTGGACCTGCTTCTTGGCAATTGTGGCCAAGGGCAGGGAAGCAGCATGAGCCACAGTGGGCTAAGCCTGCCACTGAGACTAACTGAATAATCCCAGCTCCTAGACTCACACTGTTCTCAACCAGTTCATTCCAACTCTCTGTTTCTTTCTTAGTTGCCTTACACCGACAGCCCCAAAGAAAGTCAAGAATGGCTATTCATGGTGTTTCAGAAGTGCTGTATAACTCCAAGGGACTGCATTGCATTCTCCACCACCAGTGCTCCCCTTGTTGCCTCTTAGAGGCTTTCTTTTCCAGGAGCATCCAGCCAGTGGAGGACTATTGCTATCTTGGCTGAGGACTGACTGAATTCATAGTTACTGGGAGTGACAGCTCTGTTAGTCAAGAGTCTGATAGAGAATGTTGGAAGATGGAGTCGTTTTGGATAGTGTTGATTTGTGTCAACAGATCATGAGGGGAAAATATCAATGTCGGATAATTCAAGCCTCATTAGACATGGTTATGTGTTGTTTCCTCTCTCTTGTTCTTTTCTTGGACTCCCTGCTTTCTTCTGAATGTTGTTCAGTCTTTCCTTTGTCATAAAAAACTTTTGTTTTTCATTTTTCCTCACATTTTTTTCCCCCCAGTGCTCAGTTTATAATGAGGGGTAAATTAATTAAACTGAAAACAATTTAAAAATAACGAGTCTCAAAAAAACCTTCAAGACAGTGTCCAATCACAAATATAGAAAGAACTGGTCTTGAAGTGCCTGTACAAATCACGGAGAAAGACTCAAAACCAAATTGCATGTGAAACTGCAAACAGGGTGGAGGGGAGAGCAAAAGGAAAATGCATGACAAATTCACATGAAGTGTCCCAGACGGCTTTTGTCTGCACAGAAATGGGTTTATGGGATTCTCTGCAGAAAAAGGAACAAAAAAATTAAGGAGTTGAGTTCAAAAGATCAAGTTGCGTTTTCATTGATCTCAGACTTGTAAGAGCTGCCCCATCAATCACAGTTGCTTAAAAATTCCTATTAATGGCCTCAAGTGCTGGGGCTGCCCATATGGTTCATCTTTGTAACATTTGGGCATCTCCCTGGGAGCAGTGTGAGATCTGTCAGTGTCAAAACCATACACTCTGAGCTCATCCCTACATTTCTGCAAGTGGTGTAAGGAAAAAAAAACTATTACTACAGGACTGAGGAACTCTATCTGATTCAGGACAAAAGTAGCAGCAGAGGATGAGAGAAGAATAAAGACCAGAAGATTTAGCTTTCAGATATACCAGGAACAACTGCAGACCTAGGTAAAAATCCCCGTGTGTAGTCCAGGAGGTGTATGGAACAGCTTCAAGCCAAGATGCTGCATGGCATCACACAGAATTGAACAGCTGTTTGCTCTTAAGGAGCTGAGGAGAACAGCTTGTGAAGGCTTTCAGACTGGAAAGGAAAATTAAGAGGAGAACCCCCTGCCATTATATTGAATGATGTGATTAATGCCATGGTAGGCTGGAAGTGTTGCCAGGTACAGCTCAGGCTCATCTTGTCCTGAGCAACAAAGTCAGCATGCCGGTAAATCACCGAATGGTGATTTTTAGATAGAGCTTTGCAGGTGTACAGGCAGGACCTGTGCTGCTCACTGGTAGCTGACTCATGCCCATGGGCAGCAGATGTGCTTTTACTGAGCTGAAGACTTTGGCTGCAGGCTTTGGCATATGGACATCCATATTAATATGAACAGGATACTAGGAATGTTCTTGATGCTGAGCACATGTTTAAGACTTTCCCCTGTTTCAGAGGACATCTAGCCAAACTGACTTCATGCCCTTAGTGCCATCAGTTTTCCTCAGGGACAGTTCAAATCCAGAGCCAAAATTCAACAAACAAATCTTTCTAATTGTTTCTCTTTGTAGTAAGTTCTCCTTCTTTCTTGAATTGGAGAAGTTGTCATGAGGATGCATTTCTAAACTGGATCTTCAACTCAAGTCCACACTGGACTTAAGTAGTGACAAAATAACTTAGAAATGCACACTGAAAATAATTGTGATGTAGCCTAACTTTGGTAAGAGTTAGAGCATTCACTTTGTCACTGTGTACCAGAAGTTATGACAGAGCAAGCAGGAGCCACCAATGTGGCCAGGAGGTCCTTCAAGTTTGCAGTCTTTCTGCAGAGAAATCTGCAAGGGGAGAAGAATATTCACAGTCTCTGCTCCTCTCATGCTATTGATTTGCCTTGAAACGGGTCACAATTTATTAAAAAAGAGTTAATTATCTGTAGCTAAACAAGGTCAATGTAGTGTCAGAGAGCGAGTGATCACTTTCTCTCCAGGTGGGCTGAGAACTAGATGGAATGCAAAGCTGAGGTGCTGCTCACACCAGGCCGGGGCTGAACAAAGGTCCACCTCCTGAGGTCTGAGCAGAAGCAGTACAAGCCATGAGGTGAGAAAAGTCATTTGCCGCAGAAGCAGGAGCAGGGCTGAAATGTCGATGTTGTCAGCCCTCCCTCTTCAGAGGGATACTAGCCTGCTGCAGTGAAGTACTTGCAAGCAGGCTTAAAGTTAAACATGTTGAACTGAGGCCTACCACGCAGTGTGTGTGCAGGGATGGTCTCCTGCTTCTTGTCCTTCCTACACACACAAGAACATCTGCGTGCACAATTCCCTTACAAGCAAGCTGTTTACAAGCAATAATGCTTAATTTCAGTGCACATTAACTATTTCACACATTTTCATCTTGTCTCCTTTTTCTCAAGTGCTTGTGCATAAAATTTTTGAGGGGACAAGAAAGGTTGCCTGCATTTTCTAGACGTCTTTTTCTTGCTGGTTCTATGTTTCTCTTTTTGTAGCTTCAAGAAACCTCTCTGATTATTTTCTCTTGCCCAGTTTGATCCCTCTTTGTGCTCGCAGAAGAACACTTTTTCTGATGGCTGCCTTAGGATCCCGGCAAGATGCCATAGTCTGTGAGATGAGAAACGGTGACCTCATGAATAGGAGGAGGGAAAAGAGGGGGCGAGACTGAATTTTTGGTTTTCTACATTTAAATCCCATCAGGCTTTGTGTTTTCATTTCAAATTCTTTCCAAAATACTCTATCTATTTACCTCCAAGATACTGTGACCAAAATGACTTTACGCTTTGCCTCCACTGATTATTTTTCTAAATAGGAAGAAATTATTTGTCTTCAAAAGGATTTAAAACTCACCTAAAAAAAAGCCCCCAGAAATAAAGCAAAAAGTGGGAAGGTGTGAGTGCTGTAGAAACAGGCAAGTCACAAAAGAGTTAAAGTTCTTTACATGTGGCCAAGTTAAATAAGACCTGGAGGGATACATGGTTCTCCCCCCAGCACCCCCTGAACTCTGGGGTGTGGGCTCGTGAAATGCCTGGGAGGCAAAGTTGGCCCCCATTGTGTCTTGTTTAATTTGGCTGGTTGAAGTACTAACTTTTTTTTTGTAATTTGGCTCTTCCTATAGCTCTCACACCTTCCTTAACGTAAATGTCCTTTACATTTTCAACATGCCTTTTCTCCAGCCCTCCATACTATATTGTTTGGACAACTGTCTCTTTCTCTCTGAGCACCTACACAAGACTATTGGCACAGGGCTGTGTTTACCCATGCACAGAGGGAGAGTAAAACCAAACTGAAGAGCACCGTCGGCATTTTCAGGGCTGTGTTTTTCAGCCCTGCGTGCTGATAAGGAGCTGGCAATTGCACCCTGGAGATTTCCGCTGCCCTTTAGCAGGGCTGCTCTGGAGCAGCACATGATGGTGAAGTTTTGCTGCCTGTGCAACCCACAGCCTTTGCAGCCTCAACTGGAAACTCTTTCACCACCACCTTGCCATGGATCGGTGAGAAAATACTAAGCTTGGTCCCACTAAGCCTGCATGTCTGGGTAATGTTGCAACAGCGACATGAGAAATGTTGCTTAGACTACCTGTGCTTGATGGTGTCAGTCATCACACAGCACATTCTTCAACCTAAATACTGAAAGTATAAATGGAGTGACATTACCTTTAATGCAGAATCAAATTGGCAACGATGGAGTCTTTGTCATAATTTCTACCAGTGATTACAGTTTTGCAATAAATGGAGCAGAGTAGAGTATTCATGGTCAAGGGTAAGTCTTTTGTTCATTTTACTGATAGATAAAATCAGGCTATACTGCCTTGACCAGCAAGGGAGGTGCAGGGATTACTCAGTTAAAGTCTCTTAGTGCCTTGGCCCCGGAAAGCAGAGAATAAATTTTCAAGTACTATCACAAAGAGGAGGTTGTAGGCGTTTTTATGGCTATAGAAAGCAGCAAAAAGTATTTTAAAAATTAATCAACATCAAATAGGAAAATCTGAAATCACATTTTGCTCCTATATTAAAGTCTTTATTTAGACATAAATGCCCAACAGCTTTGCTGAAAAGTCAACTCATTCTCACATGAAGATTCAGCCTGCACTTGCAGCATTAGAAATGTGTCCACCCTAAAGTATGTACCTGTCTGAAAGGGCAAGGCCCAAAGGGGGTGAGAAAAATGCAAGAACAGAAGAAATGGTAGCTGTTGAGACCAGATCAGAAGGTTGCATGAGCACATCCGTCCATGTCACTCTAGACTCTCTTTCAGGGGCTGCTGTGTCAGGGGACACCATGTTTGTGTCTGAGAACAGAACTTACAGTCTTTCCTGCATACACCACCAAAATAGTCCTACAAGAAAGGCTCCTGCTGCAGCACCTCTTCAGGGATTGAATACCAACAGCCAATAACATTTTCCTTTCTGCTATTGCTGTGCAAAAAAAAAAAAAAAAAAAAAAAAAAAAAAAAAGATCCAGAAGGAAATCTGAAAAAGTGCAGTGAGAAGCCAGAGGGGCCAGGAAATGGAAATGGATGGCTGGACACTTTGGGATTGTTACAGGCAGCACTGGTTTGGTATGCTATGACAATCATAGAACAGAATCATAGAACAGAATCATAGAATGGTTTCGGTTGGAAGGAACCTTTCAAGATCATCTAGTCCAGCCATCCTGCAAGGAGCAGGGACATCTCCAACCAGATCAGGTTGCTCAGAGCCCCATCCAACTGGCCTTGAATGTTTCCAGGGATGGGGCATCCACCACCTCTCTGGGTGGCCTGTCCCAGTGTTCCACCAGCCTCATTGTAAAAAAAGTCTTCCTTATATCTAGTATAATGTACCTACCTCTAGTTAAAACCATTACCCCTTGTCCTATCACAACAGGCCCCACTAAAGAGTTTCTCCGCATGTTTCTTATAATCCTCCATTAGGTACTGTAAGACCACTAGAAGGTCTCCATGGAGCCTTCTCTTCTCCAGGCTGAACAACCGCAACTCTCTCAGCCTGTCCTCATAGGAGAGGTGCTGCAGCCCTCTGATCATCTTCGTGGCCCTTCTCTGGACCTTCTCCAACTGGTCCATGTCCTTCTTATGTTGGGGACTCCAGAGCTGGACGCAGTACTGCAGGTAGGTCTCACCAGAACAGAGTAGAGGGGGAGAATGACCTCCCTCAACCTCCCTCCCTCCCTCAACCACGCTTCTTTTGATACAGCCAGAATGCTGTTGGCTTTCTGGGCTGCAAGCGCATATTGCCAGCTCATGTTGAGCTTCTTAACCACCAGTACCCCCAAGTCCTTCTCCTCTTGCCTGCTCTCAATGGATTCACCACCCAGCCTGTGTTTGTGCTTGGGATTGCCCTGAGTCATGTGCAGGACCTTGCACTTGGCCTTGTTAAACTTCATGATGTTTGCATGGGCCCACCTCTCCAGCCTGTCAAGGTCCCTCTGGATGGCATCCCTCCCTTCCAGCATGTCGACAGCACCACACAGCTTAGTGTCATTGGCAAACGTGCTGAGGGTTCTATCCCACTGTCCATGTCACTGACAAAGATGTTAAACAGGGACAATCCCAATACCGACCTCTGAGGAATGTCATTCATCACTGGTCTCCACTTGGACATCGAGTTGTTGACCACAACACTTTCAGTGCAGCCATCCAGCTGCTTCCTTATCCATTGAGTGGTCCATCCATCAACACCATGCCTCTCCAGTTTAGAGACAAGGATGTCGTGCAGGACAGGTCAAATGCCTTGCACAAGTCCAGGAAGATGACATCAATTGCTCATCCCTTATCCATCAATACTGTAGCCTCATCATAGAAGGCCACTGAATTGGTCAGGCATGGTTTGCCCTTAGTGAAGCCATGTTGGCGCCTCCTTATTTTCCTTGTGCCTTAGCATGGTTTCCAGGAGGATCTGCTCCATGTCCTCAGCAGGGACAGAGGTGAGACTGACCGGCCTCTAGTTACCTGGGTCTTCCTTGTTTCCCTCTTTAAAAATGAGAGTTATGTTTCCCCTTTTCCAGTCAGTGGGAATCTCACTGGGAGATCATTGAACAGTCATAGCTGTTCAATTCATGAACATCTATCTAAAAAGACACTTCACAGCTGCTTCCAAATATGACCCAAGCTGTTACAGTGGTTTTATTCACAGTATCTCCTTTTTCAGCAGTAATCGCTGAAAAAAACTCTCAGACAATATGAAGATGCTTTAGAAAAATCTGTGCTGGGGTAGCTTCTCAGATTGCTTTCTCACTGAAGCAAGGCTTTTTGAAAAAGGTAGAAGCACAGCCTTAGGATCAGTTTCCTGGAGGCTGGAGCCACAGTTGAAAATAAGGTACTTTGAGCCAGAATTAGAGATTCTGTTTTAGAGATCCTCCTTTCCCAGTACATTTCTCTCAGTGACTCCAAGATATGCAGTGTTTCCTATAGCAGTGGAGTCTTTTCTCCTCTTTCCTGTCTTAATAACAAAACAGAGATTTCCACAATTCCTAGAGATGTTTTTACTCTCATCCTTACCAATCTCAAAGTCAACAAAGCCCAAAGTAATTGGTGGGTTAGGTACAGCGAAAGGCTAAGCTCATTTTTAAACCTATAGATTTATGGGGTTTTTTTTATGTTAGAATTTGGAACTTGTTTATGTGAGATGTATGTAGCTGTGAGTGGAAACAGTTTCATTTCCTGATATGGCTTAGAATTATTTCTGAAGCCAGCTTATATAAAAAAGCTCAGGTGAGCTTCCTCCACTTGTAGAGAGTCAGCACAGGGAAATATAGCTACAGGAAAATATGATTGCAATAAAAGCATTATAGAAATATCACTTATGTCACAAAAATAAGTCTTCCGAATACAAGGGATATACAGGTTGTCCTTTGCACATCACACACTACTTTCAGTCTACAAGAAAATTTTTGCCACCAAGTGAGGGTGGTGAAACACTGAACAGGTTGCACAGAGAGGTGGTGGATGCCCCACCCCTGGAAACATTCAAGGCCAGGACGGGGCTCTGAGCAACCTGATCTGGCAGGAGATGTCCCTGCTCCTTGCAGGGGGGTTGGACTAGATGACCTTTAAAGGTCACTTCCAACCCAAACAATTCCATGATTTCATGATTCTAAGATTCATGAGAAGCAGGTTCAATGAGGTTTGCTTGGCTGCCCCTTTGCTGGCCTGGGAGATACATTAGAAGATGATATTTAGAAATCATAAATAATCTCATTTATTGCAGCTGTTAAGATTCTGGAAAACATGGATAAAAGTAGTAGAGAACTGAATTAAAGAACCCCCCAGTGGCACAACTTTGGCAGCAGCTGAAGGGAATAAAAAAAAACATAGACATTATGGATGGATGAACCTAGAGAATTTTTTGGGTTTGGATTCAAGCTCCTTTGGAGTTGTGAACTCTCTACTTGCCTTGTAGGAGCAACTCATGGATGCTGTATGTTGCTCTTTCAGTTAGAGAACTTTTGGACTCACAAATGGAAAATAGCATTAGCACTGGGCATCTAGTCCAGAGCCCACCCAAGACTGCTTCTGCAGGACTCTCCCTGACTTTAGTGCTGTGACTCTGTTCCACAGCTAAATTCAGCTTGTCAAGCTACTTCCCTTGATATTCCCCTTGAATTTCCTTTTTCCCACTGTATCTTCTCTTCACAACATGTGGTAGATGATGAAAAGTAAACCATTGCCAAAACTCAGTGTCAGGGGGTGTCAAACTGGCCTGAATGTAGGTCACATTGATTTTTATATGGCTATATGAAATGGCCCCTTTTCACAGATACTGCTCATTGATGCTGATACAATGCATGCTGAGTAGTCTACCAGCTTAGACCTGAAAGAGATGGACATCGGCAGATTCCTTCCCATCAGGTATCATGGCATGGTCAAACACTCACAATGTGAATATGACCTGGATATTACAAAGGAGAAGGCAAAGAACTAATGCCATATGACAGCTGAGCCTTGCTCCCTCTCTTCCCCTCTCGCTTTTTTCTATTTATAAGCCTTAGTTGACAGCTTGAACTATGGTCATATTAGACAGATGTTTCCAGCCTTCTATTTCTCCTATGCCATTGCAGAACCTCCCCACTCTGTCCTGTGTGGTGGAAAATATAGACTCCAGAATTACTTAGTTCCCCAATTTGGTTTTCTGCATGACCTAAGACAGGAGCCAGGCTTTTCATTTTTCAACAGAAAGCACGTATGATAAATCAGAAATCACTATTAAACAGTTTTTTAACTCGAGAAATTCTTTTAGTCAGACTGTTTTCTTCCCAGACCATGGCAATGATGGAAACTGCTTCCCAAGTCCCCTGTTACAGGGACAGACAGATGAGATAACAACTCCTAACACTTCAGGGTGTCTGTGTCACCCTGGAAATAAATAAAGAACAATTAGGCATAGGATAAGACCACTTACGTTTGTGTACGGACATCGTAACCAATTTTATGTGCTTCTAATTGTGAATGTTTAGTGATTAGCTGCCTGATACATTTAGCAGCTATAAACAGAGTATACAATAGTGTGTATAGTGTACACAACAAATTCAATACAGCTCATTTTATGTTTAAGGAGTGAATGTATTTCCTTTCAAAGGCTGATTTTTGGTTGATATAATTTTTATATTTGTGGTCAGAAGCTAGAGCATCACAAGCTCCCCATCCAAGAAGAAGGGCAGTTTACTGTTCGTCATCCAAAGTATCTCAGCTATTCACAAAACATCTTTACAGACTCTATGTTGCCCCTTTTGCTATGTGCCCATGGCCAGTTCTTTCTTATTCTGAATGTGTGCACTTTATTTTTATGTATGTTTCTTCAGGCTAACTTAACCTCCTTTTATATACTCTTTTATTCTTCTTACTTTATTTTCCCTCAGTTCACCAAATTTTTGGTTGGTTTTCTCTGTTCTTCTGCAAAACTTGAAATTACCCCAACTTTGTAATGTTCACAGAGTTAGGAGCTGGAGTATTTTATGAGTAATACTACAGCTGTAGGAACTGATGTAACAAAACTGAGTGCAAGACTGTATAGAAGTGGAAGTGATTTTTATTTAGTTTTCTAAAAAACATGAGACTGCCAATGCACACATGGGACTCACAAGCTCCAAACCTGTGTCTCCAAGTATTCTAGGCTGAATAACTTGCATGCAATGGGCAACCACCATTGAACCTTCACTTAATCTTCTGGCTTTCTTTTCACTGGTGGTAATGAATTGGTTTTTAGATGGATCTTTTATACATTTCAGTCAAAAGTACTGAGCTTTCACCTTGGAATCTTGGTTAATCACCCATCGTAAACCTTGGGTGACATTGCTGCACGTTGTCTTCTCCATCCTCATTTTGGGTAGCTTGTGGTTAAAGCTCGACTTCTTGTTGAGGTTACAGGAAGAGAAATGGCACATATGGTGTGCTGTGGTCTCGTTGCCATCCTCGCATTACTGGATTGCAGGTTTTCTGCTGTTGAATCATCCATGCTGTGATTTTGGTGAAAGCAATACATTTCTCAGTGTTTATCAGTTTTGCTGCTGTTGATCACGTCCCTGGCTATCAGTACAGGCCATTCTCTGAATCCTTGCTCTCATGTTCCTCTGGTGCTTTTACACACACACATCTGCATTCATACTTCTGACTAATCTTAATATTTCTGTATACAGACCTTTGCATAGCAACATAACATAAACTATGGAGTACAGTCCTGGCCCTGATTTGGATGGTTGGCAGGCTGTACCTCAGTTTATTCTGGTTTAATTGCACTGCAATGTGTTCCAGCTTTACTGGGAGAGGCAGATGCAGGTAATTACATCAAGTCTCCAATCACTAGACCGCATTATTTATTTAATACATCAAACTGACTGCAGTTTTTCTTTGTGCCTGTTCCTGGGCCAGTTACACCAGGTCAAAATGCAAATGTATTAATGTGCAATTACCTGACTGCACATTATGGGAAATATTAGAAACCAGCTTGGGCAGGAAAGGAAGTTGAGGCCATGTCACCCCTCCTGCCACCCCCCTGGGCACCGCTGATTCTTACAAAGGAAACACTGGGAAGGCGGTGGGTGCTGCAGCATGTCCCCAGGGCTGTCACCTGCGTAGTGTGGAGGAAAAAGCCCTTCCCAAGCACAGGCACCTTCACTGGGAATGACTACAGGCAGGCTGTCTTTTTGGCTGAGTCAGCGCTGCCTGCCCCATCATCCTACAAGAAGGGCTGATGGTCTTCTCTCAGAGCCCCACTTGGGCCAACTCTGTGTCTCTGCAGTACTGCTGCATCCCATCGGCAGGAAAACAGTGCCCTGAGGTGTGCACAATGCTGGACTCTCAAGGGGAGACGTGGCCTGACAGACCCTAGGACTACTTCTGAAAACACCCTGTCTTGGCAGAGAAGGGCATTATCCAGCTGAATGTCAGAGCTTCCAAAATGCTCAGCAAATTTAGAACATTACTGGAATAAGAACAGCATCTGTAGGAACTTCAACCAGTGTAAAATTATACAGGCTCCTAATCCTTCTCCCCTACAGCTTGCAACAAGTTCCACATTGAATCAGAAAAATAGACAAGCTCAGTGCTCCAAAGATAGATTATTGCACAATTAACCCTATGGTGGAGGTTTATTGCTCCTCCCTGAATGAGCTAATGTCAACCGCTATCCAGCACAGAAGCCATACTCATCACTGGCTTGTCACAAAACGACAGCGTGCAGCCACGTGAACAGCTCTTTTCCAGTCTTGTCCTCCGTGCAGGCAAGCTGGAATTATTGGATATTTTTACTGTAGAAAGGAGCTAGTATTTGAAGAAGTGTGCTCCATCATACAGTACTCCTGCCATTTGTGGTCATGTTACTCTTCTGGGGTGATAAGCAACAGTTACTGACGTGGAAAAACAACCCTTGAAAAGATTTCCGGTGATTTTAGCTATATTCTGTATAGTTTCCTAGATAGCAATTGCAACTAAATTAGAAGGAGTAGTCAGAAAACTGAGTGAGCTGCTTTTCCAGCAGAAGTTTTGTGGGTCAGCAGCAGGCTACACAAACCCCTCCCAGCAAAACCAACAGGCAAGCTCTCAGAAATGGTTCCATCAGTGGACTGAAAATGCTGGGTTACAGACCTGCCAAAATGCCTGGTCCTGCAGGCAGGTTCTCTAAGGAAGAAACAATGCCAGAGGAGTCAGATGTTTCTTGGACGGGAACTGGCTTATTTATAGCAATTGACCCCTTGGGTACACCCGCACCCTCCTCACAAAGTTCTGTCATTGCTTTTATAGCTGCATTTCTAATGCATCTGTAGCATGTAATTGGCATGCCCAGGCATTCCTCTGCCCTGTCCTTGGGTGCACTTTCATGTTGTTGTTTTGTTTAGAACAAAGCAACACCCAGCAAAACTCCTCTGCTAGTGGTAGTCTAACCACTAGCTCTGGGATGTGTGCTCTGAGTCAACGTGCCCAATGTGTTGGGGAAAAAAAAATCTGAACACTTTTATTTCTTTATTTAATGGCAAATGACTATCTGCCAGCCTCACCAGTAAAACTTCACCCAGCATGCAATAAATCAGTCACACTAGCAGATCTGTTGCTGTAGTATATTTAACATAATGTCACAGGCTGTGTCCCTAATTTGTATTTATGTAGCACCCTGAGCATTTTCCTTTAGAATACAGTACTTACATTCCCTCCAGGAACACTATGTCACACTGGAGTGCAATATCCTGGTTTTACTGAGCTGCACTGGCTGTGGTCACGGTAGTATTTATGTCCTGTGCCTGTCAGTGTGTTACAGAATCAAGCTAAACAATCTTTGCAAAGCTGACAGACCCACTCCAACTATTTTTGCCCTCTCCTTTTCATTCGTGTTACAAGCAACCAGGTTTGCATTTGGAACAGCCTGTGCTGCAAGATGAGGGACCTCCTATCATTGACATTTTCACTACCCTCCCTGACATTTGGATCAGGCTTTTTAAAAAAGGGTACTTCTTCAAAGAGGTACATGATGTTTCATGTTTTAAATTTGCAGTATCTAACTGGGAGATACAGAGCCTTCTCTTCTCCTGGACTGGAAGCCAGAGGTCTACAGGGGCTAAGAGCAAATGGATCAGCTCAAGTATGGTGGAGTAAAGACCTTCTGGTTTCTGCAGCTCTTGGTAGATCCTCTGGTACCTAATAATATGCACATGCCAGATGAAACCTAGGAGGCAGGGGAAAGCATGCATGCAGGATATGTGTTCCTTGTGTAGCTTCTTGGAATGAGGATATGTCACACAGTGGCTGTCCTTGCACTGGGAAAATGAATAAGGGCCCTGTTCTCCTGCCCTATATCTTCTAAAGAAACATCTGAGAACTTACATCTTTGTGACTGTGACAATACTATCAAAGGTGCTTAAAGTCGTCTAAGGGGTTCAAACATTCATGATGAGGTAGGGGAGGAAGGAAGGGGAGAGGAACCACACAACTGCCACCTCTGCCCCACGCACACACGCTTTGCAAATGAGCCATCAAAGGACTCCTGGATGAGAGTGTGACCATGCCAAGAGGGTTCTCAGGTCCTCGGGTTATGGCACTCACCCAAGGACAGGGAGCATTCCAGGGGTGGCTGCTGTGTGTACTGCAACCCAGCCTGCCCACCATTCAAGCTAGTCCCAAGCAGATCTCCCAGACTGGCCCCAGTGCATGTCTCCCATTGCCCATTGCCATTGCCTCTGCTCTGGGAAGTCTCTCTCAGTAAAAAGTGGGAAATGGGTCAGAGCCTTGTGTCCCTACGGGGGTGGCAGGGGAAGAAGAGCCACTGCTGTACACAAGATACCTCTATCATACCTGGGTCCAATTCAAATTCAATGCTCACCTCGTGTTTCTAGGGGGCTGTCAAGGCCTTAAGCAGGTTATCTGTTCAGGGGAGTGTTATCCTGGGAGGATTTCACCTGTGCACCTAACCAAACACTAAGTAAATCATTTTGACATGCTTTGGCCTGTTATTTTTTATACTGCCCTCCAAACACCGCTCTACTTTTGCTTTGCACAGTGGCAACCAGTGAAAAAGTTTAATGTTTGTTTCCTATTTCGCTGTCAGCTTGTTTTTAATCCTCATAGACTGCCAGTGTAACTTCCACACCGAGTCATATTTGTGTACTTTCAACTTTACATCTAGGGACAGAGAAACCTCTCTCAATTTTTTCTCCAGTTCTTTTTCAGTCTTGATGCTGAATATTCTGCTTCTGAATCAACAAAACCCTTAAACATATGCTAAGATGCAATAACTATTTAGCTAACTAAGTTCTCTTATTTTATATGTGTGCCACATAAGATCTAAATAAATATGTCTAGAAATATGGTCAATAGATATGGTTAAAGGATTCTCATTCTAAGGTCAATATGTTTCTTACTGAAAGCAACTGAACGGAGTAACATTATCTCGGTACGCTGAAGAGTTTGGTTGGATCAGGGACAGGGTGCTCAATACCTTGAAGGATCGTTGTTGAAGAGTCTGGGTGACAACTTCAAAGCTTTTTCCCACAGATTCCTACTGAAATGCATGGAAACCAGAATTCCAGTTCTTCACACTAATTTTGAAAGTTGTGCCCTACATCTGTCTTTTGCTTTCTTCAGTAACTGTTTCCAACTATAATTTTTGATGAAATTAATTTTTTAAATCAAGATTAGAAACATATTTTGATGCTGAGAATTATTTTGATTTTGTTGAATCACATTATCTTCTTAGCTGAAATACAGAGTCACTCATAAAGAATTAAATGGCATAAATAAGAAAGAGCAATCTAATGCAAAAAGCCAGCAGAAGGAAATACTAGTTCACAGAACATACTGTTCATCTGTAGAAATCGTTGCCGTAGGATGGAGTCAAACCCAAAAGCATGGCAAACCTCAAAGCACAGATTGAATAGTATTTCTGAAAGATTCTGAAAGGGCTTTAGAAAGGCTTCCTGTTTCAAGATTAAACCAAGAATTAATTCTTAGGGGTAAACAGAGGACAGCAAGGGGAAGGACAGATTTTCTCCCATCCAGAGTCCCTCCAACTCTTCTCGGCAGCACCCATGACTTGGCACAATAAAAGCCAGAATACAGTCAGACAGACTATGTGCAAAACTGGGAATGGTACCAGTATATTTATCTTCCCCTGTAGAAATAAAAGTTAAGAAATGTTTGCAGAATTTATCTTTCAAGGTTTTTCTACATTCCTATTGCTTTTTCAACTCACAAGAAAAAAAGTTTATTGACACAAGGAAAGCTGTAAATTCTGCAGCCGTAACTTACAGCCAGATTTGGTGGGCTTCAGCTTCCTCACTGCTTTCAGTGTTAATGTCTCAATCTCATATTAGGAACATAGTGCAATACTTCAAAATAACATTTAAAAATTAGAAACAAATTATATTGTTATTTTTAAGTCTTATTTTCTATATTGACTGTGAAAAAATATTCTGAAGAGCTTTTTACTAGACTTTAACAATCAAAATAACAACTCTAGCTGTCTGTAAGACACATTTGCTGTGAAAGTAGGCACCTTACAGATCCCAAGCACTCAATTTTTAAAATTTCTTGAGAAGACAGGATTTTTATTTTTATTGTAATATTGCCTGGACTTCAAAATTTAGCACCGTGTCTTCGTTTCCTCAGTTGTGCAAACATACGTGGCGGTATTTTGAAAATGTCTGTCTCTAGATGACCACTGAGGAAGCCTCACAGACAGATAAAAACACAGCGGGAACAATTGCAAAGATTTATTTAGCGCATTCTGTGCTTGGCACTTAGAAACAGAGTTCCGTGCATAGGGCAAATCTTTATACACCTTTTTCTTCATACATATTTTACATACCATTTTTATTGCCCTCTTTTATATTCATAATATTGAATCCCCCACTAGGCATATAAATACATTTATCTACAACACCTCACAACAAATCTCAATAATATCTGTATTCTGTTACTTGGTATTTGCATTTTCACACAACTTAAATGGAGAGCTTGCACCAAGCTACAATTGTTTTCTTATTTTTAAAGGATTTGAAGAAAAAAAAAAAGATAAGAAAAAGAAAACAGAAAAGAAAGATGTCAAAAGGCAATGATCTATTTGGTTAAACAGAGATCACGTGGCAGGCAGGAGGTTGGCAAATACTCGACCTCACTGTTACTGAAATGCTAATGGTTTTCTATGGCAACTCTTGCATGCAAGGTGAGGGAGGCTGGCTGCACTTCTGTAGAGCAGAGCTACTCTTTTCTCAGTGCTCTTCCCTGTGAGCTCAGTCTGGACAGTTACCTCCCATTGGGTTAAGTGCTACAGGACACACGATCCGCACAAATGCTGTCATCTTTTTGGTTTGGGTGCATCACTTCGGGTCAGGTCAACAGGAGCTGAGCCTCCTCTCCTCCATGCATCTTTCCAAAGCAGTCCCCATTTATGTCTGAGGCTCACTTGTAGGTTAAAACTTTTCTCTCTCTTCTCTCTCTCTCATCTCCGTCTGCAGGCTGGGTGCTGGTAAGCTCTACCCTCTCAAAGAAACCACAGAGCCATGGTGAAAATGCAGACATCTCTTTGGGAGGAGAAGCTCCAGCCCAGCAGCACCATTCCTGTGCAACAGTGGGAGAAGGAGTCACAGGCCACTGTTGGCTTCAGAAATGGGCTGAGCTGCTCCAGCAGTGAGGAACATCTGGGAAGGGGGAGGTCTTTAAAGCTATGGGCAGTGCAGCTTCAGAGGACAAAGCCTTAGGAGACTGTTTTTCTTCGACACCTGGAGGAGACAACACAAGGGCATGGCTCCCTCCACATTGAGAGCTCACACAAGCTGTGAGTTAATGCATAAATGATATATTCAGCTGCTTCTCTCCAGCTTCTTGTTAAAGTCATGCCTGTCTCTCTGCAATGTCCAGAAAGAGCAGATGCTCCGTGCCCTGGGCTACAACAAGCTGCAATGGCTGTCAGAGGCTTTCCACAAGGTTCTGTGGCGCGTGCCTAGATGGCTTGTGTTCTTATTTATCATTACAATACTAGTTCCACTATAAGTTTGAAGGCAAAAAGGTACTGGGGTGGGTTTACCCCTGGAAACAACGAAGGTATGGCTGCCTTCGATGCCAAGGAGAGGCACAGCTTGTTAGACCATGTGCACAGACATCTGTGAGGAGGAGCCCTGAACCGCACCGTACTGTCTGTTGTCACAGGTGTTGGCCGTCTGCTGGTTGCCGGAGGGAGGGCTGATCATGTGCATCCCGTGATCCATCCCTGTGGAAAGGTATTGCCTCTCTCCGAAGGCCCCACTGGATGGAGAAGAGCAGAGTAAAGTGCTTTGGGAGGTGGTGAGTTTCTCTGGGCTCGCCGCCAACCTGGGGGAAGCAGGGAAATTGTATCCATAGAGATTGTAAGGATTGTGCAGGGAGAAGGCGTTGTAGGAGCTCTGCTGCATGTGGCCGCCACCAAACATGTGTGAAGAGGAGGAGGTGGAAGCAGGGTTGCCTGCTTGCATGACATACTGAAACTGGGAGCTGGGGAAGGATCCCAGCTGGCCGCTGTATGCCTCCATCTTGCTGTTGCTGGGCAGAGAGGAAGGAGTCGGCATTCCTGAGATCAAGGATGGAGTCCTCTGAGGCATGAAGGTTTCAGAGGGCTGTGAGGCGGAAGCGGTGCTGCTCTGTAGCCGGTTGTAGCCGCCGTCGCTCAGCCCTGGGTAGCTCTGCAAGGCAGCCATGTTACTTCTGGCACAAGGGGGATAATCAGACAGGTTGAGGTTGCAAAGCTGACTCTCCCGGCAGCCAACATTGAAAGTGTTGGGGGCCAGATGAAAGGCTGGAGGGGAGCAGGATGGAGAGAGAAGGTGAGAGGAAGCAGAGGGCGACGGGGTCCCTGTGCTGGAGGTGGTCGGGGAGGTGCCTGTGCTGCCTCCTGCAAAACAAAACATATGGGAGGATGTTCAGAGTCTGGGACCACATCTGCAAAACAAGACGGTCTCATTAAAAAACAGCTTAGTTTAATAAAGAAACAAGGGTGGTAAAATGGCCGCTTGAAAACTCAGCCTTTCTTGGCAAGAGCCCTCACTTTATTAATAGCATCCCTTGGTCTTTCCTGCTGCTTTTTTGTTATAATTTTGTTTTTCAATTGAGATTTTCTTCCCTTTTAAAATAGGAGAGGGAAGCAAGCGTGACACAGAACAATTGAAAGCAGTGGGAAAAGCTGCAAGGAAGCACCGATCCATCAGTCAAGAGATCTGCCATTTCCAGGTATGTTTATCTACTCCATTTTTCAAAATAAAAAAGTCTCATCTCCCTCTCCTGGTCTGCAGGAAAACCACCAGTCAGGGGGCTGCATGGCCCCACTACAAACATGCTTTATCATCCACTCGGGGGGCTTGCGGCGGGAAGTGGCTGAAAGCATGCTGGACTTTTGCACTGTTCAACAGTTTTTTTGGATGGCTCCTGGTGCAGCGGTACTGACTTAAACCAGAAGTAACACTAAAATGAAGGGACACAGTTTCAAGCTATAGCCTGTTCCACTGAGCAAGAGGAAGAGGATGTGTCATGATTTTCGATCATGTGCTTCAACTTTAAAAGAGATTCCATATGTTGTGTCACTGGTGATGTCCCTGCTTCTTGCAGGGGGGTTGGACTAGATGACCTTTGAAGGTCCCTTCCAACCCTAACCATTCTATGATTCTATGATTCTATGATTCTATAACAAAATATGCACGTCTATAGTATCAATGTATTATACATTATTTATACTATGAATGATAGAATTTATTATTTTGCACACCACGGATGCTTACATGTTCTGACCTGGGAAAAATATACTGCATAATACTACCAAGAACAGTAACAAACTGAAAGTAAGTGATATGAAGAAGCTGATGGCACAGTTTTGAGCTTGAGATGAGATTATTTATAGGCAAGATTCTGATTTAGAGGAAGCTTCTTTGGTCAATCAGGAAAACCAGTTCTGTGCTTAAGGGAATGTAGTTTTCTAGTGTGAAACGTTTTGGGGTTTTTTCCATTTGAATAATTTCCTTTGCATGAGATCTCATTTCTCCATTAGGGCAACTAACAACAAAGGCTCTCGTAAAAGGAGCAAAGAGGTGCTCATTAAGAGATTCGACCAGAGGATAAGTAGAACCAGAAGAACTAGGAAGACAACTGGTGAGGCAGCATTTTGGACAGGCTAGAAGATGACAAGTGAGAGGGACATGGAGTGGAAAAGAGGGTGTTAGGGTTAAATTTTAACAAAGGCAGAGATTGCACATTGAGGATCAAGAGTAAGGAACAGCTTTCTCTTGTGTCACCTTGTATAAAACAACAGCAGGATTTTGAGACTGGTCTAGGTCTGCTGCAAAATGAAGGAGGAACTGAATGCAGTGCTGCTTGATGAAAAGAGAAGAGGTAATGCTAGTTGTTAAGAGATGCACTAGAAAGACATGTTCTGTGTCAGTATATGATTGTGAGAATGGAAGTGAGACTATATCTCAGTACAAGAAAAGCATGGATCTGTTGGAGTGGGTCCAGAGGAGGGCCACAAAAAATGATCAGAGGTATGGAACACCTCTCCTATGAAGAAAGGCTGAGAGAGTTGGGGCTGCTCAGCTTGGGGAAGAGAAGGCTCCAAGGAGAACTTACTGTGGCCTTTCAGTACTTATAGAGGGCTTACAGGAAAGATGGGGACAAACCTTTTAGCAGGGCCTGTTGCGATAGGACAAGGTGTAATGGTTTTAAACTAAAAGAGGGAAGATTTAGAGTAGATATAAGGAAAACATTTTTTACAATGAGGGTGGTCAGGCACTGGCCCAGGTTGCCCAGGGAGGGGCAGATGCCCCATCCCTGGAAACATTCAAGGCCAGGTTGGATGGCGCTCTGAGCAACCTGATCTGGTTGAAAATGCCCTTGCTCCTTACAGGGGGTTTGGGTCCCTCCCAACTCAAACTATTCTATGATCCTATGATATCTGACTCTTTCTAACACATCTAGGATGAAACAGAATGGGGCATTAGAGTGAAAATGTAACTTTGAGACATTAATAATATTTGGGATTTTTCAATTAAAAAAAAAAAAAAATTGAAACACGATCCAGAAAAAAAGAAGGAAAACAGCCTTGGGTAAGCACAGCCTGGAGTGGTTGCAGCTGACCCAGGCAGCATCAAAAAAATGCATGTTTCTGTGTTGCGAAGTCAAAGCAGCCATGCCCGTTACCAACTATGGGGATGAATGCTTATTGCTAAGCCACTGACTCCTTTTGACATTCATTCAGAAGCATAAAAGAGAAACATTGAGTCAAATTTCCCTTAGAATTAATGAGAAAATTTGAAGTTTCAAATGGCATCATGGGCTCTCTATATTCCTCTCTTGACAACACTGAAACGCTCAAACTTGCTTGTTCATTTCTGCTCCAGAGCTCAAAGATTTTTTTGTGTTAAATTCTATTTTAGTATTTCTCTTAAAAGGTACACTTCCCTGGTTCATTTAAAGTCTCTGTCAGACAATATCTAGCTAGTTTTGTTTTGGTAATTAAGATGGTACCTCCTCCAGCCTTTCTCCCTGTCTCTCTCTTACGGGTTGTCAATACTGCAGCAGGATCAGCAGAAGGGAATGTGTGCCTCTACACAAGTAGTTTCATTGCAGAGTCTATTTTAGTTGAAATTGTTGATAAAGGCAAGTTTGAACTGAGGTACACAACTACAGACACACATTTTCCCGTTAGCCCTGCACTAAAGAGGATAATCTCTGACAGAGATGGCAGGCAGACAGATGAGTTCATGTATCATCACATAGCTATCAAAGCTCAAAATACAGAGGTCACATAATCACAAAACAAATACATTACAAAGTGAGATGTGTTTAACCCACAGTAATTCCACACTTGATTCTTTACACCACATATTTCATTACCAAACTTCAGACAGTGACAGACTTGCTGACCATGTCTGAAGTATAAGTAAAAATATATTATAGAGAGGTATGAGATTTTAATGATGAGTTTGAAATTAAATATGTAGAATAAATTATTAACTACAACGTCTTCATTTCAGTCTTTCTTTACCCCACAGTTGACCTTTAAAAACTATGCAAGAGAAGAGCACATACACAAGTTACCTCAAGCATTAAGCTCTAAACATTTGCTGAGGAGTTACGATTGAGTCGTACCCTTAGCTGAGGCTTTGTCTCCACAGAGACTAAGTAGACATCTCTGATAAGCAGTTACAAGGTATTCTTAATGCTTCTAAAACCAAAACAGTGAATTGCACATTTCAGGTTACCCCAAAAGAGGGACTGAAGTGCTCTGAATTATCCCCATTTGGAGGCAAACAGAAAAACCCTGAAGTGACAAAGCAGTAATCAGGAAGCAAAGTAAAAAAGATTTTTTTCTTTTTCTCCATAACTTTAAAATGATGAGGAGGTGAGAGATTTATCAACAGGAGCAAATGCCAGACCTGACGAGTGTCTTTCAAGAATGCATTGCCGCAAATGCCAACTATAAGCACAGGATGCACCACACTGCTGCTGCAACAGAGCATAACGCGGAAGCCTGAAGTTCCTGATCATTTGCAGAATCATCTTTACATCTTTAAGTGGAACAGGAAAGAATACAAAGCAAAGCCCATCTCAACTCACCCTCTTCAGAAGGCAAACAGCTCTACTCTGCTCTGAACGATATTTCTGATCTGTCTTTGCTGGCAGCACTTAGTATGGGCCAAACACAACCTGGACTTTTGTGAAGTTATAACTTGGACTGTAGTTGTTACAAAGTCAGCCAAATACCCTTAGAGATGGCAGCAAGCCCAGCAAGTATATGCACACCGTACTACAGTCTCAGATACACAGATGTGTAGGTCATTTAAATGTAAGGCATGGATACAAACCAATCCAGTTAAACTGATACACAAGGCTATGCTTAGGTCTGGTTTAAGTCAAGTGAAAACACATTTAAGGAAAATGAATCCCTCAATAATTCTCCTCTTTCCATTTGTCTACTCACTATTGCCCCAGAAATAACTGCCAGCATCAACAGCATTTACCATGAATGTCACGGTATCTCTCACCTCCATACTTATCATTATTCCAGAATGATTTGTCTTCTGAAGATAATTTCTGGCCCTGCATACATCAGTCCGAGGTATGTGCAGTTAGCAAGTCACATTTGTGTAAAATGCAAGGTTTGTAACTTCAAATCCCCCTTCTATATATCTGAACCCTGCCCCACATGGCAGATGAAAGTGTCCATCCTCACAGTGTCCTGCTGTTGCATCCAGGGCTTAGCCAAGCACTGGTGCCATCCTGAAAGGAGTCTGTTCTCTGTCTGAGCATACAAGTGATAACTAAGTTGACTTTATCAAAGGGACAGGACCATTTCTGAAGAGGGAGAGAGCAGAATGATCTAGTGCAAGAAAGGTCAAAACCTGCAAACTGGATCAAGAAGTAAGAAATCATTCGTAGAGAGTGGACTTGTGAAAAAGAAGAATGAAATCATGGCGGAAGACAGGGAAAGCCTGTGGAGAGGGTAGCATGTAAAGGTGAACCTTCTTCCCCATATCAACATTCCCTCTTGCAAATACCACATAGAAATGCTGTCTGTGCACCAGTATCAAATACCTACCCACAAGGTTTAGGGAAGAAACTACAGCTTCTCATCTGGATACAATTAAAACTGCCGTTAAAATTTAATCTCAAGCAGCTTACGACCGGTCTTTCCTTCCTATCACCTGTGTCCTTCTAAGCCTTGGTAATGGTGCTGTCTCTATATATATTCCAAATAGACCCTTGTTTTTGCCTTTACGTAGACTGAGCTTGTGTTAAAGACAATTTCAGGGTTAACTGCAAGCCCAAATATACTTAGTCTATGGGTATGATGTGCCTCAAAAAAGGGAGCTGGAGTATAATTGAAGCACTCAGCATGCCAGGGTGTCTGAAAGGCAAAGAGGACCTCTTCCACACAGGGCAGGTCACGTAGAGAACTTCTAACACTGCAGTATAGATGGAAAACACATCTGTCAGCAGCCAGTGTTAGCCAAGGGAGCTTTCTGGCAACAGGGAGACAGAGGGGAGAGCAACAGTGCCAAGGGAGCCTGAAGCAACTGTGCATGGAAAAATTTCTGGGATCTCTCTTATGAATGACACCACACTAGTCAGTTGACCCACAACTTATCCCAACCTCCTTTATCTGAAAGGTGCACATAAATCACACTTTGGACTCATCTGCAGCGTACTTTCCTAGCTAATGTTTCCAGGAATCGATTGCTACCATCCCCTGCAGTGCCTCCATACAAACCTCTCAGTCCTTCAAGTCCTTGCTTAGCGCAGAAGAGGAGAGCAAGCCCAAGCAAAGCTGTAGTCAGCACAAGATGTCTGAACATGAGGGCTGTGCCCTGTGCAAGGGTAGAGTCTCATCAGACAGCTACAGGCAAGAGCTTTAGAGAAGTCTGGGCAACTTGATCGCTGCCATCATCTGACCACATCAGCAGCCTCCAGTCCTTGGCGTGGTTGGGCTCACAACAGTGATAACATGGTATTCACCATCTTGTTAAGAACAGATATGGCTGAAGGTCCTCAGAGCTTGCATCTTGACTTTCTAACAAGGATGGGAAATGAAAGGTGATTTGTCTTGAAGATTTTACATTTTGCTGTGTCAGTCAGCACAAAGTTATTATTCTTTGAGTGCAAGTGCTTCTTAAACAGCTCAGCCCACTTCCACCTACAAGCTAGTTTAGCTTGTCATGGCCACAGATACGGGCTGCAGGTTCAGCATAGCCAGTCTATGGCTCTGAGGCTGTACTCCGCCCAGCAGGACAGTGTCTGTCCCATAGCCTCACCCAGCTGTCTTCTCCCACCTTCATATGTGAGCAGAATCTAGCCCAAAGGCCAGATGCTTGAGAGTGAGCGGTGCACAGCCTCACTGATCGGTCTCCTGGAGGAGCCACAGCCCCTCTTGTGACACGTCCAACACATCAGCATCTCCACCATGTGATAGGCAAGTGTCTGAGCACCTGAGGGTGTGCGAAAGAGGAGCTGTGGCCACTAGTCATTCATCTGGCTCATGGCTCTCCTCCTGGTGCTTTGCCTGAGCTAATAAGCCCTCCTGAGAGGTGGTTTATATTCACTTGGGCACAGAGCCACACTAATGCAGCTCTCCAGCTTTCCCAGAGCTGGCTGGAGCTGGCATGTGTCTGGCCAGCATGGAGCACAGACAGAGGAGCCTGTCCATGCAGACATACTCTAAGTCACTCCTGAAAAGTCTGATTTTTGTGAAGGCTCTACAGACACATACACATATGTAAAGAGATTTTCTAAAGCATGGGAGAGACCAATTCTTCACAGTTTTTTGCCATGTTCTACCCTTGGACACAACAGTAAGTAAACATGATGGCATGCATGCAGGAAAACAAACTCGTCCAAAGGTGGAGATCTGAGACAGTAATAATGGAAGGGTTGTGCCAGGTGATCTGATTCATAGATTATGAGGTCAGAGGGTGCCACTGTAATCATCTGATTTCATGTCCTAAGAGCCAGGCCTAACACAAACCTGGATTCATTCCTGCTTCAAGCAGCACATGCCTCAGTCCTGCTCAACACCTACTTGCATTTCCAGGCATCTAAGTGCCACAAAATCAAGTGCCACTCCTGCTTTCACATATCATGACAACTTTTGTCTTGCCATTATGACTGACAGCCCAAGGTCTTTCTTCCCATTCCTAGTTTTCCAATACTAAAACCTACAACCTTCAGAAGGACTGAAAGATTCTTCATCACATCCTTCTTGTGCCACCACTATCCCTCCGGGTTCCTTCTTCACCAACTTGGAAAACTAAACAGCTTTGATGCCTCTTCCTCGTCCTCTCACTAAGCAAGGGCAGGGACACGTGGTCTGTGATGTGCTGGACTCTTTCTTCATTCTTTCCCCATTTCTAGGAAAGAAAATGTCCCTCTTTTATAGGAATGAGAGCCATTCCTCTCTTCACAGGCTGTAGCTGCCTATTTTCTCTCTAGAGCCCTTGGCTAATTATCAGATTATGAATCTGCTGGTAAAATTTTTAAAAGACTCAAATGAGACCCAAAGTCTACCACATGCCAAGTTGCTGGGTTGGTAGGGGAAACATAAAGAGTGCTTTGTAGGTCTTTGAGATATAGCTCACAGAGCACAAAAAAGATGGTTGCAGGAATAGATTTAAGGGGGGAAGTATATACTGTATGGAACAAAAGTGAGGAATTAAAGGAAATTTTATTTAAGGTTAGTAAATTATAGAGAAGGGGGTTTTTTTTATAAGTTTGCCTCAAATTACAAGACACATTGGAAATAATGGTAAATCTAGAACAACTCAGAATAACACTTTACTTCCATTTCACTCTTACAGATTTCTGTGACACAAACTGAGCAGTCAGAAAGGTAGAGATAAAACTTGCTTCAGTCACCCTCCAAGATAAAATATGTTTAAGACCTAACAGTAAAAAACAACCCTTTTTTTTCTAATGTGGAAAAAAGTACAATTCAGGACATTGGATTTCTATTCCTATCTATATCCAGAGCACCAAGAGATTTTTCCTAAAAGTAACAGACAACATCCCCTTCTCAGTCCCCTCAGACTGTCTTAATACAAGGGTTTCTGGTCTTCATTTAAACACCCGGTATTCTTGGGCCAGTTCCACGCTGTCTCAGGAGAAGACCTGTTGGACATGATGTTCTGTCTTGCATGTGGACAGTTGTAATGTGGTGTACACAACAGTTTCATGAGCTGTGCATTGGCTCCTACGGAACGGTTCCTGTTTCCCTTCTTCAAGTGCAGAAAGATTAAATCAATTCAGGCTTGGAGGATGAGAAGCACCCCACTTTAGTGGAGAAAATTGCTCATCAGTGACAATTATGCACTGTGCCTCACCTTTACAACCATCAACTGGCCACAGACATTGCTAAGGGGATCATGTAGTGAAAGCTAGTGCAGGAGAACACACTGAATTAAAACGGATGCAGAAAAGGACTCCCTGTGGCACAAATCCTTCAGAAAGTCACAAGAGGAGTTGCCACAACTTTGCACAACTGAAATTGTGGCAATTTTTTTGGTGGTGACAAAAGTAAACTGAATTGCAAACCTCTCCTGCCCTTCTTGATGGAGTCTGCTTTGGGCCAACACAGGCTGTGGAAGTTCCATTAAACAATTAAAAAAATAAAAAAAAAAACCCCTATAAAACCCCAGAGACACTGTGGTTCACAATTTCTGAACAGAGGAAAAATGGTGCAGTATCGAGGCAAGCTCAAAGCGCTTCCACTTTTTACTCATGACAAATTAATGTGTCACTCTGAGGAAACTGTGTAAACCTTCAAAATATCATTGCCCTCCTCCATTCATTCATGTGAAATCTGATCATCACCCATAAGATATCAGAGATTTAGGCTTCAGACTTTGGGGTAAACACCTCCCTTGAGTAACAGAGTGCTTCAGGCTCCTTTCAGATCATCAGGGAGCAGCAGAGTCTTTGACTCTCAGCCCCTCATGTCATATCTGGGAGGGTATTTTAGATTTTCACTGTGAAAGATGAGACCTTGAAGTACCAGAAACATCCCTTCCCTAAAGAAAAACTGTCTGCAGCTCAGTCAAGAAGAAGCTGGAACAATTTGCTCCCTGTTACTTCGTTTAGATGAGGCAATCTACTAGCCATGTGAAGTATGCAGCAGAAACCAGTTCTTGATCCCAATAACTCTGGCAACAACTGCTCTGTTTCCAATCTCCTCTTCAAGGTCAAAAGAATCAAGAAGATAATTGAGACCAAACCCAGATATCTGACCTCTGCCAGTACCCTAGACCATTCACAATTGATTTTGAAAGGGAAGCAGCATCCAGATTATCCTGGTGGCATTGCTGAGAGAACTGATGGCTGCCATCAGGAGACAAGTGGCCAAGCAGATGTATTCGTAGGTTGTTCAGCCTCCTTTCACACCAGTAGCTCCACTGTTTTGGGAGATGCTATTTTGGGGATTTGGGATCTCAGATAAAGCCAAAAGGATCTTAACAGGTACTTGCTTCTTTCTGCTTCAGGGCTCCTCTGATGTCTTCAGATGAAGTTCTGGAGGGCTCAGTCTTCCCTCCACTTGACATCAATACACAATTATGCATTCACAATACTTGTCGACATAATACTGCAGTGTTACAATGTTCCCTCTCAGAGGAAGACAGTAGGAGCTGTACTCAATTGCCAGTTTGCACACACATGCTGCTCTAGAGATCGCAGCATTTCTGTTGCTACCAGAGATACCTGTTGATACCAGAGATAGCAACAGCTGTCTTACAGGTGAGGAGCACGCCCTTCTGCCTCAGTACTGTTTTAGACAAATTTATAGCTCTTGATCCTAATCTCAACAACCATTTTGCAGACTGTCTAATAGGTGGCCTCTCTACCTCAGGTCTCCAGTCCAAGATCCATACAGATGCTCAAGTTGATGGAGAATGGATTGAATCTACTGAAAGCCCTCAGCTTGACACTCATTCAAATGAAGAAACTCCATTTGAAATGAAAGCTGCCTTGAGAACTCACCAGTCAAAGCTAAGATGTTTGACTCTTGTGGACTCAGTGTGGATGTATCAAAATAGTAATTTAATAGTGAAGTAAAATTTTATATGCTGCAAACCTGCTGATATACCACATTGTGTGACTGTCATGCTGGTTCTGAAATTCTGCTTAGGAGACTATCCTTTTTACTGGCTGCCATTGTACCTTCGATTTTACTTCTTGCATAAGTCATCAGATTTTATGGGAAGGATCAGATGCTGATCACTATTCTAGCATTATCACAGTGCCTTTCTAGTCTCTATGTCCTGGTAAAACTTACAGTCACTGATAGCGATCTGCTCATCTCAATATCTTGTGGGAAACTGTGTATCCCATAGGAGCCAGCAACGGCTCTTTTTACTCTTGGAAAGTGACACAATGCAGAGTTACTGGAACTCTTATTTTCTTTTTCCCCCGCCTCATCTTTTTTTTTTTTTTTTTTTAATGTACCCTGTTAAAATCAAGAAACTGAGACACATATTTTTAATAATGAGAATCTGGATGAGGTTCAATCTAAATTTTGAAAATATATTCCAATTAAAGACTTTAATAGATTCTTGGCTTTCCTCACATCTCATTGCCATGTGCATTCAATAATCCCAAGTCCTCTTTTTCTCTAATAATAAGTAGACTGCAGAGCGGGTGACATCATTCTCCAGAAGGTCAGCCCCCCTGGACTGCCATTTTCTGAGCATTTCTTGCAAAGGAATTGTTTAGAGGAACTTTTTTTTTTTTGGTCAAACATGGTGCTTGCCCTTGTAAAGCCAAGATTACTTTTGGATTGTGTGCTCCAAAAGAGAAGATTTGTACTCGGGCCAGAGGGTTTCACTGACAGAAATGGCCTGTTCTTCTCCTTGGTAGGACAATACGGTGACCGCTATGGTCACAGACCTGCAGAGACTTACTGATATGCTTTACTTTAGCAGCAACACCTGCAAATAAAGCTTGTGGACCACTAGAGTCAGTCACACCAGGCATCTCTGTCACTGGTTGTGGTATCAGGCTCCCTGGTTTGTGTGGCAGCTGAAACCTATCATCGTGTAGATTAGAAAGTTATTTAATCCCTGTATGAAACAGCTGCATCCAGCGTGCCGAGTATCGATTTGGTGTGTCACTATGGCCCTTGCTCAACGTACAGCTTGGGCCAAATGAATAAGCAAAGCACTAGGATGCATGTTGAATAGAAGAAAGGATAATGTGGAAAAAATTATAATACCTTTAGATAATTGTAACATGTGAATGCATCTGGAATACTCTGTGCAGACTTGTTTTTAAAGAAACTACTAAGAACCTGGAAAACTTCCCACTTGAAGAGAAATTAAATGACTGGTGCTATTCACTACGAGAAGCACAGAAGAGGGACATAAAACCCTGTAAAACAATTAATTGTATTAAGAAGGTGCATGAGGGAGAACTTCTGTTCTCCTTATCTCTTAACATCTCACCAAAAGGGATGAACATTAGAGTAGAAAAATCAGAGCCACCTGAATGAAGAATGTTGCACAGAGAAATTGCAGTCACAAAAGGCTATAGAGGATGGGTGACACAAAGCTACTATATCTTCTCTCTGCAATACAGTATAGGCCATAAAGATTCAGTATTTAATCATCTTTTTTATTAACTATGCAAACTGGGTTTTCTTTCTCAGGCATCTTTTCCATCGAACAAATCATTCTACTTTGGTTTTTTTCCCTGAATCCTCTTCAATATCTTTCCACCCTTTAAAAGTACGTACAGTAGAAGACCATCTTGTAATGTCAGTTTGCAGCTGGGAAACTGTCTCCCAACTGCTTCCCACTATTCTTTTTCTGCACCAAAGCTTGCATGTCCCTTTTTATCACAGTATTACATACACTGTCCCTTGCCTGTAAAGTGGCTTATCCACTGAGACTTTCAAATTCTTGTTAGTGCCAACAATTTCCAGCACGCTCAGTGGGTATGTACATCCCAAGTTTTGTTCCTAGACATGTGATATTGTACCTGGCTGAACTAAAAGCCATAGTTTGTTTGAATGTATGCAGATTACCAAGCAATCTCTATGGCCCTTCGTACCTTTGTCCCCATCATTACTGACAACTTTCCAGTCTTTATGAGATTTGTACCTGTTAGCAGCTGCTCTGTTTCATTTAGTTCTGGACAAGTTAGTACTGAAACCAGCCTCTGCAGAGCAACAATGAGACTGTCCTCACTTGATGGTGTTTTCACATTTATCACGTCAGCGTTGAGATCGGTCAGCTACTTATTTCTTAATACAGAAAAAGTTAACTAATGGTAATTTTTCCAAGCTGGCACATCTGGCAATAAGTTAGATGCTCTCCAAAAATCTATCACAGCTATACAGTTACTTCTCTCAGTCAAATCTCTAACCTAATCCAGTAATTCAGTTAGATCTACTTAACAAAACACTTTTGGAAAATGCAGATAACATTTATATTTCATGAAAAAAATTACCCAGTGACAAAAGAAAAGCTAGGAATCCAAGCAATCCTTAGCACATGAAAATACAGATGGAAAGCAGTAGAGGCATCGTATTTATACTGCTGAAGTCCCAAACTTTTGCCCCAGAAAGCATCATCTTTCCTACCACAGTAAGGGGGACTCATCTTTTGAAAATCAGGGCTGAATTCCACAGTTCCTCCAGGGGATCACTAGACTTTATATAACTGGAGCCTATTGTTTTTTTCCTATCCAGCACACACAGCACCTTATATCAGTACTATTATGTATTGTCTCCTTCCCCTCCAGAGTGAACATTCATAACTCACTCCTCATCGATGATGCCTCTTCCTAGGCATGTGGCCATTTTTTGCTACTCTCATCTTGTCTCTGCAGTAAGTGTGCCCTCCTCTTAAGATGCAGTGGACGCATCCAGTCCCAGCCGCAGTGCAGTTTCACAAGTAACAATTCAAGGGAGGCTTGCAATTCCTCAGGTGTTTATTCAGAAATACCAAATAATCACCCAGCTTTGGAGACAACAGCATGATCTAGAATTAAAGTGTCTGTTTCTTAAAATAATACCCTGAAAACTTCTAATTCATAAATATGCAGAGGTATGAGATAACAGCATGCAGCTTAGAGGACTGAAGCTTGAGCCGGGGGAGAGGAGTAGAGTCCCAGGCAAGCTCCTTACGCAAAAAAAAAAACCTGGCTAAGGCTCAGAGGATCCGAGGTGCAATAGCTTAATCTGAAGTCAGCTGTTAAACACCAGTGATTTACTCATGTGTCACACAGTTCATGTTCTTGAAAGCAAGAAGATGAAGAGGAATGGGGACTGTACATCCTGGTCATCTTAGGTTTACAGGAAAGCAAAAAGCCACCTCAGCGTATCTTGCTCTTTCTGACAGCAATTCCAAGGCCTCCAGACTGGTATATTTGTGCTGGCCCTTGGGGGCTGTCCTGACAGCCAGAAATTAAAGGACTGTGTTTGCACTTTGGCTTTGCACCTATCACTGAGACCAGGGGTCAGCTTGTTACAGTAGCCATTGGAGAGGTGAGCCCTGTGATGGAGGGAATATTTCTGATTCATTATCTTGAGGTCATTTCACATGGCTAAATGCAGAGCTCAAGAGGATTGTTTTGTAGTGAATTGTTAAGTTTTGAGACTAACGTGTGGACACAACTTCAGTTAAGGGCTGCCCTAAACCTAGTGGTCTGTGGTCCAGTGGTGATGGTCTGCACAGAGCTGGCTGGTCACAGGGTACTGGCTTGCTTCCTGGTTTTTCAGCTGCCGAACTATATTAAAACAAGCTAAAAATACATTAAATATTTTCCTTTCCTAATATTACCTTACCACGTAAGCAATAGCTGGACTTGCCACTAGGATGTTATCTGATAACCAATGGGAGGGGAGGGGAGGTGTGCGAGCCCAAATAGGGGGTGAGTCAGAGGAGGGAGGCTGCTTCAGTGACTGTGACCAGGAGGAGAGGCTGTTATGTTTCTATTTAGGTGGGTGATGAAAACGTTTCTGAATCTCTGCTTTAACCCATCTCTCACTGCATGCCCTACTGCAAGTGCTCCTTGACACAACTGCCTAAGCTTGTGCAAAACCTCTCCTGCCCCATGCCATGCTGTTTATGAAGGGTTGGGAGGTCATGTAAAGACCATGCATGGGAAGCCTGGCACAGCCAACAGGAGTGTGGTCTGTTCTCCTTTGTTACTGTGCCACCAGAAAAATTATTTAGAGAGTGAGCTGGGCTCCAGAGTGTTGCATGGGGAACTGACGTGGAAAATGAATGGCCAGAAGGCATTCCCTTCTGATCCTGCCCTGGTGATTGGCAGCCCCGGCAGCCACTGTTGCTAGTGTCCCTATGAAGGAGACCATGCAATCCCCAGATGAATTTAAAGTCTGGTAGGAAGTTTTGGGGTGAGGTCAAGCCCAAGTGCAAGAGGCTGGAGAATCTGCTACACTGGGCATGCATTTGTTTTTGACTGTTTAACATCACAGGTGTTACATTTGAATACAGTTTTGGATTGGTTTTTTTCTTGTATTTATATTGGAATAAAAATGTGTGAGGTTGCCCTGATACATCTGTTCCCAGTGATCACTGTGTTTTTAACTAGAAATAGCTGCAATGAAGTGAATGGGGAAGTCCTATCCGTGCAAAAAAAAAAATAGTAACACAGCCTGAAACTGGAGATGAAAGGCCTACTTAACAAATGAGAAATGTAAAGGGCAGAAGCTATGAAAAGACACAGCATGAACAAGCGGAAAACACTTGGCCTACCCAATAATTCCTCTCAGCCTTGTACTAACAGAAAGTCTTTCCAGTAAGGCCATCGGGTTTTGAAAGCCAGGCAATGTGATCCTGGGGGGAGGCACATTTCTGGTCTCCTAAAGCTTCCAGAGGACATACACCTCTTCCCCTTCTGTTTCCACACAAATGGCAAATCCTAACTGTAAATGGAGAACAACATGTCTGACATGCTGGAACATTTCCATGGTCTCTCTGTGCTCTCTTCGCACTTAACTCAACTCATGTTGTGTACTTGGGCTGGTTCTCCCAACCCTGCTCTCCTTCTTGCACCTCCTTCTAGCTCTTAGGTGCACTGGTGACACCAGAGAGATGAAGCAGCTCCATTGCACCTCATAAGGCATGGCCTGTCCACCATTTCTAGCCATCCTCTCTGCTGTGTCATTTCACAGCAGTCAAGAGCTCAACAAGGTATGCAACCCCACTGGACGCACAGCAGAGCACATTGCTGCTCTTACACTCTCCTTTCATGCTCTTTTTATAGTCCTTTTCATGTCCTTTGTATGCTCACCTTGCTGCTTCTGCATAGTAGTGAAGTCTTCAAAGGTGAGAGTGCGCACGGGGGGCCTCCAGAAGGCGTAGGTCTCCATAATGGCCTCCAGCCCTGTCCTGTGCAATGAAAATAAAGCAAGGAGAGAAGAATGTCAGTCAGCTGGCAAGGGTATTGGTGTCAGGAAAAGACAGCTCCGACCTTGCTTAACAGGCTGCCAGTGGCCACCAAAAGGTCAGCTTGGTATCTGTGAATTCCTCAAGCAAGCCTTCCTGCACAGGTGCTAGCCACTAAAGTAACCTGAAATTTCTCAGCCCAGGATTTCAAAAGCTTCTAACAGTCTTCCGGTGCCTTTTTCTTTTTTAACAAGGATCCCAAACTCTCTGTCTGCTTTGCAGGGCACACATGACCATCAGCTCCCCAAGGCATGCTTTATCTTAGAGCAGGCTTCCACATTTTATTGATGCCAGCTATGATGTAAACAAGAGAGGTCTGGGATTCAGCCTTCAGAATCAGAGAGATTTTGTGAATTTTCTTTCCCTGCCACCACCTAGATCTGGGCACTGCTTTGTAGTGCTATGAGAAGCTGTCCAAAAGGGAATCTCCTTGTGTTTGGCTTTCAACTAGAAATGCATAAGAGGTTTTTTTATAAAAGATCAGTGGCATCTCTGCTTTGGGTCGCTAACTCACTGCAAATACCAAAAAGAAAGTACCAAAGAGAAAAAGCCAAAAGTCAAATGAGAACTTTTCATCTTGAAGGGCTGAGGTCTCAGATTTGTTCTTATTTTCACCACAGAATGCTAACTATGCTGAAAGTCTCTAACTCCACAGGCTCATTGAGGACATAGGTGCATTATCAGGGAAAGACTCACATGTTCTTTATGAGACAATCCCCTGGAGTTTCTTCCCAAGAAAGGCTCTTTGTGGAAGCTGCACATTGCTCTGTTCCCCATTCCTCACCTTCCCCTGCCTCTTTTCCAGAGTAGGTTACAGCCCTTGCACTGACCGAACATGACTAGAGATGCTTCATCAAATGCGAGAAAGTATCCCCTTTCAATGCAAAAGGCTCTAACATCTCCAGAGCCTCTTGTCAGATGTTGAGCTGAGACTGGAGCTGCCTTTTGCTTCTGAAAATGTCTTTCTGCACGTGCCTTCACTCACTCAGTTAACTTTCCAAAGCTTCCCCGGAAGCTTGGATGCTTTAAATACATTGGAGTTGGCAAACCAAACTCTGTATTTCAAGAGGAGGTTTAGAAGAGAGGTTGTTGCATGGTGTTTATTAGCTGCTAAGCTGTTAGAAGTAGAAACAGAAGACATCTCTGCATAGCAGTCTCACACTAGCGCTGAGCACATTACAACAAAACTATTTGGTTAATACAGTGGCCTCTGCCAGCTCACGGAGCTCAGAAACAACAAGGCAGCGCAGAACGTGAACCGATCTGCTAAGCTGGGCTCTGTGTGCAAAAGCGGCTCTTCAGCTACAGTACCACCCCCAGGACTTACTCCACTCCCTATGTGAGAAAGCCACACATGTTCAGACTCCACCTGCTTGGCACACACAGTCGGGAAGAGAATGGTACCTTTTTGCATCCTTATGAAATAATCCCCAATCCAAACACTGAGGGAGGACTTTTTGGTACCGTATATCTAAGGGGCATAAAATGCCATGAGCGGGTTGCAAAGCAACAAGACCTGCTGTTGAAAGGACCTGCCTTGATGATTAAAACCAAGTAATACATCCAGAAATGCAGACTGAAAGTTCCAGCTGTGCTAATCCAGCTGCTTCGCGTCTGCCACAAGGCTTGTACAGGAAAGCAGGGAGGCCAGCTGACTAAAACCAATGTTCACACAGTCTGGCTCAGCCATTAGTTCCCCGCGCACATAGTCCCACTCTGCACCAGCATCTGACTTCTACCTCTGCTCTCATGAATCCCTTCCAGTAAAATCCAACCCCTAACAGGAGGTGGCTCAGGGAAACAGTAAAGGCAGGTTAAAGCTATTAGCCCTGCCTCTGCCTGGAGCCTGCATCATTCTCAGCTCAGCTTGACCCACATTTCAAAGTTTCTAACTCTCTGCCTACCACTTTCCCCTGTATCAATACAGTTCTCACAAGCACCATATAATTTGTGTTTCTAAAAGAAAAGGAAAAAGGAGAACAGTTAGGAGATAATAAAAAGAAGAAATAAAAGAATAAACCCACTTTCAAGGGTTGGGCTCCACTGCACCTGTAAGCCCACAGAGGGTAAACGGCAGCACGGAGTGTACCAGAGCAGCTTGCAAAGCTGCTCTATTCCTGCTCTGTATGCCAGGGAAAGGATGGATGCCACCAGGACCCGCCTCCTCCTACTCCAGGGGAGCAGAACTAGAAAAGCCATTTTGCTGTGGACACGGCTCCTGTCGCCCTCCTGTTTCCACACTGCAACTGCTGGCAGCAACACTGTGGCTTCACTGCATTCACAGATTGCTGTGTAATGCTCCAGGCAACACTGCAGCTACCTGAAGAATGGATGCCAAACTCCACAGTTGGCTTAAGGTCACCTCTTTCACCTCTTTCCTCTTCCTGCACCAAATGAGAGCCCTTTACTCCCACAGAGATGTGCACATGTTGAATATGCATTACAAAACAACCTCCCTAAGTATGTGGGTGACAGAGCTCAAAGTTATTTAGAAGAATAGTAGATCACCCTTTTTTTCCTGGTTTGTTTGGGCCTTTTTGTTTTGTTTTGTTTTTTTAAATCTTTGTGAACAAATACTGTGGATGTTTCTGAAATAGTATCTAAGCAGAACACATCCTCACTGAACTTTCTGATTCTTCTATGCCTCAGACAAGATCCATGAGACAGTAGCCTCTTGTGCTAACCTGCTAGGCACCTGCCACCCCATGTATGGAGTATTGCAGAAAAACAACACGCAGCCATGCAAAAATAGCTTGGGTCAGAATGCGCACTACCTTTGTGTGACTGATTTTACAACTCCGTCTCTAACCTTCCAACATCTTTTTTTTTTTTTTTTTTTTTTTTTTTCTGTGATGTATTCTTATTTTTGTAAAAAAAAAAGTGTGGCATGAGGGGTGGAAATCAAGAAACTCCATTGCTATCAACTCTAACAACCTTCTCTCCCATAGCAGTTTATTAAATTGGTGTGGTACCAAGATGTCCAGAGCCACATCACAGACCTCCAGCACAGGACAGAAAGGTAATGCTCTCCTAGTCAGCAGAAATACTGGAGTGATACCCTGTGTGTATTCTAGCCCCTAACAGGAAAAACAAACCCCACCTGGCCAATTAAGAGACATTTTGGGACAACAATAAATGCTGACCAAAAAAAAAAACAAACAAAAACAAACAAACAAAAAAAAAAAGATTGTTTTCAGCACTTCTGAAATCTCAGCAACTTCTTTTGGGCTTTGATGGGGGCTGCTGGTACCAAGTGTGCTGAACATTATCCATGTGGCATCCACTTTCTCTTCCAAAGACCTGCACTCAAAATTGACTTCAAACTGTCTATCAGGCCATAAACCCTCCCCTCTCACACCATCTTTATGAAGGAAGTAAAAAAAAGTATCAGAAGAGGACTCACTGCCAGTATTATTTTAATAAGGTCAGTCTTTTAAAAGGTCTCCAAAATTCGCTCTCTTTTTCAGTCATTTTTTTATTTTTAGTGCTATAAAGTTTTAATAATAGGCAATAAATGAAACAGTTCCATTGTCTGAAAAATGAAAAAATATGTACGAGCTATCTGTGCATCTCTATAATCCATCCCATATGGCCGACCTTGCCATTCCCGCTGCACGTGGGATTCAGGTCATCATTTCATTGTTCACTGAGGAAGTCAAACTATTGGCTCCAAGCACCCTCCTGGCTCCCTTACCCTAGACAAAAGCTCAAAGAGCATTTCCAACACAAACAACTTTTATCCACCTCAGCTGCCCACATCTGAAAGGAAGGTGCTGTTGCTTGCCTTCAGCTTAGTTTTTTTTTATTCCTCCACCCTGCTGGGTTTCCTGACTGCTGTCCCTCCTGGCTTCCTCCTGAATAAGGAGCTCCCCCAAGCATCCCACTGTCAAATGAACTTTACTCAGCCTCCAAAAATAGGCTCTGTGGCATTAAACCCGCACCCTCGCTATCCAGACATTTGGCTAGCTGAGCTCCATATGTCAAAAACTCTGATTGTCAATCTCTTGAAGTTCAGGAAAGCAACCAAGTAATACCTGCCTTGTACGTACATTACATAGGTATCCTTTCACCACCAGTATCAGTGCTTTTATTTCACTTTTACAGATGCTTCATGTGCTTTTGCAGACAAAACAAAGAGCTACCAAAACTCATGTAGAGGGGATGTCTAATAAGAGGGAACTAAGACTCAGCCTTCTAACACAGGCTAACTCCCTAACTCATCAAGGCTGATGGCTAGATTTCTGAACTCTGTTAGTTGACATGGTTTGAGTGCTCCAAGACTGCAAAACAATGTCCAGCTGCTGAGCTGTTTGCCTCATTCTCTCTGAAATACCTCACTGCTCCTTCTCCCAGCGCAAAGATTGAGGCAGTCAGCTGTGAAGGGAGACAACCATGCAAGCAACTGAAGGAGATCCAAGAAGGGATCCATTAAAAGATCACTCTCCCAGATGCATCCAGGCAGTTACATTGTGATGGGCTGTCCCCAGGGCAGCAGGATTTTAGCAGTCTCTTGTACTAATGAAGGCAGAGCACACTCACCAGGAAAAAATACGGGAAGGTTGTGAGCTGACAGAAGTGAAAGATTTAAAAGGGAAACTAGTTTTAAAAACAACAGTCAATTTCTGTAGCAAGCAACAACAGTGCAATGATACCAGAATAAGAAATCAGTGAAGGAAAAACATCCATCTCCATTTCATGGAAAAGCCTCAACACAAAGCAGAAAGGAAATGTCCTAGGGAAGAAATGGCCTAAGAGTCCTTCTGCCACCATACTCTGTTTTTTCCAGTGTCTGTTTTTTTCTCCATCATTTACTGGCAAGCTCTAACCATGGCTCTGATTCAATATCCCTGTGTTGCTGGGATATGATGCCCTGGAGCAGCCTTGGACATTCTGTAGCCCCTGCTGCTGCCACACTATTTTTTTTCTTTTAAGAACTTATACAGAAGACCTCTTGGATGTATACTACACTTGCCTGCTTCACAAATGGCCCCTTTTGCAAATTACCCTGTTTCTTTTTCAAAGGAGGTCTACATTTTCAGTGGGACGTTCTCCAGCTACAGCCTTGTGCACCATAGCTGACCAAAGTCGTTATGGAGATGTGGGAAGCTACAGAACATCACAATTGTTGCTCCAGTTGACCAATGATCCTGATGACATTAGAAAGTCACAAGGGGAAGAAGAGACAACCAGCACAGTTAAGTCCCATTTGGAGACTCCTTTCCGCACACAGCTTGAACCTTAATGCTTTTCTCCCTCCTACGTGTACATCTATGTATGCGTCCTCTTTGAAGGGAGCAGCTGAGCGTTAGAGTGTCCTCCGCTAGTTGACAACAGCAGTGCAACCTTAGCCGGACCGCTGCTTGTGAGGCAGGCGCCTGGCTGCTATATATGCTTGCAAATACCTTTGCCTGTTTTTTCTTCCTAAAGCCTCAGGCTGCTCTCTTTGATGTGTAATACCTTAAAGATTTTAATTCCTCTTTACATCAGCAGAGAGCCTTACTGAGCCCTCCCCACAGCTGCAGCCGTGTAGCAATTTCCTGCCCTTTCTTAAATCAATGAGCTACAAAGATCAGTAATTCCCAGCCTTTTCAGGAAACTGTCCAAATTCACTGGGCTAGGACCTTATTAATGCCTTCCACATTCACCTAGCCCACCATGTACCTGGAACTGCATCAATCCCTATTCTAAGCCCAGCCTCTAGTGCAGCTGCATCTCCACACACAGGGAAGACCTTGTACTTGAGGCACATACTACTTCCCTCACATAGGAGAGGAGAGCAGAGTGAAAGTCACATATGCCTCAAGTACCAGAACTAATACTCATGGCGGGAATTAAATAAGGGTAGTGAGACCTTTTCACATAGTTACATTAAGATCAGAACAGAGGAGCTGAGCTAGGAAGCCACTGGGTCAGTAAGATGTCTTCTTTGTGATCATGGAGAGTGTAGCGTTTACATGGTTGATGGGAAACACAGGGCAGTTGCCCATTCACTGAATGCTTCCCATACCAAACCACAAATGAGGTAGTGGTCCTGGTGAACACGCACAAGAGGAACATGCAAGTAAATACTGAATTATAGTGCCCATGGGGACAGCAAATGAGGGCTATGCACGCAACTTTCACTCTGGTCTGCACACTCAGAGCATTGCTTTACAAACCTAGGGTTCTTGTAACATGGTCATATATGTCTAATTCTATAATTAATTTAATTTTTAAAGCCTTTGTCATGCTGATTTAAAGGATACCCACATAATTTAGATCTGAAATATTTAGATCTGCTGCACACTCTGCTGGATTCATGAATTGCAGAAGAAGTTGAAACTTTTCGTTTGGGCTTTCTTATTCTTTTTTGATAACCCTGTAATTTCTTTTACTAATGCAAAAGAGGGTTTTTTGTTGAAGTTCCTGGTTCACTATTGTGTGGTTGAAATATGACATATTCTAAATAATGTTGAAGGTGTTCTACTAATCTTTTCATAAAAATCCTGACAAAATTAAGCAACAGAGTCAAAGTGAAACAATTTGACATCACTGGAGAAAAACTGAAATTGTTTGAAACTAGAACATTTTTGCACTTTTATCCTGCAAACCTATCAGAAACTCAATTTTTCTTCTAATGTAAAGCAAGAATTTATGCTCCAAGTTTTGGAATTTCCTGTGAAAATTAAAATTTAAAAATGTCCTTCAATCAGTTCTACATATAATAAAAACCAAGCAAAAGTGTATAGGCTATCTCTTCTACAACTTTCCTTGTTTTGTAGAGTATTAGCCTGTGACCTATTTGTCTGTTTTACAGTCTGCAATCCTCCATTTTTCTATCACTGTTCATTTTTGCAACCATTTTTTTTAAGAAACTCTACAGTATCTTAGCAAGTTCATTTATTTTACCTAATTCTTTGGATATCATGGTACCACATCAGTAAATGTTTACTGATAACTGTACATTGAACAGTTTACTCATAACTTATCAGAGATGCTAAAGAACGTTTTAATTGTGTCTCTCAACAACAAATAGAAAAGCTCAGAGGAACATGAAAATAATAGAAATGAGCATAAATTCTATGATTCTATGACAAACTAATTATCCAGCAGAGAAAAAAAAAAAAAAAACAACAGCAAAATATATATACAGAAGAAAACAGTCTTGAAAATAGTGGTAAGAGAAGGGCTACTAAAGTAGCAGTGAAAAGGAAATTAAACATACAACAGCAAAAATAAATACAGTCACAGAAAAAATGCTGTCATCAGGAAAGTTATAAGCTGTCTTTACAGACATGTTGTCTAGGAATATCTAAAACTCTCTCTCAGGGTTCTGTCCGGATGCAGGCAGAGGTAGGAGCAGCACTGGAGGAAACTTCTCAGAAGAAATTGGGTCAGCTGGCTAACCTAGAAAGTATTTTCTCAGGAAGTCATCATTACACGTTGGATCTGTTTAGGCAAAGTAAAACAGCCCTTCTGATTCCTCTGAGAACTAGTCTACAGCAAACTTCTCCTGTAAAAATTAATTAGGATCACAAAACACCTTCCTCGGCCTTAGACATGTGCCCTGTGCACTCATCAGAGGAAGGAGAGAAGAGATCAGTGAGGAAACATAAACAAGCTCGTTACCTGTTTCTCCCAGAATCTCTGAAACCTTTAGCAAAGGGGTTCCTGTCAATTTTTAATCTGGTGATCTACAAAGGAAGAAAAAGATAATTAGTTGATTTCTCCTATTTTTTTTTCTTTCAACAGATGAAAATTACTAATAATTACCACTCTTGCCTGTATGATGGTCTTTCATGCTTATTTCCCCAGACTTACATTAAAGTTGCCCTTCCATTATCTATTAACAGATTATCTGATTACCAAATGAAGCATGCCAGAGGCAGAACCCTGGCAGCATTGGGAAACTCAGCACAGCGCTGGGCCTGAGAAGCCGTTCCCAAAGGAGGGGCACACCTTTGACCGAGGTGCAAAACCCCAAGAGCTATAACTCATCAACAGCCGTGTGATTTGGGAAGCAGGCATAGTGCTCAGGTTTGGCTGGTATCTGGGTTATCCCAGCCTCAACACTCTTAGATATCCAGCAGCTGGATGCGCTCATGGGCCTTCAAACAATGCTAAGGTCAAAGGCCAAGCAAAGCACAGGCTACATCCTCCAAAGATGACAGCTGGCCACCTGGTCACGTGCACAAGGTGGTACTGTTCTAGTCAGCTTCTGGGTGGCCCTTCAAGGGTTTTCTGGTCTGGAAACCACTTTTTTTTTTTTTTTTCTTTTTTCCATCCTCTAAACAAAGAAGATGACAGCTGGACTGAGCGCTTTCGGGAAATCTTTCTTCCTGCTTTATTTTTAGCCATGAATTCCATGGTGGTAAATATGGAAAATAATACTGAGATTTTGACCTTGCAGCCCATGGTATCATACTCCCTGTCAGCTATCCCCCAATTTGGTGCAGCACGAGAGCTTCCATCTGCCAGCCTCACCTTGTCCCCAAGACCCTGTCTTTGGAGAGAAAAGAGAGCAAGATCTCCAGATCCTATCAAATTTGAGAGGTTTTTGCTGAAACTGGTCAGAAGGGACTAGTTTAATACAGGCGGATCTGAAGCGGATTTGCAGGTGTTTTGCTTCTGTCAGAACCAAGCCCTTACTCTGGATATTAACCTCAGATCTGGAATGCAGCTCCTATTTTTGCAGAAGCTTAATTTGTGAACTTAATTTCCGCTAGCCTGACTTTGCAGCTGTCCTGGGACTTGTGTGTACAGAGACAGATATGTTCTGTGGAGGATGGAATTACAGAAGAGGGAATCCCTGTGGTGGATTTGCTAACATTTTACAATTGTTTCCAGAGACGCTTCTCCCAGTAAGGCAAAGTTTTACAGCCATTGGAGGGCATGCAGGCAGATTCAGAGGATTTAAATTTATTTTTAAGAAAATATTTCTCCAACCCACCATAATCTCCTTTACTGGTATTATAAAAAATACACACACACCCCCTCCCCCCGTTAACCTCCAAATGTTTGGAATTCAGAGAGACAGGAAGAAATTTCAGTGCTTCTTTACTGTGAGGTGCTTACAGTGCCAGTGCTCTCCCTCAGCACCTCCCTTACCTATGTAATTATGTCTTACAGATCTGCTCATTAGGGAAGAGTGACAGGGTTATTTCTTGTCATTTATTCTGCTTTCTCTATCCTCTTTCCATGTCTGGTCTACAGTTAAAAGTTTGTGGAGTACATGCATTTGGGTGAGGGGGGCAGGAAATTTCCAGTGCTGCAATGACAGTAAACACAGCATTGCATTGCAATTTTTTTTTTTTTTTCTGGAATAGTTGATCCATTTTGGATCCAGATTTAAGTCAATTCAAGGGGATGAGACTGAGAAAAAGTTTGGAGTGGGTATCCAGAAGCAGTCATGGGAGCACTGTCAGCACATGCTTTTATATGTTGCAAAATAAAAACTCTGTAACAAGTCACTAAATTGTTACAACTCATAATTGTTATAAATTGGCTAAACATTAACAGTATGCCCTGAGCTGACTTGACATGGGTCTGGCTCTCAGTCCTAGAATGATGTCCACTGAGTTCATGAAGTCATTCTCCAGAAGCACAGATGTTGTCATGGAAAAAATATTTACTTCACCATTTCTGATTCAACACTCCTCTGCAAGTTATGTCAGAAAATTGTATAACCAATTTCACTAGCAGGCTTGATAACAGATTGTTTTTCTTCCAAGCTGGTTTGTACCCTCATTCTAGCTTGTAACAGTACCTTGGGCTCCCTAAGTGGACACACTACTAACACAGCAAAAAGCCTTACCAACTGAGATTCTGTTTCACAAGGCTGGGAAAAAAATTACCTTAACATACCCCTTTTAATGCCATCACAACTCCCACCCCGAGTAAGGAGGAGAAATAGGGAAAGGGAAATAGGATGTGCACAGTACCTGTCACCTGAGAATAAAACAAGGAGTACATGTACACAAACAAGAGAAGAGGAGCACACTAAGCCCAAAGCATGACAGAGGTGGTGTGAAGGCTAATGGGAGTCCCTGAAGCAGATGAGTGATACATAAGGAGACTACAAGGGGAACGGGTGGATATGAGGAGCTCTGAATGTGTGCAATGAACATGCCTGCAGAAGTGATGAAGCAGACCACCTCCTCAAAGACTAGGACACCATCTTTCACTGAAGAAGAGGGAGCAACTGTGTGTAACCCAGAACAAGGCCTTTCCAATCTCCTTTCTTTGCTGGTGTCTCAAAAGCTTACATTTTAAAATGCTCATGTTTTGCTAGGAATTTGTTTCTTCTCAAATACATCATTCCTTAGGAAAAATAGAGATAGACAGAGAATTCTGCAATCAAACACTAGCATGCACTGAGATTACACTTCTTAGTGCCATGAAGTCTAGTTTAAGAAAAGTAAAATCATTCCAACCCAAACTATTCTATGAAAAAGGGCAGATCAGTAACAGAGCTCAGTAGTCAAGGTCTCTACGGATAGGATACCAGTGTGGCTACCTCTTTTCCTTATTATATCCAGAGTCAATAGTAACACTCTCCACTGGGAACTGTACAAGATCTGAATCAAACATGAATTATGTATGAGAATTTCAGTTCACATGCAATACATGGACGGTTGCTGCTTATGTTCAAAGACTTCTTTTGTTGGCAAACTGTGCTTCTCTAAAACTTTTTTCTTCACTGCTAAAAAAGAAACCAACTATGCGCTTTCTCTGTGAGATAACAGGTCTGGACTAGTCGGACTGCCTTAAAATTTCAGTGGAGACAAGACATTGTCATTTGTACTATGAGGCAGCAGGGAAATGTGAGCACAATACATCTCTTTATGGTTGGTCTCACCTATTTACTTTACAGTAAAAACTGCAGGCATCTTATCTGCAAGGTGGTTTTCTGGCTAGATACCTCATGCCTACACACTAATGGATAGCATGCATTTTCATTTTGTGCAGGAAAAAAAAACCAATGAGCCTGTAAAGTGTACATTCTCTTGAGCAACATTTCTTAGAGATGTTAATGTCTCAAACACAAAGAGCACACTGATATTTTTATGAACATCCAACATAAAAGGAGCCTTAAGGCACACGGCTTTACCTGTTGATTTTGGTAGGCTGTCACTGTGGTGAAGACTGTCTCAGGGAAGTTGAAGGTTTTCACCCCATCTCCAGAAGGAACTGGCTTTGTAGGAGAAAGATCACTGCTGAAATCCTTACGGATGACATGAACACGGGGCTGGTACTTATGCATTGAATGTAAAATTATCTGAAGAGAAAACAAAGGGAGAAGGAAAATGATTTTTTTTTTTCAAATATTCTACACTACATCCAGATACACAAGGAAACAGGGATGGAGTAAGGGCTAATATGAAGAAAATTACACTTTTCTTGCAAGTTCATACGAAACAGTTTGTGCTATGTGCAGAGAGAAACGGGCTTTATTGCTTTACAGAGTCAGGCAACATCTTGAGGAAAAGCACTGAAGTACAGAAAAAAACCCTGTAATTCTGGAGACTGGTTACAGACACACATGCCCAGCAGGACACAGGAACATCAAAGCAGTAGCAGCACCCTTTTGAGTCTGAGAGGAGCAAGGCTGGGGCAGCACACACCAAGATTAGCTTCTGACTTACATGGCCTTGATCATCAAGCTCGTTGTTGGTCAGCTTGAGCTTGTCAAAACTGACCACCTGCCTCATCCAGGTGTCTCCAGAAGCCAGTGAGTCAGGGTGGATGTAAACCCTTGGGGGCACTGGGGAGTCAGCATTGCCAGCCACCATCCACTTGGAGCTGTGGTACACATATCTGAAAGAGGAAGGGGAGATGGCTAAGGGAAGTTGTCCCTCAGTCACTAGAGGAACATTTCCAGGACTCCCCCTCGCCTGCCACCCTACCGCATGCACCCCGATCTCTCATCTGCAGTCTGAGGAGAATGTGCTTTATTGCAACTTCCTATCTTCTAAATGAAAGCCAGATTACCCCTGAGCCACTTGTTCAGACTTGATGCCTTATTAAAACCACCTTTGCAGTTATTTTCCTGGTAAAACTCTGCCACATGTGCCTTCTCAACCTCTTAACCCTCTCTGAGCCAGAGTAAGAGGCTAGAAAATATGGGTGAACAAAACCCTCTGAAAATATTAATAAATGCCCTGTAATTTCTGGAAATCTGCATATCCAATAGATACAACTAGAGCAATTGATAAAACAGAATTTATGGTTTGAAATTTTGTAAAATAGGAAATTCTATATAGTATTACAAACGTTGGGATTAGAAGAAAAAATAATTTTTTTATTCCTGGTCTTTTATGATCTTTTGCATTCCTGATCTAGTCATCCTATATATACTAGAAATTTCTCTGCCACAGCTTTTTCATTCTGTCTTGTGGCTCCTTCAGTCTAAGGCATTTCACAAAGAGTCCAGCTAACACCTCTGAGTTTTGCCCTGTGCTACCCCTCATTGGGTCTCTACTAAACTCTGCTACGTTATTTCAGTCCTTACCTAAAAACAGTGACGCGTTTCCTGAATTTTCACAAGAAACACACACACACAAAAAAATCTGTTATTTTCACAGCTATCTTGCTTTATGTTGCCACACAAGCTAACAAGAACAGAAACAATGTGTAAGACTGTATATTTATTTTCTACATTAATGCTGTCAGAAGCACACTCAAAGAAAGGGGAAAAACATCTATCTGAGAATCAGACCTTGATGCTTCCCAGGAAAAGCAATTTCCTGATAAATACTCCGTACAATTTGAGAGCAAAAATGTAATATTTAGCATTTGAAGCAGAGGATCAATTCTTGAATCCTTGAAACGTGGTGCAGTCAAGACTGTTTGGGCAAAAGACTTATTCTCAGGGGTCTTCTAGTGAGCATAGATAAATCACCTCTGTCTGGATAGATTTCTGGGATGCATAGGAGCATGAGTTTTCCAGAGTACTTTTTAGGATAGGAAGCCCATTAATATCAGAGAAATCTCTTCTTCCTGTCTTTCAACTTAGTGGTGAAGACTCACCAGAGGTTTTCTCAATGGCTCCACACTGTAGATCAAGGTCCATATTCCCTGTGGTTGCTGTGCTGGACAGTGAACACTTTTAAAATAAAAATTACTGAATTCACTTCAGGCCAGACCTGAGGTGCCCATCTTAGTTCAGCTGCTAATTGCCCTTTCCTTTCTTGCTGAAGTAGTTTTAGAAGCTCCAGACTCCCCACTGATAATTCCAGTTATCAGTTCCCTCAGACAGTCATTGCTAACCGTGCCAATTGTGAAGTGCATGCTCCCCAGTTACAAAATGCTATTTGAAAAGAGCAAGATTTCAATGCAAAAGTGCAAGACAGTATATTAAACCTCTGGGTTTGTGTCTCATGATTCTGGTCAAATCAACAATGTTAGTGTAAATCAACACAGTGCATGTGGCTGCCATTGACAAGTTCTTACAAGGGTCCTACCTCTGCACCTAAAAAGCTTACCTGTATCTCTTGTTATCCACAGGCACAATGTCCATGGCAATATAATACTGCTGGTGGGGATCCAAGCCTGTAATTTTCACTCTCATGGCTGGAAACATTCTCCTAGGAAAAGGAGAGTAGAAATAAGGAAGAAAATGGTGAATGAGGAAGCTGAAGGGGCTCCTTAGACCCCTCTCCAACACAAGGAGCACACTACTTTCATCAGGCCAGTTCTTGGTATGATTCCTCTGAGCTTGGCAGCAAAGACTGTCATTTGAATCTTGAGGTTTTTTCCACTTAAAGAAAGGGGTAGCAGGATAACCTGCTAGCTGTGGGTAACAATACAACACTCCCAGTCAAGCACTCTGTCTGTTCCCAGCTCCTGGCAGACAGTTTTATGCTCCACACAAATTGCCCTTTCTAGGTGTTTCAGTACACAGATAGGCAGTGTACCTTCTTCTCACTGTTCTTCCTGTTGGCCATACATCTAGATTTCTTCTCTCATATCACATTAAATGCAGGATCACTTGAAGTCTAGGTAGTATTTTGTTCAATCTTTTTAATAAGTTTTGCTTTTTTCTGACATATGATCCGGATGTGTCTTAAGCATTTTCTCCAGATAGGCAAGTTATGAAACTCTACACCAGCAAGATTCAGTTCCCACCCTTTCTTTTCTTGTCTAAGCTCAAGCTTTGCTCTGCTGTGCACTAGTCACTGTTCTGGAGGTGTTTGTAGCTAGACAATTATTTCAGAGAAAACAGCTCAGAACAATTTTAACCTCAAAACATGTCAGTGTTAGTGTGGCTAAGACATAATTTCTCCCCCTTAAAAAATTTCTGGTAACACAATTGCCATTCTACACTTTCCTCAAACAGCTTACTGAGTGAATTTTTTATGCCATATTATATTTGAAACTAACATGGTATTTTAATATCTTCATGAAATCTGAGGAGCTAATTGAGTGAAATGCAAAAGGAAATGAGCAGCAGAGCACTGAAAGAAATCCTGCATTGTTTCACTGACTGTTAACTCAAACCTGAGCTTTACTCGAGTGGCTTCTCAGCCCTTGTCTGAGAAAACTTTGAGATGAGGTTCTACAGGATGGTATTACTCGATTGCATGATTTCTGTCCAGAAGATACAAAGCTTTGGTAGGAGAAACTCTGAAAGTACTGGATGCTTATACAAAATTACATTCTTCTCTGATAAGTAGATATAACCTTATGGAATGAGGGCAGTTTGGATGGAAGGATGATATTAAAGGGGAATTTTAAATCATAATTCCCAAATTGTGGAAAAGTGTACAAGAAACGTTTGTCCATTTTTTCTAGGCGCCATCCCTAGAAACCATTGTGACATTTTCTATTTAGTGTAAAGCAGTTAAATGTCAGAGAAGAAGATTCAGATCCCCTCCCAATATTTCTGTTTCTCAAAGCATTACCAGTGGACACACCCTGGAGGAGGAAAAAAACAGGAAAGTTTATGTGAACACCTCCAAACATTTTTCTAAAACTTCGCACTGAAGGGATGTAACCATGAGAAGCTATTTTATTCTTTCCCATCCAGGCCATATGTACCCATTTGCAGAAGAGGGCAGGAAGGAGGAGGATGGTGCTCAGCCTTCATCCTACCCACAGGTCTTCCATTTCAAGCCACTGAGAAAGAAAGTTCTGACCTATTAGTAACTGCATCTGCCTCAGAAAAGTGCATTTATCGTGGGGGCAGGGAGAGCACCACCTCATAGCTGCCCAAGCACAGCTGACCCAAGTTATGAGAGACATAAAGCTGTCAGAAAAATTGCCTCCAGAAACCCTTCAATGAGAGAGCAGATTTGTGCAACTGATGGTGTGAGCTTGCTAGTTGAATGATTTGTTGGAGGAAAAAGAGGAATAATGGATTAATCTTTGGTAGCTTGAGGGCATTACCTTATTTCTACTACAATGGCTCACTAAATCTCCCAAGCCAAATGGGTGCATGACGTGGCAATTTACAGTCCAGCTCCCCTTAATTGGAGAGAGGTGGTTTGGGAGCAGCTTAAGAGGTCTGTCATGTTTCAGAGGGTGGATGAGAAACCCAAGATCAAATCCAAGTGTCTTTGGGTCTAAGTCTGTGCACTGTATTGGGAAAATTGAACGCTGTGTCCCCCAAGAAGCTCTCTCCAAATCTGCAGCCCCGTGTAAAGTTACAGTATAGCCTGTGGGGTTGTTTGCTGATGAAATACCTTGTAAAAGATTACCACAGACCATTCAGCAGGCTTAGAGGCTAATCTCTAAAACGATCAGAGAGAGCTCGGCTGATCCCACTGCTTTTTCTAAGGTTTAAGTGTACTTTTAAAGTTTTATAAATTAGTACTGTTTTTCTTTTTCTGTGGGTGTAAAAGTAACTCAAGTTTCTTCGCCATAAGGATGTGACCTGGAACTGTCACAGCAGGTCTCCAGCAGCACTGCTGCATGGAAAGGGGAAAATGGAAAAGGCAAAGACAAAGAGTGGCGACTTAGGGATGTACTCAGGTGTAATCCTGGTTAAGTCTCTGTGCTCCATGTTTCCTCTTGGCTGGCTCTTGGCCTCCCAGAGGCACCAGCCATATAGAAAATGGGAGGCTCAAAGGTTTGGAAGGAATTCAGGCCGTTTGAGGAAGGCTGTATTAATAAACAGTCAAGAACCTTTTATCTAGGAAGATATAAACTAGCTCAACAGCTACAGACATGAAGGCCGTCTGTTTTCATAAGGGAACATGTGATGACATCTGATATATTTCAGGAGGAGGTTTTATATCAGCAGCAGTTTGGGATGATCAAGTTATTTATATGTTAGCTTTACCACTCAGCAGGAAAACAGTCTTCCTAAACTTAGACTGTGAACTTACACACAGTACCCTTTTAGGGGAAATATGATGTGATACAAAATTATTGTAGTATAATATGTATACAAAGTTATTACAACTACTTTAGGACCACTTAGAAATGTTTTTAAAAGCATTTTTGTAGTAACCGTGTGCCTTAGTCTACCCAATTCCTGTCTTCTTCCATAAAAAGAATGCAGTTTATGAAACTCTGAATGTCAAGAAAGCTAATGTCATATAAAGATCTCTAAAACTTGATTAAAATAATATTTGCCAACACAGAGGTGTACTGATATGAAGAACCATGTTTGGGAACTTTCAGCAATAGAAAGAAGAAGTTGGATTGTGTCAGCCAGCATTTTTGTTGTTCTTGTTGTTTAAAATTTTCATTTAACACAAAAATACAACTCAATTTCCTTTGTCAAAACTGTTCAAAGAAGAAGGATCATGAGTATATGCCCAAACTGGATCTTTTTTTTTCCAATAGCATAAAGCTTCCGTTTCTAACCCTTAGGAATCTCAAGGAGCCAACTCTTATCCCTGCCCCTTGAACCAGCATTTGTGAAGCCTGTGTCAAGTTGGATCTGCCTTCAAAGTTGGCCTGTTTTGAGTGGAAGCATGGGCCAGATGACCTCCAAAGATCCATTCCAACATAAATTCATTCTCTGTATCACAACTTAAGTTTTAGAGAGGGCAATTCCCCACTGGAGATAAGAAATTAAAAGGTACCTGGCAGGTTGTCTCAAAACATAAAAGCAATTCCTTGAAACTCTTCAGACATTGGAAATATTCCTGTACAGCTAGCTTAGTGAGCAGAAGTCAGATGAGAGTTTAAAAGCAGTGACACCATTTACAGCTTTTGTGACTGTTTAGTGTAATGATTTATACACTGTGTAAACAACAATTTAACTTAAATAAGATTACTTAAGGATGACATCTGCTAAATGCAAACCCTAAAATGAAGGGACGTGCTCTTCAATTGTAGCAAAAGACAATTTGTCTGTTGACAATGACAGACAGAGTAGTCATTTCCTAGTCATTAAGAAATCTGACTGAGAAATTCTGCAAAATAATCTGATTTAGGTTTGCAGATTAAGTGTGTACAGTGTTTACAATGTGCCTGAGTTTACAGGGCAGCCTGAAGTTATCATTGCTGTTTTATACCTCATATTTCCTTACATTTAAGACTGGTGCCAAATATATATTACTTTATAAAAACAAGCCTGTGAGAAGTGAAAGTGAGGCAAGGCAAGGGAAGGGAAGGGAGGAATGCCTTTCTGTTTCCCTCTGTAGCATGAGATTGTGTAGAGCAGACGTTTGTGTTGAAAGACTGAGGGCAGGGTTGGGGAGTTAAAGGATTTATTGTTTATGAGGGACAGGGAGCTCAGCAGATCTTCTCAGTAGCTCCCAAAGGGGACATTTTTCTGGAAGCTGGAGAAAGCTTATCTGGCCCAGTAGGCCAGGACCTCTAGGCAGCAGCTTGGTAGCTGCAGCCTGCCAGCCCTCACTCTGAGAATTCCTCTCCACGGGGCCCTTCAGCTTCAACAAAATCCCTGCTGCTATCCCTAATTGAAGAGCACTGTAGCATCCTTCCTTCCTTCCACTGGAAGGCTTCCTTCCACTGCTGGCTTGTTCCACTCTTATTGCTGCACCCAGCCACAGGACTTAGGTTTGAGCCATCTTGCAACATAGATATGCCAGTTACGATATGATGGATGAGATAATTTCCCTCATTGTTGAGACTGGATCCTGGTTCTGTAACAGGTAGAACTTGGGTCCCCAGAGGAATACCTCCTGGCTGTGTTTATGTGTGTGGTCGCTCTTGTATAACCACCTCCATAAAGAGTACGCAGTGCTTCCCTTCCAGAGCAGGACTCCAAGCACTCTTTACAGTGTATCCCCCCAGTAATAAGCACACATTGCGTTCCCCTTTTGGCAGCACTTCTATGCAGCAGTTAACTAACAGTTACCCCTGCAGCTCAGATGACCAAAGGCTTTAGCTAGGGATTGTAGTGGTGTAGGAGGGACTCAAATTCCTCTGCTGATGTCGCCAGGGTCATGCACGATCACGTGAAGAGGAGCAGAGAAAAAAAGTTAAAATTATTTCAGGACTAGTTGCTTAAATGAGTATGACCAGAGGCCTAAGTTGAATTTATTTTATTTTGTACAGAGTCTAACGTTATCTTTCAAAGACAAAGGAGATAAAGGTGAAGATTTGAATGCACTGCAGCTAGCAGAAAGCCATTTGTATCTTTTGCCCAAAGAACAAAGGAGTCTTGTTATAAACATCTTATTAAATTCTGAATAGCAACATTTTGATGGAAAGGAAGAAAGGAAAATTTCTAAGAGGACTGAAGTAGGTTTATGGAAACAGACAAAAAAGACATCTATAAATACAGCAACAAGAAAAGAAAAAACAAAGTAGAATTAAATGTGAGTGGGAGGGGGAGTCTGAAAGTTAAAAAGTGTAGGCCTGACGTAGGGAGGATATAGCTCCAGAAATATGTTTTAAATGAGAACGTAGGTTAGAAACTAGCAATACACAGTAAGAGCAGAAAGACATTGTGGGGTCAGGCAGGAACCAAGCAGTGCCTTACGTGTCATAGAAAATTAAGGAGCAGCTGTAGTTTTAGGCAACTGAGTCTGTAATTATAAAGACTTTCAAAACAAGAAGGTCTTGCAGGACTCAAACAGTTTCCAAAGAGAAAGCAACAAGAAGAGCAAAATCTTCCCTGGGGAAGGAAGAAGTTGCAAATTACACTGTGCACCTCTAACAATTTCAATAGGTAGTAGAAATCTTCAGGAAATAATACCAGTTCTGCTCTTTTTTTTTCCAGAAATCATACAATCTAATCTATGGGATGCATCATATATGACCCCATATGGACAAACAGGACTGCTAGACTCAGCTCTCTCTCATCACAGACACATCCTCTCTGAAAGAAAAATGTTTAACTTGAGAGGTTAAACATTTAATTTGTGAGTTTTATCATAGCTATCAAGACTATTCCAAATAAACAGATGTACTACCTAAACCTAAAGAAACTACCAAACTCTTCATTATACTTTGCAATGGTTAACCTACAAATGTAGTCAGTAGGAAAAAAAAAAAAATCCCTCCAATATTGTTAACATCATTTCTGGAGAAGAAATCATCAAGCGGAAAAAAATAAAAATATTTAGTAGCAATATAGATTTTGTGCGGGCAGCCAGTGATGAGCCAATTGGCCATCAGGACACAAGTAATGATAAGCATCTCCTTTCCAGGAGAAAGAATGTTATTTAGGATTGTAAAGAATATATGATTTGCACAGTAAGTTATGACTCTATATTGTGCTACATGGCCTCTTGCAAGTGGAATCATTATTAAGACTGGAGTTTGAAAAGGCACTTGAAAACAGTATTTACGATGTTATGGAAAAAAATCTTCCAAAGAGAAATATTCTTTACGGTACTTACAGGTTTCCCTATGTCTATTCCCTACTAAAAACTATCAAAATATGTATTGTTTTGGACTCATTAAAATAAAGTTAGGGTGTCTGTCTTTCTTAACATGTGCTGTTAAACACGTCTGATGTCTGACAGCTGCATAAATAGGGAAAGAGATATTTCATCAGAAAACACAGACCAAAGTTTTCCCCAGAGCATAGAGATCTGTCCTCTAAAACATGAAAACCAACATCTTTGAGCCAAAATCTAAGAAAACAGAAACTTTTTTTTTTTCTAATTTGGAGCCAGGTTGAAGCAAAAAGAAAAGAAAATCAGGCCAGGGAAGTGACTGAATGTTTTGGTTTCGATTGCTTCTTTGCTAAATGGGGGTCATTTTTCCTGGCATGGTTTTCCACTGGAATTGTACTTCAGCTGCATCACATACCCACATGGAAGGAACTACGCACATCTCATAATAATTCTTAATCAGCTTCCTCTTATTACTGTGTAATTAGGGAAAGGGATCTATTGTTTGTTATGATGATATGCTATGTGGGAAGCCATATTTGTCAGAAAAGCAAAAGGCAACATTAATGGCAAGTTGTGAACCATTGCTGACATGAAACATTTCAATTTGTGTCAGAACAATAGTTTTATATCAAAAGTGTCAAAAAACATTGTTCCAATGAACAAATAAGAGTTTATAGCTCAAAGACAGCAGAAGACAAATTTCAACAAGAAGTTGGTCAGAAAAAAAAAAAAGAAAAACAACCAGCAATGTATTCTATATTGTAATTTCTTAAAAACTTGTAAGGAACTACAGAATCTTTTTTGGATATGTGCATCAGGTTGAGAAATTTCTCATTTTTTAATGGATCCAAAGTACTTAATTTCATTATGTTATATCTCCCCAGAATATTTCACTGTGTTTTTTTCTATGAATGCTTCCTTCTCCAGGACCCTACCAATGCTCTCAAGGCTTTTGTGAGAAGCTGCATTGAAATATTTGCAAAATTGCTGTGGCATTGATGTTGCAACTTTTGGGGTGTTTTTTTTTAAAAACAAAATTGTAATTAGGGTATGTTTTTTTTAAGAACCCAGAAAAGTCAGCTACTTCATTCAGAAACGTGTGAGCTACTGAGATCTATCTTCATACTGCTAAACTCTGGCCATTTTAGTGTCCACTGGTATTGATGAACTTCAAGGTATTTATCCTGATGCTAAGTCTATCTACTCCATGTAACATAAGAGAATTAATTATAGTTAATCCAACAGGTAACAATATATTATTTTAATTTTCTGAGACAGCATGGCCCAGGCACCAGGATAACAAAGTCAGAAGCAAGGAATTTTATTCTGTCCACATCATATTTAATGATGCGGACAGATAATTTAATCTGTTTAGGTCTCAGTTTCACCCCCTATGAAAAGAGGATAATAATAATTTTCTCTACGTCCTCTTCAATGTCTCCAGACAAACAGTGTTGCACAATAGCAAGTGTTATAACTCCTGTTACTTTGCCTCTTCCATTTGAGGCAGAAGAGCAAAACCAGCTGCCCGCTCTGTAGTGATGTGAGATATTTCCTATGCCAGTGAGATTCTAGATCTAAAACTGGGAGCTAATCTGGTTCTGATAATCTTCTTCGGGGATTATTATCTGGGTTGTTAGTCCAATATAACTTTACTTAAATTATCTGGTCTTCCTGGGGCTACAGAGCAATAGCTCTCACTTCACAAGAACATAAAACAACACGTCTAGGTGTTCTGGCAAATTCTAAGAGCACAGAGACGAAACAAAATTATGAACAACAGAACACTGTGTTTCTTCCCCAAAACTTAGGAAAAATTCCCTCCTGCTTGTCTGCGGAAGGGGCAGAACAGCTCCTGGCACAGGCACGCCGTTTGTTCGCCTTGACTGGCTCTGTCCATGGTACTGACTTCCACCTTCACAGCGTTAATCGGAATTAAAACATCATTAGGCAGGAGCAAGGAACGTCATGATTAAGCAAATATGGCTAAAAATCTGGTGTGGTTTATAGTTTGAGGGATCTTGAAATTTATAGCTAGCTTCAAGTTGTGTTTTGGCAGACAGACTTCTAGCCATTTTTTAACAGTAGACAGCAATGAAGATCTTACTAAGATCTTCATTGACTAAAAGCATGGCAGGGCGAGTTTTTATTTTTTAAAAAATCTGGCTTATTAGTGGCTCTTCCTAACCTCAGCTGACATGTATGAGTTGCAATAGCAGAGGGAGACATTAAGCCTGCACATTTTTTATAAAGGAAGTCATTAACATTTTATCTGTTTAAAACTGCAGGAAGACATTCATTTGGCACAAAGGTGAGTTTGAATTTCATTATATTTGAAATTAAATCAAGTGGCTTGTGAAGCACTATGGGAATTTGAAAGGAAACTCAAATGGCTCACCCCCAGATTCGTAACTCATCTGAAATTCAGTACAGCCAACAGCACAACGATCGTTTCCTGATTTATTTGCTCAAAGGAAAGATTATCTTCAATAGTTTCCTGCAGCTGCCAGTTCTTCTTTGGAGCCACTGATTCAAGCAGTAATGTGGAACAACTTTATGTGTCTTAAGAAAGCTAGTAGGAGATACAGCTGTGAAACTCTGACAGCTGTTTAAGTTTTCCTGCGTATTTATTCCCTTGGCTTATCAAGAAGGAAAAAAAAAAAAAAAAAGTGGTTTTTCTGTTAAAAAAAAAATTAATTACTTTGTTTTATTATGATCTTTTTTTAAAACTAGATAGAAAGCCAGAGATATCTTACCTGCCTGCTTTCGTGATGATCATCTCTGTCCCAATGTCATGAAATCTTTTCCAGAGGTCAGCACACTGCAGCTCTACCTGGATCTCTTCCATGGATGAAGGTGGAGGAGGCTGAGGGCCTGAACCACCAGATGTAAGGTCAGAATGTGAGCCAAATGAGCAGGATGTCCTTTCTGCCAGCACCTCTGTGTCCGACCCAGTGCTCTGCTCTGAATCTGCAAAGTAAACACATCAGGTAAAACAGATCAGTTCTACCTGTCATGAGTGGAAAAGGAAGGGAAGAGGAAAGCCAATAAGGGAAGTGCTAAAGAATAGGACAATGGCCTTTTATATATATACATACACACACACATATATATATATATGGTTTGTTGTGATTTATTTGAGGCTTTGGGTTTCCAACATGACATCTGGTATTTTGGTAAAATTTTAGAAACAGCTGAAAGAAGGACCCTCAACACAACATATAAATACTAACAAGCATCACCACAATGCTGGGAATGGGGTAAAAAATATACATTAAAAAAATAGAAATGAAAAAAAAATAATTCAACCCATAGTTTCAATCCAAGATTAGACGGGCTCACTGGAAAACTACATTCCATTTAATTGAATATCCACCCACACTACTATTGAAGAGTTGGTTATTTTTAAACAACACATTTTTTTCCTTTTAATATCCTTGTCATCAAAAATAATGAGCATTTTTTTATTTTGCTATTTGGCAGCACCATTTTGGAAATGTGTTTTAATTTCTTCTATAATATCTTTTTTGGAACAATGGTATTTCCTGAGAAAATAACCATGCAGCTTTTGGTGAGGAAAATGCTCTAGGCTACCAAAGAACAAAAAGGGGAGATAGTAAACATATGGAACATGTTACTGAGGAAAGCAATTGAAACAAACTGCAGAAAAGAGCACATGAGACAGCCACCTCTCTTTATGGGGGAGGAGATTAAAAAGGTTTGCTTAAAAGATAAGCAAACAAACAAAAAACCTAAAGTTTGACTAGTTCAAAAGTCCAAGTTGGCAGGTTGAGTCAGATGGCCATTTTTTTTACAAAAACATCTCATGTATGTATTACGTAGGTACGGTGTGTGTATGTGTGTGTGTGTATGTGTGTGTGTATATATATGGTCCTAGCTCTCATACCATAGGGCTAAGCTGGAATTTCGCAAATAGCAGTATTGTTTTGCAACAGGGTGCACACCCACGTTACATCAAAATAATTCACAATACATTCTACAAAGCAATGTGTTTATGCTTTGAATCTGACTTTTAACAAATTGGCACTAGTATCATATAGATGGTTGTCAGAGAAATAAAGTGATGTGAAGCACTCAGTCAAATGGCTCAAGAAGAGCTTTGTAGATTTCAGAGCTGGTATAGAAACAATACTTTGAAGTGCCTTCATTGATCACCTAAGTACAAGGATCCTAGTGAAGGAATAAAACAGCTATTTATATGTATTCTCTGTACTTTCAGAAAGAAAGAGATATCTCTGTTTGAAGAGGAAACTTAAGGAGACAAAAAGTAACAATCTGTGTTAAAAATGTGATTAAATCACCCATTCCGTCCATACCAAGCAAGTTCCAGAAACTCTTTAATAACCCTAAGGTCATGCAGGCTGAGTCTCAGATTTGGTGTTTCTGAGAGACGGTGTCTTCTGGAGCAGCTTGCGCACCAGTACAGAGGGCCATAGTTAAGAAGAGCCTGGGAGTGAAGATGCCACCTGCCCCACCTCCTGCTATATGGAAACATTTATGGAAAATTCATACTGCTGCAGTGCCATGGACATAAACTTTTTCTCCCATAGTATATAAGAAACATACAGCCCCAGTGCAATCAGGAAGCCTTTATCTTCTGTGAGAACCCTAGCTGAATATGTCATTGTATAATGGACTTGCTTGAAGGACATTTTCAGTAAACTTTGCCAACTATTTAGACAATCTGCCCATACAATGTAGAAATTCTGTAGATTTGAGAGTAGGAAGGAGCTAAGACATTTGCTCCCTGCTTCAGGACCCCAGTGATGCAGGACCGAAGTGAAACTTATCTGCTTCCTCTAGCTCAAATTATTCCACCTGAAAATGTAAGCCTAAGTAGGGGTCACTATGCTTAGGATGTCTGTTTTCCTAGTGATGACCAATCAGTTTATCCTTCAACAAAAAGCAAGACTTCACAACTCACAGTAAGAGCTATTTTTATGTCTACTCATGTGCCGAACCATTAACTACAAGTCTTAAATCTTCTCTGAGGTCCCAAGAAAGTATAGGTAAACTGCACTGGGGGTCTGAAGAGACTGGACCTAGGAAAAGCTTCCGTTATGGAGCCCTCATCCCTGAATGAGGTACTAACCTGCAGGTTTGCATCTAAAAAGGCTTTTAGGCCACATCACCTGTGCTTGGTTCAGGCACTCGGGAACTCTGTGCATCCTCTGAAGTAGTATGGTAAATTACCAACAGATGGCACTTGGCTAGATGCTGTCCCTGCATCATTTCAGCATTTCCTGGACAGCCTTTCAAACTGGGCATGTGGCTGGAGTCTTGGGGATCCCTAGGAATTGACTGGAGTTGCCTGCTGCAGGGAACTAAATATCAGAGACTGAACCCCCCTCTCACTGATTTTATGACAATGTCACTCCAGTGACTTTAACAGAGTTTTGGAGTGTTTTCTTTACAATTATGGAAGTGAAAGGAGAGCCACATCCTTGGATATAATTTGCCATACTGGCGCAAATCAAAAATTGCAAAAGGAATTCACTAGTTACTGAGAGGTCAGTATCTTCCCAACTATGCAGTAGCACATACAGGAGAAAAAAAAAAAAACAAACTTCCTTTCTCCCAAGGACTATTATTTTGTGCCGTGAAATATGATCTATAATTACTCTCAAATTAATGCACAGAATAGCAAGTACCTCTCCTTCCTCCAATGTTGGAAATGGGAGAATGGGACTCACTAGTGTTACTGCTCTTAGTTCAGTCTCAGTAGACACTGAGATGGGTTTCGTAGAATAGAATAGAATAGAGTAGAATACTTTGGGTGTTTTCTTCAGCTTTTTCTGAACTGAGCCCTCCTGAATAGTGTCATCCAGTTGGAGACACTGAATTCATTCCAGATCCAGGGAATTTAGGGGAAGTTAAGCACATCTGACATATTAAAATAATCCCTAATGACATCCAGCTCTATAAAACACTGTGACTCATAGCTATGGTTCCCTACAGGCGTTGGGATTCTGGATTAATCAAGAGACAGGTGTCAACTTCTGTCAGTGAGCAATGTATAGGGGGGTGCAGGGTGAACCAGTCCCAATATGTAGCAATTAATTGTAGCATCTCGCAGCTAGCACAGCTCAAGCCACTCTGCTGCACATGAAACAAGCATGCACATGAAACTTGCTCAAGACAGGAAGCTCTGAGTTTTCTTCTGACATTCAAACTGAGAACTTAGTTCTCTTCATGCACCAGCTTCAGTGAGGTTCAACCTTGCTAAACTCAAAGATTCTACTTTACATTTGTGTAAGCAGACGGGAATTAAAGAATAGCTCCTGAAGCTCCGAGAAACTAGAAAATGCCTGCAAACACCCTGAGGTGCAGATTGTGGCTGGTACTCCATATCAAGACCTTTGAAGGTCCCTTCCAACTCTAACCATTCTATGATTCTATGATTCTGTGTCTGACTGAAAGACAAATCAAAGGATTTCTGAGCTTCCTATAATTTCTTCTGTCTCCAAAGTGACAAGATAAGATTCTTTGCCTTTCCTTGAAAAAGCCCACATGCTGAATCCAAGTTCCAGACACAAGGAAATGCAGACCCCTCATACAGTGTCTTCCTTTCAGAGTTGGGAGATCTTCTCAGACTACTACCATAGGAATGCTGGTTCTCTGATGCTATGTTAGGTTGCAATCTGTGCGACTTTTGGCATATGTTAGGCAAGTGGCAATTAAAACAGTTTTATGGTTTTCTCTTGCTAGGGTAGAGTACAGCCCTTGAGAAAGGATACTTTAAAACCAAGCTCATCCATCGCTGGCAAGTAGCAAAACAGGGCAGATGCAACTGAGGTTTCTAAACCTACAGTACTCCACTGGACTTTCAGCTGAGACAGCCTCAGGTCAAAGTGTTCCTGATTGCTTCTACAGGCATCCATGAACTTGCACCTTGTGATCTTACCTACTTTTCTTTACAAGATCCTTCCCCTCATCTGCCTGCTTGAAGAAACACCCTTCCTTCTGCACCATCGCTATAGAGGTGAACATCTACAAAGCTCTTGTTGACCACACAGTTCGTAGCACTCTGTCTCTTTCATTTCCCCCATCTGGCAAATCTCTTCTAAACCCATTCATTTCCATTCTTGCTTGTTCCTTGTGTTGTTTTTCCTGATGTTTTCACTGATTATTTCTTTGTTTCTGTGGAGTTATGTGCAGCCAGAAGAAAACACAGCCCTTTCGGTCTGTGTGGAGAACAATTCACTGCCCACAGTTTAATACATTCTCCCCAGACACAATACAGAGAGAAGTTCTTAAAATACTGTCCCTTGCTACAGACAAACAGGCTGAGCAAGTGTTGGGACTTGGCCCGATCTGTCAAAAACAGAGAGGCTCTTGTGAGCATTATATTTCAAGGAGCTTGAAACTATCTAATGAGACACTACTGAAAAGTTTATGGAGAAGAAGACCCGTAAGTTCAATGTGCAAAAAAAACTCTTTGAGGCCTGAAGCATAGCTCTGTCACTGTCACTGTGCAAACAGGCTATTCCCTTTCTACTACCCCACTGCATGGCTTCCTATCATCCCTTCTTACCACACTGACCACGTATCCAGCTACTGCAGTTTAACAGCGTTGGACCTGGAGAGGAGGAAATTTCTCAGCACTTTCAGCAACCTTTGAGCCTGCCAACAGAACCATAGGGTCACTTTCAGAGCTCCCAGGGATACCATGGCCATTGCTGAGATTCCAGAGGAACATTAAACTAATCCGTATTTTTTCTTTCGTAATCCCTTTCCCATTTCTACTATCTCCAGATCATGATCACTCTGGAAATCCTCAGCTCATAATTTCTTTTGATCTATAAATTCCCAGGCTCCTTGTTGGCAGATAGGAAGGAAAACACCATTGTCACAAGCATGGTGACTCTGAGGTCAGCATCCCCACTGAGTGCCCCAAGATGATGGAAAATAATCCCAACTGGCTTCCTGCACCAACACTATGTGTCTGGGAATCAGAGCCCTCTTACACAAAATGGTGAGCTGCTGCTGCCTGATTTCTTTCTACAACTCAGCCGCCTAGTATTCCTCATGTACATTCCCTGCTTTTTCATCAGTCTGGTACAAGAAGCAAACTGGTATGTGAGGCATTAAAAGACATTAATTTTCTAAGCAACTTCATACACAGATCTTCAGCAGAATTTTCTCTGCAGCTGGAGCACAGCAGGGATACTGTGCCCCATATTTAATCACTAAAACAAAAAAAGCTCAGTTTAGTACTTGGCCATATCATGCAGCTCATGCACTCAAGAAATATTTTACAGCAAGGTATCAAAGAATGTAAACTACGGAAGTGAGAACAATGACAAAAACTTTATATAAATAAAAGACCACCTATCCAGAGGAGCCCGAAAGACTTAATCTCTTTCTTCTTTTTTTCTTGTTTTTTTTTTTCTTTTTTTTTCCTTTTTTTTTTAATTTGCATATGTGTACATATCTAATGTAGATCCTGTCAGATTCCATTAGCATAAAGATTTCTCTTGGGTGGAATGTGGCAGCTGTTACAAGCTGTTAGGGTTTGGGGGTTTTTAACTTTATTTTTGTTTGCAAGGTTTGTGAACATTTAGTGCAACAGGTGGTCCTTCCTTCTCCCCTGCAGTCCATTTGCTGGCAATCAGGATCTGCAGACTACAAAGAAGGTAGAAAATCCTGGATGTGCATGGGCAGAGAAAATTTGGGGGACATCACTTCTTTTTTTTTTCTATGAATTCTGCTGAAATTAACCATGGTTTTGCTGCCAGTTGCAGACAGATCTCATGGTATATACCATGTCTATAGCATTGTGACATTACTGTAATCTGGATAAAGTAAAAGAACAGAAACTCATTAAGTCCAAACAGTTTGGAAGTGTGGAAGTTCATCTGGCCCTAGTGTGGTGGCTGCTGATGCAACTACTTCAGGTATACAACAGTTTTCCTCCAATAACTAATACTGGGGCAGAAGCTAAAACAAAGACCTCAGTAACTTCAAAATTGCACAAGAAGTCTGGCTGTGGCAAAGACAGTAGGAGCAGCAGAGGTGAAGCAGGCTGGAATTCAACAGAGCCATGCGGATTAGCATGGTTGCATTTTATGCAGCTGATCCGGCAATTTTCTTGCGGTAGGTAAAGGTTTCTAAACACTTCCCAGGTGCCTGTAACCATATGCACATGCTGCACACAACAAATAACACAAAGATAGTTCTGCAGGTGTTCTTATATATTGTCCTATCCCCCTGAACTGTTTTCCATTAATTCACATACCCTACCACATTAATCGTCCCTTCTTCCAGCATTGGACCCATTATCAGCTACATACAGCTAGAATTTGTAACCTGTTTGTTACTGACAATAGAGTCATTGAATGGTTTGTGTTGGAAACGACCTTTTAAAGATCATCTAATCTAATCCTCAATAAAATTTATTATTACTACATACCGATTACAAGTTGTAACCAATATCAGGATTTACTGATCTGGGAACAGTACAAGCTTGTCCAAACCCAGAATTTCGTCTATACTCATGCTGCATTGCAATTTTAGACAGCCAAAAGAAGAATTCAAGTAATTAATTTTGCACCCAAGACCCTTTTATGAAACCATAGCAGGACAAAATGGCATTAAAATCAGCAAGACTCAAAATGACAACACTAGAAGACATTGTATATATGGGAAACTGTGGTATAGACACATAAAGAGATTTGATACAGTGACAAGTGAAATCAATGAGAGACAAGCTAATTCCGAAGGGAAGAATTCCTCTGGCACTTTAACCTCGAAGACTTCTTCATCCTCTTAAATTATAGTTTTATAAGGTGTTTTCATAAGATGACTTGAGCCAGCAAAGCTTGTAAAATACACTCAGGTTGATGGCTGCCCTCACTAAAACAAAGGCTGACTATAAGGCCAATATGACATGGAAATACTATACATCTATATCCCCATGGCAAACACAACTAGTAGGACAATACCAAAGCAAACACAAAGACAAAAAACATGATGGCTTTGGCTCTAAATGCAAGTCTTGCATCAGCTTGATTGTGGACTGCCAAGAACTAACTGCCTCTGCTTTGCCTTATTCCATATAAGACTCAACAAAGGGACACAAGACCCAGCAAAGAAAAAATCACCAATTCACTGGTGTGTTCCAGCTGCTCTGCTCCACTCCAGCAATGCAAAACAGCTGTAAACCTGGTTTAACCAGCAAGTTAAATTGGGTTATGGCTTCTCAGTATTGGCAAAGAAGTACAAAGCAGCTGGAGTTTACTAGTATGCTTAGCCCTGGGGTTTTGCCCTTAAAAGTTAACTCTTGCTCCAGCCAAGAGACAAAATATCAGCCACAGTTAAACTTTAAAGTGATTTTTTTAATCTCACAATCTATTGTGTTTTTTAAGAATGCTGAGAAAATGAAAACTTACACATTTTGCCAACACACAGTTTAGGACCAGACATTCAAGAGACCAGCTCCAGTTTCAAGCTGTATCAGCTAAAAATGGAGATGCTGGCTGCTGGGCTCTGAAGTCATCCTTGGCAAATACAAATTCTCATTACAGAAGTGTAAGCTAGGTGACTAAGAGTGTTCTGAGTAGTGTCACAGCATAGGATTTCTTTGTAGATTTCATATCCAATCCGACCGCATTCTCTCAGGAAAACTGCCTGCAACTCATCAGTCTGCACTTTAGACTATCCATCACAACTAAAAATATCTCATCAAATGGATGTCAACAAAAAAACTGTTCTATAAACTCTCCCATCTCTGGATTGAGGTAACTTGTTTGCTTAAAAGCATTTTATAAGCATAACCTTTCCCCAGCAGAGGCTTCTGGTAATCATATTTCAGGAGAACAAACCACACTGAAGTAGCAAAACTTGGACTCAGTGCTTGATGTTGTATTATTGTCTTCTGGAAAGCAAAAAAGAAAAAAGAATAGCTTGAGTCTTCAGTATCTCAGACTAGTACTGAGGAAAATGCAATTTGAAATTTCAGTATAGAAGAAACCAAGAGGTTCCTAAAATTCCCTGAGGAGATGCTCTGCAGCTGTCAGTCAGCATTGCATTAGGACAAGGAATCATCAGGAGAGCCTCACAGAAAGACCACTCAGAAAGCCCATGCTTAAAATAGTAAAGGGCTTGAAGAGAGCATGCGGGGAAATAAGATTCAGTTAAATCAGGAGATAAAATAAAAAAAGCACAAAACTCAAGAAAATGCAGAAGAACACAGAGAATGGCAACCTTTAAAAACATGAGAAGTACTAGGGAGAAAGTGGGATGTTATTAAAAGAAGAGGGAGGTGAAATTGATGACAACTTTAATCTGGCCAAGATCCTGAACTGTACAGACTACAAAGAATTTGTCTGGCCAATGTCCAAGTGGTCGTGTAAAATTAAAGAGTGAAAATGCACTTGAAAGTTAGGGAAAGCTAGAAAAAATAAAAGACCAGGCATTAGAAGCATTATATGCTGTACCCGGTAAACATAGTCATTATTCTTATAAATAAAACCATACAACAAATATTTAGAGACCAGCCTAAACCAAAATGTTGGCTCTAAATAACCACAAATTGTGCAGGAGTTTGAAACTAGATCCCAGCTCTGTGGCAGGCCCTTCCCTGATGGGAGCGGGCACAAGTTCTAGGACAGTCTGTTTCTGGATTCTGTGGCTTGGACTGCTCTCTGCCAGCTAGGAAAAAAAAAATTGTTCATAAAAAAGGAAAACATGACACAAGATAATGCTGTAGAGATATCTATTCTCTCAGAGACCAATGTGAAATTGCCGAGAAATTTAAAATGACTGCAAAGTCCAGAAAGTATTGCCACCTTTTTGTAGGTACACAGCTCAAACAAATTAAGATTAATATTTTAAATATTTGCAAGCTGATATTTGGTGGCCTACAAACCACAGAGAAAGAGACATTACATATGTTGCCCTACACCATGGTGTAGGGCAACAACACAACAACAGTATCAGGGAGCCAGCTGGCATTTTAATAGTAAGAAATGTCCAACCTTTTCCTGAGTCCTACAGAGCTCTTGGCACTCCTGTCACATGGTGGTGAGTTCCACCATGTAACTGTGCACACAAGAAGAGGAAGAGTCCTTTTTCACTTTAAAATACATTGCCTTTTTAGTTTGAGTGTTCATTTGCTACATTCTCATAATGCGATAAATACCACTTTACATATTGCTTGTATTTCCTTTCTAAATGAAACCATTTCAAAAGGAAATCATTAGGAAACTTCCATGGGAATGATTTTAAAAGAAAAATGCAGCTCCATTAAGCTGAAGTTTCAAGTTTAAATTTTTTGGTTTGTTATCATCAGGCTAGCCCTGTTGAAATGATGTTTGGGTTTGTAATAGTTCAACAAATCATTAAACTCATTGAACTACATTTTTTTAATCCACATGCTACATTAGCCAATCTGTCCTTCAGACCTCTCCCACCCCTTTCTGAATCAGACTTTGGAAGACCATCTGCCCTAGTACAATTTTTGATTGTCCTCTATCTAAACTTCTTGACTGTAATCCAAATCCTTTCAGATTTTATTCATAACAAAGCTTCTCCTTGACTCTAAACATTCTAATTGCTCATTCTCTGAATTTGTCCTATTTTTATTGTGTGCGTGCATGCACACACACACACAAAGACACAAAAGTATACATACAGGATTGAATTCTTAAAAATGTATTTGGCTTTTAAATCAGTGATCTGCCACTGGCTTACATAGCAGAAATTATAGTATTTTCAATGGTATGTTCCATCTGGAAGTTTCTTGCAACCTAAAATTCTGTTTACTGTTTTGATCACCTCTGCAGAGTGACCAGATGTTTTTACTAATCAGTGAGCCTGGGGCATTTCTCACAAGTGATAAATATATTCTTCCTTTCATTTGCTTCACATACAACTGACCTGCATCCAAACCAGTCAATTTTCCTGCCTCTGACTATGTAGCCGTGCAGGTAGGGTTGAGAGAGAAGATTCTCCAGAAGCACCTTAGCACAGTGCTGATTTTGTAACTTCTAGTGTTTCAAGACTGAGCCAGGAACATAAAAAATTAATTTTAAAAGCAACAAAAGAAGGGACAGAGTTGGTATGAGTTCACAGGGGACAGAACCATAACAGACTGAATAGGCTACAGTGCTGCATTCGGAGAGTATGGTGCATTAGGACCTTCGATCCAGCCTGTGCTATGAAAGGCAACCATGTAATTTAAAACCAATTTAATTTAAAATCTGAAATAACAAACACACATGCCAAGCCATAAATGGAATCTCCCCTTCAACTACAACAAAGAATGTACCTCATATTAATTTGAAACCATTATCCTAACAACTTAAAAAAAATCAGGCAACTTGCAAAAGTTGCTTAGGATTCTTAGGATGAGGTTATTCACAGAAAGTATAAAAGTTTTCAAAGTTGCACTTCACTCCACATCCAGGAAGTGGTACCAGGCTCTGATGTTTAAGAACATCTTAATAATTAAACCACTGCCCGGATGAGATGAAAGACTGATGTAGGCAGCACATCAACAGCAGCTGTAGTTGACAGAAGACAGGGAAGGGGATGCTGAAAGCCACCTAGGGGTAAAAAGACAGATGAGTGGACTTCTATACTATGGCATTTGCCCAGACAAAACAACCCTGTGCAATTCTGGGCAGTGCATACAAAGACAATGCTTCAATGACAGCCAGGCTGTGGCTGCATTTAGCAATAGGGTGTGAGGAAGCCCTGTAGCTAGAGACTCCCATTTCATGTACAGCAGAGGAAGGAGATGCTGAGTTACATTCCTCCTCAATCTAGCAGACAGGCAAGATGAGGAAGGGATGGGAGACAGGAGCACAAGCTTCATGCCTGTGCTCAGAGGTGATACAACAGCTATAAGCTGTTCCCCCATGGAGCAGCAGTGGAACAAAGAATGAGGTCACAGCTGAGAGAGACTCCAGGCCCTCCCCAGCTCCACCACAGCAATTAAATTAAATTAACCCTACTCAAAAATTAGACAGTCTGGACAGTCTGAATATCAGCTCTTGAACACCAACCATTTCACCCTGCAGATCTCCTCCTGTCAGGCTGCATGACTCGTTAATGCAGACTTTTCCAGGAACTGAATTGTCTAAAAGATCAATATTCTAAAATCCCACAGCTTCCATGTACTTCCACAGAGAAACAGCAGCACAAAACTGGTGTGTTAGCCTGGAGGATCAAACTTAGTGCATGTATTCTTTCCTTTTTCCTTAACATCCGTGATCCTTGGATGTGTATTTGTGGCTTGGCTTTTTCTCTTTTATTTTTCTAACTGTCTTCAGTTCAAACTCCCGAAGTCACATCCTGACACACTCTGCCAACCGCAATCCCACACGTCAAAATCCCTACATGCAGTCACACATCCTGATTCCAGGAAGCGCACACTGCTGGACTTTGTTGACTTCCACTGAGCTACCTTGATTTACGGTTGCTGATGCTATGGTCCTGAGTGTAATAACACCTCCACTGCACAGTTGTCCCACATGTGTATACCCTGTTATCGAAACAACAGATGCACCAGCATGCATGCACACACATATTCCAACATCTGGCAATCACAAGCTAACTGTAATAACTCTATGGACTTCATTCATCTTTACAAAACTCACAAACACTTCATCTATACATCCACTGAAGAGGTGTGTAACCTTTTCCACTTCACTGAAAGAAGTGTGTGCTTGTAACCTGGCATTCACAGTCACACATGCAGAAATATAGCCAAGCAGTTGCATTTACTCTTGAGGCATACATTTAGTCACTCCTGAATAAAAGGGCACGAATGGCTCTTGACTTAAACACTTCATAGATGTTGCACATAATGTGCATACAGATACACACCTCTATTTCCAGTCATACCTGTATGTGTGCCTACATGCCCCTACCAGCTATGAGGCTCTCTTTCACATTTTCTGGCTAGAAGTCATGCCAGAATAAAACTGATAACAGGAAAGAAGAATGAAGAATCACATCGAAATATCCAGATATCTGTTAAATTAAAAACATTCCCACTGCTTAAAACTAAAATTGATACTTTGCATAATTCAGCCTTTCTGGATGTTGGAAATTTCCTGTATATTTTCCTTTGTTTCTCTCCACATCTAATCTAAAAAGACATGCTCAAGGAGAATGTGGGCAAAATATCTGATAGTTTGTGTTTGGTACTTTATAAAAAAAAAACAAAACACTTTAATTTAGAATGCTTGTGCCTGCCTGGCTCTCAGTTCAGCGCACTGGAACCAATGAGACACCCCACTGTGATGTTCTCAGCAAACTCTACCTTACATCAAAATATGCTGGAAAGTACACAGTCTGGAAGCACTGAAGTTCCAAAGGTCTCAGGTTTGCCTGATTTCTCCACCAGTGACGTCAATGCATCAACGGTGACTTCAGAAACCTGTTGGCTTCTGTGACCTCAGATAGCATCCTTTATGGATGTCAAAAAAAGGGCTAGTAATTTTCTGTGGGAATGAATACCCACACATTTTCAACCATGTAGAACTAAGCTGTTTCATAACCCATTATTTTAAAGTCTTTAAAAGCATGTATTGTACTTGGAAAATTATATGCATATTTTGAGTTTATTGAGGTTTTTTTCCAATCATATTCTCTCTAAAAAAGTTAGGGTTTTTAACAGTCGGAAGAATGGCTTGCTGTATCTCACTACATACAAGAAGAAGAAATGTAATGCATTCTACAGAATTACTTTAGAACTGGTTAGAAAATGAGGATGAAAGTTTTCATGTTGAAAGGAAATCTGCAAGATTCTCAACATTTTCTATCTCAACTACAGGTAAGAATGGAAATATTCCTTATATTTTTGAAGTAGAAAACAACAAGAATTTACATCACCATTAACTTCTACTTTAGCCTTCAGGATATGAATTTAAAATAATCAAGTTTCCAGATCTCAAGTGTGAAAAAATCCCTCACAGCTAAATGAATATATTTTAATATAACAGAAACTATTCAGGGTTCCGGGCATCTTGGAATATCAGTCTTGAAAGATGCAATTTGTATCTCACTGTGCTGTAAACTATGAAATTGAAGGGTAGATGTAGTGATAATATCATTAACCATTCCATTAATAAACAAATATACAGATAAAGCATTGATTTTGCAATCTCCTTGTGCCTCCCAAAAAGCCCTGTTCAGCCTCACTCTTCCGTCCAACATCAGAGCTTGCATACTGAGACACTCCTCCTGCATGTAGGGGTTTCCATCACAAGAAACTGGCACAGAGAAAACTGACAGTGTGCTGCTGCAGAAAATACACAGAATGGAAAGTGAAAATCTTTCACGCTAGAGCCCGGAGATAGAAAGACACTCATGGACGCCAACACACCAAAAATCCAGTATCTACCAGTCCTACCAGCGCTTGTTAGTATTTAGCATATTTTACACGGAAGGTATTAAAGAAAAAGTCATAGTTTTCTGATATATGGATGACCCCTTGCATCCTTCCCAGACGTTGCTGCACTTTTATCTTATTGATCAGCACAAGAAGAGCAGAGAGGCAAAGTAGAGTATAACTGTCACTGGGGTTTCATTATGAGTGGAGTATAAGTGCACAAGCAGCCAATTAGCACATCCCTTATTGGGGGAAAAATTGGAAATACATTATTTCATTACTTAATTTATTATCTCTGGTGCTTTTGTGCATTTTCCTATGCCGTCCTTATTGCTGAAATGCTGCCATCTGTGGCTCAGAAGCTCCTTTCAGCCCTTCCTGTCCTCTGCAGTGGTTAGAGAGAAGCAGTAAACTAGTATGAGATCCACCAGGTCTTGGGGGGGAAAAGAGAAGATGACAGTTTCAAAACAATGTACTTTCCTCCCGCTCTCTCCACCTTCCTTCCAATCATACTTCTGTCACCTTCTTCTTGGGTGGTAAAACTGGATGTGAAAAGCAGCCCAAGCTTGTCTAATGCTGCTGAGCTTGACCACGTGGGTACAGGGGAAGGCAGCGATTTCCTCTCCCAGTACACTTGCGAAGCCCCACAGTGATGCTTCAAAGCAAATCTGTGACCCACACCTCTTCCAGCCTGAGCCCAGCAGGGTCTGAGAAGCAGCTGGGCTGCTCTTCAGTGAGATGTGTTATGGAAGGGAGGGAAGGAGGGGGAGGGAAGGGAAAAATAAATAAATAAAATAGAAGTTCCGGAAGGGAAGGTGTGGGAAGGTGTGGGAAGGGAAGGTGCGGGGAGGTGAGGGAAGGTGCAGGAAGGGAAGGTGTGGGAAGGTGCGGAAAGGGAAGGGAAGGTGCGGAAAGGGAAGGGAAGGGAAGGGAAGGGAAGGGAAGGGAAGGGAAGGGAAGGGAAGGGGTGAGCTGAAATTAAATGGCTGTTTCCATGGCTGAATCTTGAGGTGTCTTTACAAAATGCCAGTTTTGCAGCCACAGGTATCTTTTTACTGCTAAAACAAGTCAGGATATTTACAGAAAGGTAAAACTAATGCATTTTGGTGGCCCCACTGGAAAATAGGAGCAACGAGTTTCCCCTAGAAGGCAGCAAAGCAAATCCAACATTACATCTATTACATCCTCTACCTGTCTCTTACTTTCTCTGCAACTAGGACAAACCTTTTATATATCTTACTTTTAAAAATGTGCCTTTCTTGCAGGGAAGGTGCAGCTGGATAATAACTGATTCCACTGTTTACTGAGTGGGAGGAATGGAGAAGGTCACATTCATGAGACATGCTTTGTGTAATAACTCTGGTGTTTCTAAATCCAGCAAGGCATCTCCACTGGGACTTACAGGCCATGGATACTTTTGGGCTACTTAGATAGCAAGCATGATGCTGGTTTTGGGTTTTTTTTCTTGAGTAAAGGATACCTTACACTGATTGGCAATCAAAAAATTCAGTAAGAACCTCCAGTGCAGAGAAGACCTCAGAGCACAAAGCAAGTGTCCTGCACAGGATATTGCTAGGGCAACCTGTAGTGTCCTACCCATCTCCATCCCACCCACCTCCACCGCACCTATCCTCCCTCACACCCGCAAAACTTGTACTGCTCAGGTCCCTTATGTTCCAAGCAGCAAGTGGCTATGCAGCACTCTCTGGAGGGACAGGTGGCAGAGTGCTCCCTACTCCATGGCACAACCAGGAGGCACACACTGTCCCCCTCCTTGAAACCCGAGCCACAACAATCCCCTCCTTCGGGAAAGGCTGTGGCAAAGAGTGTTCCCTCACACCAGGAAAGATCATGGTTCTCTCCTGTGTGTAGCATGGAGCACATGCATCAGGACACCCTTCCTGCAACCAGCCAACTGTGCTTCACCTCTGAATGTGACATCATGCTTTTCCCTTGCTACCCTGCAATTAACCCATTATACAGCAATAAATGTTGCCAGCTATACATTGAGAAGGAAAAGGAAAATATATACCAGAGAGTGCTACAAGACAGTTGCTCCTGCTGTTCAGTAAAGGCACTATTTAGTTGGTGTTTTGCAAGGCTTCCCCTCCTTTACGAAACTCGTACAACTCAAATTTCAAAGTCTTTCTCAATAGATTTCAGCAAGTCCACACAAAGCTTTGTTTGGAGGTCAACCATAAGCCCTCTCCTCAGCAATAGCACACCTCCACCCTGACACCTGACAAGTGTCCCAATCCTACCAAAAAGCTACCATGTGAAAACATTGGCTGACCAGGAGAAAAATATGTTAAAAATTCACCCTTAGAATTCACCCTCCAAAGCTTATCCCTGACATAGTTTACCTAGCCTACCTCATAAAAAATTCATCATTTACCAAGCCAGAGATTCAAATGCTGTAAAATCGCTCATGTGAATACCTTTTTGTAAGCATCACATCCACCATGGAGCAATTTTGGCCCTAGTAGGAGCTCTTACATGAGGGTCTACCTGAATTCAGGCAATCATTATGCTAAACCTCCAAGAAGCGCACAGAAAGAGACCCTCTCTGCTGCAGAGGATGAGACTGAGTAGCGAGTCCGTGCAGTAGGATGACTAACTGAAGCACACCACACTCATCTTAAAGAGGGACCACTGTGCATCCATGAAGTTGGGCAAAACTTATACACCCTGAGCTGGGCTTGATCCAGATTCTGATCTGGCGCAGAAAGACTCTGTAAATCACTAGCTACGTCCTAAAGACCTGTCGGTGCTAATGCTACATCTTCAAAATTGAGACTAGCTTTCTGGCAAGAAATTGACAAAACCAAAGATGAGATCTTAAAAGCCTACATTAATGGCCTTCCACTCTCTCTACATAACAGACAGCATCATCTTCAGGTCCAAATGTTCTGTTTGTCACCCCCCTAGCCTTAAACAAAAACTGCACACTTGCAAATAAAACACCTAGCACAACACTCACAGGTTTATGACACAAAAACTTGCTAACAATTACTGTAGGAACATTATACTCTTTTTTTTTTCACACAGATGTACTTTTTTATTAAACTCAGGGGGATGGAAAGAGTAGCAGGGCTACTCTTTCTGAAAAGTAGCCAAACGTTTATACTTACACCTACTTTTACCCAACTTTTAAGGTAAAACCTACAGAAAAATAAGTAATAGGTAAGAAGCATGTTGCTACTCTTAACATGAACAGGCCAAGGCTACATTTTGCAATGACCAAAGCATCAATCTACCAGCCAAAAATAGTGGCCATCAAATTTTTAGTTTCTACCCTGGTCTAAGAATTAACTTCCAAATGAGCAAACATAATAAAATCCTATTAAGACTGGCAGTCTTAATTCAAGGTTCAAGGGAAGCCTCTAGATATAAAAAAAAAAGTCTCAAGTCAATATTTGAGCTAAAGAATCAGTTGCTTTTTCATGTAACAGTGATATAAGCACCAAGAAAAGGAATGTATAGGTCAACTTGCAGAGGGTGATACATACTAATGGTTATTAGACAAGAAGATTATTAAACAAAAGGAAATGTCTTCTCTGAAATGCTCATTCTGGAAGACTGCATGAAAAATGAATGAAACTGAGCTTTACTAGGACAGACATCTCACTTTACTTCCAACTCCATCAGGTGCCCACCCTGTCTGTGAGATATGTGATGAGCCGTTACCAAAGACAAATGGATAAATACCTAGAGGTATGAGACATGGGCTCATAAGGAGAGCTGGAGCTTCCTCTGAGTTTCCCGCAGAACACATTTCTCTGCAAGGCTCTGAGCAGTCCTTTCTCTTTTACTTGGTTTCTTAAAAAACATGTACAACCAGTAGCGTGTCTTGGTGTTGTGAAAGTGACGCAGCATGAGCAAAACTTGTGCCTTTTTATGATAAATCCATAAGATTTGTCAGCACCAGTATTGATAAGATTTGTCAGTACTGGCATCTTGTCTACTGTAAAATCATTTTTTTCAGAGTCTTGCCACAGTTGCATTTGTGTAAAACACCATTGTGGGGATAAACTTCCCATCTTGTCACCTCACGCCTCAGTCTTACCACATCCCTCTGCTCTCTTCACTGTTTAACATCTATGATTCTATCATACAAAAACAAAAAATTTTCTCCTTTCAAGGACCTGCTCAGCCTTTTCTGTCCTCTCGCCATACCCACAGATGACACTGAAAGGCTCTCAGTGCTGGCAGTTATTCCCAGCTATGGAGGTGTTACAGATGTCAGTAAGCACCTCTGTGACTTCTCCTATGGCACCTCTCACACACGGGAGGAAACATTTACACAGCCCAGTCATTCTTCTCCCCCTAGCCCTTCCTTCAGACTTGCCCCCACCAGACCCATTTGAAAGCCCTGGTAACAGCTACAGTACAGCTGAGCTCACCACCATCAGCCACTGAACTGATCAATGTCATCTCATGGGGAAAACGCTCCGGCATAATGATGCTCCTGTAATTAAACTCCTACAGTCTAGTTTAAGCATAATTTTCATAAACACACGTGCACACCAGCAACTATGGGTGAAGCACATCAGCTGCAAAAAGTACATCACTTTGTCTCATTAATAAACAAATGAAGCACAGTGCTGGTGGGGGCCCACCGTAATGCACAGGCACCAGGGGGCAGAGCGGAGACCGACCTCATAAACTTTTCCCCTGCAATTTTTGCCTTTAATGCCTAATTTTCTATGACAATCCACTAATACATGAAAATCAATACTTGCTTGCAGAAGGTAATGTATCTAAAAGACAAGAATAGCTGCCTAGTCACCCCAAATAAGTCAGGAGATGCTCCACAGACTTCAGCATCCCTTTGTGGTTCCCCCACACTTGCTGTGTACAGGACGGTGCAGAGGAGCTTGGGAACTGGCATGGAACTAAGAAGGAAATCGGAACACAAAAACCTTAACACAGTGAATACTGCTTCTGTCCCACTCCCACACACTGGCCCACTGAATGAGTCCTGCAAACTACTGATGCAAGGAATGTGGGCTACTATTTCACCTTCACAGTGAGAGTGGCACAGCACTCAACTTCAGAGGAACTAGAGTATGTGTACTTCCAGCCATAAAATGTTTGTTTAACTGCTATATTGAACTGCTGGAATGGAGCAAAGCAGCCTTTAGGCTGCTTAGCAGCTGACCAACAGTTTTTTTCTGATTTTATTATATCTCTTTTACAGTATCATTGCTATTTCACACTTTATTTCTTTCACAATCCTTAGGCTGTCTGTGCATTCCTGGTGATTTACTGCATGTGATTTCCTCCCATTTATTTATGCACTCAAATACTCCACAGCTTTTTATTTCAAAGTTTTGCAAAGCACTCAAAAGAATCTGCCAGAAATGTACAGTTCTTGAGCACAAAGCGAATTACAGTTCATACAAATCAGTCACACAGGCCAGAACAGTCTGCCTAAGAATGAACAGAGCTTTCAGACTTCATAATGCAGCATGGTTACCTTGATAATACAAATCTCCAGAAAGCAAAAACCTCTGTAGTAGCACAGACTATTTTAGTGCAGGTCCCAATAAATGCTTGGACTTCTGCATACAATTTAAAGCAATTCTATGCAGAATTTGTCAAAGGAAAATATTATTTTCCAGCTTCTTCAATGAGCTTGAGCAATTTCTTACTTATTTTAGAACAAGGTTGGTTTAAGGGGGCTTACACAAGGGTTACACATGCACAAGACCAAAGACACACACATCTACTTATATACGATGCCCTCAAGGCCCTGCCAGGACTATTTCCCTGTGCCTGTGCTCAGCTGTGCTAGAAGCATGCTGGGGAAGTCCAAGCTGAATCATACCTACCAGAATTGCTCAGATCTGAGCCATTCCCTCATAGGGGCTATGATTAATTCACAGTTGCTACCTCAAAGTAGCAGTAAATCCATTAGCATTCACCATCGGCCAGGCTGCCTTCCTGTACAAACACAAAACTCTTACACAGAGGGCAGAGCCAGGCTCACTGACAGTACCTGAGGACTTGTACAAACTACCTCAAATTATTGCTTACAGCAGTGCTACCAGCTTTAGAGTAGAGAGATCCACCACATTGTCTTAAAACAATTTCATCTGGTTAATGCTGCCACCAGTTCAGTAGCTTTCACATCTGCACATTTCACTGAGAAAGGCCATCCCGCAGGGCTCTCCTGGGTGTGGAAAGAAGTAGCTAGGCTCCAAGGAAAAAAAGATCATAGAATCATAAATCTGAAAGCCACTATGGACAGGAGGCCTTGGCCAACAGATCTTTCTCTCAGCCTGCATCCCTTCATGCTCTTCCCTGCTTCCTTGCAATGACAAGTGGCAGCTGCTGATGCCCTCTAAGGCAGCATGCTACCTGAACAATTAGCAAAGAAAACAGTCACATCAGGCAGTTTCCTTGCTCTGCTCCTGAAGTCAGAGCATCCAGCAGGGACAATTACAGGAGAGACACAGGTGAATTATAGATCCAGTTCAGTTACTGTCTCAGGAAAGGCCTTCAGACCTCCTAAGCTGAACACTCCAAATTTTAATTTTTAATATAATGAAAACCTATTCCATACAGGCATGGGGCTCTCTGCTCTCAGTAGTTTTAAATGGAACAAGCAAAGTATAATAGGGACAATAAAAGCAAGAAGAATACAAGGACAAACAGAGTAGAAGCAAGATGAAAAGGACCTGGAAGGACATAGTAGATGGAAATAGATTATGTGGTGGTGTTATGGGGAGAAAAATTATTTAAGGGAGGGGAAAAGAAAAATAAAAATAAAAAGGCAAAGATGTCATGAAATAAAGGAATAGGCAAAAAGTAAAGCAAAAAGATAAAATCTGCCCACACATTCATAAAATAATTCAGTGACTGCAGACTCACTAACCAACCAATTGAATCACTGAAACACTCAGGAGCCACCTTTCCTGCCACAGGGAAGACTACAATACTTTTTATTTACTAAAATTAAGGCTTTGATTGTAGGATTCCCTGAAAGATCTGTTGGCTCATATTCCCCCCCAAAACTCTTAAGACCATCCTTAGTCCAGATGTTTTCAGAGTAAACAGGTAGAAACACCACAGGTTGCACAGCAGTAAGAAAGGGGAGAAAGCACAAGAAAAGGAGAATGGGAGAAAGCTAAAAAGATCAATGACAGCATAAAACCACTGTGATATCTTTTGGCCCCAGACTGAGGTATGACCTCTCTCTTCTCCACCAACAGAAGCCTCCAATATCAGAAAGCCCTCACAGGAACCCAGGGATTAAAACTTCTTAGCTGCCTCAGCTTTTGCAGCTGTTAATCCATCAGAGAAATAGGAGAAAACATTTCGCACGGCCTTCAAAATTCCTCTTCAAAAGAGGGCAGGTTGTGGTGCCTTACACAAAATGAACAGTAACAACAGAATTTATTGCGGTCCACATTGTTTCTCCTCTGTTTCCTCATCCACCAATACCACATGGTCAAAGGAAGTTGAGGGACTGCCAGCAGAAGACTTGGCTGCGGCCCATGGTCCCCTAACACCGGTCTCTTGAGGAGAAGCCTATAACCCCAGTGCCTTACGAGGCTGCACACACTGGAAGGTGGAGATGGAAGTAGATGGACCTTGACACAAAACTCATGTCAACAAGCGAGACCAGAAGCTGGCTGGCTGCCCACTGCCTGGCCACAGGAATGGGTGAGTGTGTGCATTTGTAACTGCAGCAAAGAATCCACAGAGAGAAGGAAGGCAGCAAGGAGGCTGGAAGTTCATGAACACTAATTTACTAATACAAGAAACCAGCATTTTTCTTGACTCTTTGTTGTTCTAGTCCACTTGATAAAGTGATGGTAAAATGAAACGATGATTGAAGCTGGTCAAAAATCGCTGATGAAATAGTTTTTCTTCAGAAAATGCAATTTTGTAAAAGTAGAAGTGTATCAAAGGCGTAATATTATTGTTTCATAATTGAAATTATATCTAATTCCGTGTTTCATTTTGATGACTACAACTCTTTTTGTACTGACATTTGTAAAAATGTCAATATTATCATATCCGTATATTTTTCTGAAATGTCTTGCATATTCCAGCATACTAAAATATTTTACTCCGTACTATATATATACAGCGATACAGGAAACAGAAAAATAAAGTAGATACCAGGCAAAGCTGTGGAGTAAGAACAGATGCTGGAATGATCTGGCAGATGGAAGGAAAGGTGAGCAGTTCTTGTTCCCTTTCTACTGTAACACTTGATTTTGCAGGTGTCCTGCTCTGCTGCAAGGCTGTTTGGTACAGGAGGCTGTAGGACCACATACCTGTCAGAGTGTAAAATGTCCTGAAAGAGCACAACTGCTCTGAAAAACTAAAGTGTCAGCAAGGACACCTGTGCTCTCCACTCGCCAATCATTCCCAGGTTAAATCCATTCAATTTCTCAATTTACAAGCAAAGCAAGTTTGCTGGGGTTTTCTTGTTTGTTGTTTTCTCTTGGTTTTGGTGGAGGGGGGTCTAACCTTGCAAGCTGGCCTGGGATTTGTGACCCAAGCTGAGCTCCTTCCAAGAGATTCCTCTCTGCTGAAATAGATCTTATTCTTGAAATTGTGGCAACACCTTTCCTGATGGAGAGCCCTCTCACTTCTCTTCTTACTCTGGTTTTATTGTAGCAGTAGAAACAGGAAGTTGTAAAAATAGATTTTTTTTTTTTTTTAAAGCAGAAATTAGTCTGAGAGCATTTTAATTTTAGCACAGGTTTTTGTTTATTTGTTTGCTTATTTGTGAATGTACAATTTATAAGCAGCAACTCTGACCTCTGACTAAGAATCACTCTTAAATGGCCTTCAGGATATAACCACAGAAGTAAACAATGTTTTAGAAAGCACTAACTCAGTACTCCCTGATTTCTCTAAAAACATGCGCTGCAGCTTAATCTGAAGACAGACAGTTCACTCTGTAAGCATACCCTAATGTAACGCAAAGTCTAAAGCAAAGCACTTTCTTTGCCATTAACAAACGTTTAGCTGCCATTCACTGTCATTTCTTCAGGATTCCCTAAATGACAAATCCAGCCTTAAAATTCCTCCTATAGAGCAGGCAGGATCAAGCCAGCTGAAAGTCGTTTGTGGCAATCTCCTGTCCTGCTGCCTTATTTTTTGTTCAAGTTTAGTGAGAGGGTTTTTTTTAGCTTGAGATTTCGATGGAACTGAAAATATCTCGTAGCACAAACTCTGCAGCATGCTGTGAGTAATTTACAGCTGCCAAAACCATCTGAATCAAATCCCACGAGGGATTCTTCTTTCTTCAACCCATGCACATTAGAAAACAAAAATGGCCAGCAGCCATCCTCCTTCTCCTCCTCTTTCTCCAAGCAGATTCCTGCAGCTGGAGCAATGTCATTAGAAGCTGCACTTATGGATTCCAGGGCACAAGCAAGGCACAGTTTAGATCTGCAAGACAAGAAGTTCGACTCACGACAGCAGCTTCACTTCTTCTTTTCTTTTTTCTTTTTTTATCTTTTCTTTTTTTCTTTTTTTTTCTTTTTTTTTT
>WHYT01015945.1:284263-295043 GCA_009806455.1 Tetrax tetrax | reverse complement strand
GAAGGGAAATGGAAGAACTTCAGAGGTGAACTCTCTGGTCTGAATTCTCCACATTGCACAGTGTCCTGGTCGTACAATTATTTGTAATCACCGTTCATCCAACTGCACGCAAAGGCAGTTCAGGCATAAATTAGGATTTAATGTCTAACCAGTGTTCTGCCTGTATGATTTTTGTGATTGTGTTCAATTAAAATGGGGTTTTAAAGTAAATACTAAAAAATCTATAAAACACCATATAAACCAAATAAGCACACAGAGTGATTCAGGTTTTTCCTCAAAAAAAGAAAACCCCACAGGCAGTTTTGAAAAATGTGTGCCTTGATTTATTGATTGAGGAAGTTGTTTCTAAGGAGGGTTTTTTTGCCCTCATTTTTCAATTTTCAACCTCCAAAGAGAAGCCTCAGGACTACATACGATGGCATGTGTTTGCAAGGTGGGGAGTTCACCTTCCATAAAATACTAGAGAACATCTGGATGAAAACCAGCAAAAAACACAAAGTATTGGATGAAGTCCTTGACCATACAGAAAACAGAGAAAGCAGTTGTAGGCCAAGCTGACAAAACGCTGCTTGAGGTATGTTACGGAATGGAAATAGTGAACTGAAGCAGAAAAGCAGCAAAAAGAAACAATGCCACAAGAGGCTTTCAGAAAACAAAATATAATTGCAAAAGGACTTGGTGAATCATAAATGCCACGTCTCATGACTCATGGTCAAAATCCCCCACCCGGTATCATCACTGCACTTGTTCAGTGCAAAGGAGCCCAAATGGAGACATGCACAACCCAGGGCCCTGCAGAAAAGTAGACAAAGGTGGCAAGGATAAACAGAGAGGCTGCTGCCAGCAAGGGCTGTTCAGCTGCTGTTTGGTACAAAACAGACTGTGGGGACTCTGTGGAGAGGGTTCAAAGCAGTTCCCAAATTTTCATTCCCTCCACTTCACTGCCCACCACTTGGCCCGACTGTTCGGGCCAGTTGCTGAATTCTGGATTTAAGCCTGTTTCTGTACAGTAGTTATTCTTCTTATTAAAACTATACAGTATTAATAGGCTTTTGCTCCTTATTAAAGGCCAATAATATTTATTCTGGCCAACAAAAAAAAAACGCTCTATTCTGAAAAAGCTATGTGGGCAATATACTGTGCAGCCTGGGTATAAACCACTCATTTCCTATTTATTTCAGCATCACACTGTTTTCCCCATCTCCAGTGTGGCAGGCAGGCTTTCCCTTGATTTTTTCCTCTTCTAGAGGACAAAAGGACTCCAGCCTTTTACTTTGTCTTGGAAAACTGAAGCAGTGTAACTGTTCTTCTCTTGCAGAGCAGTATGTGACAGTTTGTACGCTTACACGTCTCATTCTCCACCAACGCCAGAGAAAATATCAGTTCATCTTTCACTGCACAATGCAAATCGATAGTGAGAGATGCTGCTCGGGTTTCTGTGTGGGATGATTCCCATAACCAGGTCCTGTGGTCCGCTCCACCACAAAATGCAAACTAGACTGGTTTTTTAAAAAGAAGCTTCTCATTGTCTTCTGTGTCCCTGAAGCCAAAAGCAATTTTCTCCAGCATTCTTCATACCACTGCCTGCATGGGTTGTGGTAAAAGATCATATATTTGTAAGGTCCTATTCAGGGATATTTTCAGCACACCAGAAAAACATTTTAACAGAGGAGGAAAAAATTAGCAGCATATTAGCTAAAACTGACTTCCAATTTAGAGGCATCAGCAACCGCTGATATAGTTAGTACAGAAAACCTTTCCAATTCACGTTTGGTTTGCTCTGTAATTCATTCTTACATAGTCAATGTGACCCTGAATTATGCTTTCCTGATGCTGCCTTTATGCAGGAGTAGTTTTGCTTCTCAATCTTCCCAATCCTGTGTTTTCCATTATTTTTATGAGAATGTTATTCTTCATACCACCTTTCTTTCCATGACAATTTTCTTTTCCATCTTAAAAACTTCCGTACGTGTTAATTACAGTGATTTTCACACCTCTCCTCCTTTATCAAGAGGGCAAACTGCACTTCCAAAAGAAGGAAACGTTCTGCAGAACGTCTCATTTAGCCTCCTCCCTTCAGCCTCATGTAGCCTAAGGTTTCCTTCTTCCTTATATTAGTCCCTCTTTTATCACCAGAAGCTTGCCTGAATGTAATCTGTGTTTGAAAAACTCCTTCTTGGGCTTTAGAAAGGTTCTATTAGAAAGAGTTATTCAAGCAATGTTACTAAGCAAGCCAACACTAAACCTGACAGGGAACTCTCCAAGCTAGATACAAAATAGATTAATTCACTTTTCCTTAAGTCAGCTCCTTATTTTTTAAACCAATCTCAAGAAAACTGGAAAAAAAAAATGTTCGTGCCACTTTAAAACTTATCACCTTTCCAGGAATTCTTCTTCAAGGGACTATCTACACAGAAACACTCAGGAAAACTTACTAAACCAATGAAGATGGTAATTTAAAGTGGATTTTCTGAACTGCATTAAGCCATTTAAGTGGAAAACCCTACCAAGAATTAAGGTGACTCTGAGCTAATTTCACTTATATCATCTCTAAAAATAGATAATAAAGGTTTACATGTAAATTAGCTAATACATTAAAAAAATAATTCGCATTAACTTTCCAGCATGTCCCTCTGAGGCAACGTCCTCAGTTAATGTGCTTCCAGTACTATCATTAAAGTTCAAAAGGTTTCAGGAGCTCCTAACTGTATAAGTGCCTAGCAACTGTGTGCATGAAACTCTAACAGATGAAATATGCTGCTTTATCCATGACTATTTAAAAGAGCCCTTAAACTCTGTCATCTGTGGTGATGATTATATATACTTCCAACCTATTTCAGCAGATCAGAAGGCCCTTAATCACATGAGCTAAATGTATAGGCTGGAGGCAGTACCAAGACACATCCAAGACGACGATTGCAAGAGGTAAGCTGCCAAAACAGCTCATTTTATCCACAACCCACTCACTGCTCAAGTCACTGGAAAACCAATAGCAAAGAGGAATTTTCATACGGAATTATTAATTGTTCCGATGGTCCAGATGTCTGCTCTATAAACCAGGCTATGACTTCTGCGCTCCCTCCTACATACCTGCAGTCCATTTGGGTATGCGCCATATCTGCATGTTTTCTGTGGGAAAGGCACAACCAGTCCAGTTGTGCATCACCCTAAATCCACATCTAGCTTCTTGCTCCTGCTCTCCAACACTCCTGACATTTCGATGTCTGACTTTTTTTCTTGATTTACCTTTTAATAGTTTTTGTTTGTTTTCACCATTTCTTACCACCATATTGTGAACATAATCCCTGCATACCGAGTTGTCTATATACCAACAGTGTGTATGGGAAGAACTGGGATAATGTTCAAGTTTCAGGTACTGGACACTTTGGAGGTGGCAGATCTATGTTTGCTTGTGCAGGATTTCAATCCTTTTCTTGCTCTCCTCTGCCTCATTATCTCCCACTGTTACTCACTCTGGTAGACTTAGGAATCCTTATATTTTTCTTGATAATATAACAATTTTCAGCCTCTTACACTGTGAGCATCTTCAAGGGCTAAGGGTAAAGGAGCTGTACGGTTGGAGTCAGTCCACCGCAGCAGTGGTGGGCCAAGCCTCGCATGAACATGAACTGGAGGCAATTTGTACCAAATCTGAGTGGAATGGAAATACCCCTCTGCAAATTGTCCAGTTTGGGGGTTTTTTTTCACAACATACAGGCCTGCAGGAAAGGGGGGAGATTTCTCTTTTAGGATGTGTGTACTGCTCACTGGACCCTCACTTTTTCTCTACAACCAACTGAACCATTTTTAGTCCAGTTTTGAAAAGTAACAAAAATGACCCCTGAACAAAGAGTAAGCACAGTATATTTCAGAGCAGCTCTCTAGGATTACAATAGACACCACAGTGCTACCTATTTAAGTATTTATATAATATGATAATTCACACAGTCATGTGGCAACATTTTGAACCATTTCATGTGGAAAAAGACTATATTCCATATTTTATGCATGACATACCTGAAGCCCTCAGTTCAGTTGTGATTTCTGCTTCATGCATCAGAATTTTGTTCTTAAATCTGTCTCTCGGTTTTTGTATCACTAGAACCAAAAATTTACCTTTGGTCTTCTGTTCATCAGTTGGTAATTTTCATTTCTCTCTACACTGAGTAGATGCGATTTTTCAGTCTCCCAGCCTCTGAAGGCCTGCATGTCAGAAATCATTTTTGTTCACCAATTTTTTGGGAGGAGATTGAGCAGAAATGAACATGCATCCCCAGGTGGTTGTCAGTTTTAAGTGAATATTCTCCCTGTTTCTTCCTTTCTCCTGTCACTTTTGTGTAACACTGACCTGAAGAAAAATGGTTCCCTCCCTTAAGTGTTTAAAGGCATGCAGTTTTAGCAGTACTCTGATTCCCAAATGCAGGTGGGAAAAGCAGGATCAAAAAGAATTCAAACATATGGAAATTATGTTTTTTCTGTGAATTGAGCAAACATCAGGATCTCATCTAAAGCTTGAAGATGGAAGCAGCACCCTGCCATACAATGGGGGTGACTTTGGTAGCCACCAACCCCAGGTCGCAGGACCAAAGAATGAAAGCCCTGTGTCTGCATGAATGACAGCAGGACCCTACTCCAGAAGCAGCTGCAATTCTAGTGTTACAGCAAACTATTAGCACACACCAAGGCTTCCTGATAGCAGGTGTGAGAGCTTCCATCAAGATAATCACTTTCATAAAAATAGCTTGTTTGAGGGAGGGGGCAGAAGATTAACACTTTGCGGGTAACAGTTTAAGGGTCAAATTGTGTTCCCAAGTCTGACCCGAAATGTGGTTAAAAGTGCATGGGTATTTGTATTTAGAAACTACTCGTTTCAATGTCCCAGTACAATTTGGATTTGCTTAGGAAAAAAGTAGGGGTCCATAGGAACCCATAGCATGAGGGAAGCAATGGGCAAAGGAGGCAATTTTGGCTACAGTTTTAAATGATCTGGATGAGTCAAGGGCAAATTAGCCAAAAACAGCAAGGAAGTCTACATTAGCAAGTGTTAAGTGTGTCAGGGAATTCACAGGCATAACATTCTTCACCAGAAGACAGCAATAAATATTAGCTGGTAGCCTATAAAAATGAGAATGCTGAATTAATAAGATCAATGCACTCAGATGGATTAATATAAATATAAAATAACAATTAGTCATGCCTGGGACTCAGAAGTAAGACAGCACCATGTAAGAATGATGAAGAACATTTATATTTATTAGTAACAGAGGACTATGCTAGATAAATTCAGATCAGTCCCCTAGGAGTAAGCATATTCAACTTGGCAGGTTGAGACCACTTGTGCACAACAATTCTAAGAGACTTGGCTGAAGAGATCTCTGGCCTGCTGTGATGGTCTTGAACATATCTTGGAAATGCAAGGGAACACTGAAAGAGTACAATATTGTCAGTATGAAGTGAATGGGATCAGTGGAGGAGCTCTGCTGATGAGCCTGATATTCCTTCTGGGCAAGCAGAATGCGAAAGCTGGGAAGAGATCCCATTCATAAAACAACTGAAGAATAAAAATATAAATAAAACTATATCACATTAATTCTATGGAACATAAATCTTGTTAAACAGAGCATGCTAAAGCAGGCAAATGTAAAGTTGTATATTCAGGAACAAAGAATTGGAGCCAAACCTACAAACCAAGGACTGTATTTTGAACGGTGGTGAGTCTGAAAAAGGGGTGGAGGGGTCACAGTGACAAGCAACACAATATGAACTCCCAATGCAATGCTCTGTAAAGAAAACCAAATAACTGGTTTTAAACTGGAGAGTATTAAGTGGGCTTTGAGGCAGTTTTAATATATTTATTTTTAGGTTTTTTAAGTAGTGGTACTACTACTGGAATACTATACAGAGTCCTGCGCACACATTTTCTAAAGGATGTTTAAAAGCTCAGTGGGATAGACAAAAGAAACAGCAAAATTACTTCTGGTCTGGAGAACAATGTGTTACAGAGAAAGACCTAAGGAGCTCTGCCTGTTTCATATACCAAAGGAAGACAGAGTAAGTTTATTACAATGCAGGAGTATGCTTACAGTACAGAACATGAAATAGAAGAGAATTCTTTAATTTCCTGGAGGAAGGAATGACAAGAACCAATGCAGGAAGGTGAGGCCCTTTTCTGAGGGAAAGAAGACACATGTTCTTAGCAGTGGGGTGATATCTCCTGCTGCAGGCAGTGCCAAATTCTCCAACTTCTGAACCTTTCAGATGAAGCCTACGTGCTTTTCTAGAAAACACTCTTCAGCCAAATAAAAAGGTGACTGAGTAAAGATGCTGCAATCTGTGATAGATGGAAAGGTAATGAGACAACCTAATAATGTCTTTGGTCCTTAAATTTCATATCCCTGAACTGCTTTACTTACCATAATTAGAAGGTCTCTGGATTTTCATCAAAGTAACCAAGAATGTTGGTAGGGCCAAAGACCATTCCTTACTCCACACAAGGATACTATAAAGCTACAGGCATCTTGGATGATTTCATTAAGAAGAAATAACTCTTTTAGTCCTTGTGCTCGTTAAACTTAAGAGATTTTTTAATGAAAACATTGAACAATGCAGAAGCTGTTAGCTTTGGATAATGATGATGATGATTTCAAGGGGGCTTCACAGCCCATTTTCTGTGTGAGGCTTTGACGCTCTCAATATTAAAAGAAAAAAAAATTAAATAGAAGTTCAACATGTGCAATTGCCCCAATACCATATGGTAGCAAATACAAAAACAGTGAATATTGCTTTGCATTGTAAAAGAAACATATAAGCTGCTAATGTCACTTATTGGTAGAAAACAGCAAAATACTATAGCTAATCAACATAATACCAAGAAAATCCCAAAAGGCCACTAGGAGCCAACAATAGGTTATTTAGTCTACTTTGTTGTGGTCTGCAGCATATCCCTGTTGCTAGTGGAAAAGATTTGACCTGCAGAGTTAAAGTACAAATTGTGCTTGTGTTTGCCTGTATTAAAAATAAAAAGCCACTATTGTGAAAGAACATTATTAAAGCTAGAAAGGCAAAAGTTCTCTTTCAGTTTCACTATAAAAAGGATGCAGACATCACAGGAGTGATCAGTTCTCTACCCTATTCAGCTCCTCTGAGCTTCAAAACCTGCAGAAGTTTGAATCAGAAATTAAGCTGAAAAAACCTGAGAGGTAAAGCAAGTTCATTTTCTTCCAATGCAGATGGACCAAATTGCACAATGCCCTTCACCTTCCCCCACCAATGGCATGAATCCAGAGCATCTGAATATAGGAGAGGTATTATCAGGAGTGCACGTCCGTACCAGCTTCTGTGCTAAAGGCAAAGCCTGCAAGAATAATTTAATGTTTGCATTAGGTCCTGAATTATGTTGCTTTGCTATTCCTTTTTGCATCCTGGAGTGTTTACTGTTCTAGCTTATCCTATACTTTCCTCCATAGGCTCAAACAGAAAGAACAAGGAGAGGTATTTTTCTGCTTCCACGTTTACATCTTGCTTTACATCTTGCAATGTTTATGGCTTTGATGTGACTTTTTAAGGAAAAGCTTACACTGGGCTTTGCACAGGCAAATTTGCCACATTCTCCCACTTCGTTTTTTCATCCAAACCATATTCCAGAAGCTCTGGTTTTAATATCCTAATGCATTTTTTTAGTCCAGAATTACAGAAAAATCAATACATAGGAAAGCAACATCCTCAAACTATATAGAGTTCTCCTGTTAAATTACCATCTTCAGGCTCTCTTTATCATGTCTGATTTCCTCTTTAAACTCCTTTAAAATTTCTTATGAGCCCTGGATATCACTGTAGAGCATATCCTGCTTTCAAACATGCTTTTACAACTGCTCACAGTTTCAAGAGACTTAATAACAAGCAGCACTTCCCCCGTCTGGGCAGCAGAAATCTCTCTAGCAAGGCAGGGTGCCTTCCTTGCCTTGACTTTGAAAGAGAGCAAAAGCTTTGGGGACACCCAAACTCTTCAACACTGCCAAGTTACCCCGGATGGTGAGGCCCCCTCCATATGTAGGAAATAAAACTCCCAATGCACACCCTCCCCTTGGCAGCGGGCGCGCAATGTGCAGAGACGCCATCTTGAACTGGGCACGCTGCCGCTTGGGTTCAGGCAGCCTTTTAAACTCCGTCCTTTATTTGATTTGGATGATCTGCCACAGATCAGCAGGCGAACAGCCGCTTTTTGCGTAGGTTATCAGGAAGGCTAGAAATCGACCCCACTGGCCAGGCCAACAGAGCTTTTAAAATAATTATGCCATCCCTTCCCCAGTCTCTCAGCGTCTCCCTCCATTTTGCAAGAACCTTCCACTTTAGCGGTCAGTACCTCCTGTTAACAAGTAATTTCTGGTCACTTAACTTTGCAGTTGTGCTCTAAAGGGCACACTTGGAGACCCAGAAGGGTAGAAATAAGGTATTTAAGACAGAGCTGATGGACAGAAGAAATTCAGAATGGGTGAAGTTAACCCAGTGACTGTCAGGGCAGCAATACAGAGTATGGAATACAGGAAGCAAGGAAGGAAACCAAGTGTAGAAAGAAGCCTGAAAAGTTATCTGAAGATTTGTCATTGCCGCTGTCAATAAAAGGGCACACTTGCTATTGCAACAGGGAGCATTGAACTGTTTATAGAAGTATCAGCTAAAAGGAATAGAATAACAGCTTTTAAGTTTAAAAGTTAGAAAAGCAACAGCTGGAAAGCTGGCAGAACAGATAAACCAATTCAAATTATGCCTTTAAATGTTAAATGGTTGACTAGCTTAGAGAAAAGAGTTTTACAAGCCATTAAAAAAAAAATACTAACCCACAACTGTACAATTACAAGAAGCCCCTTTGCAGACCAACAATGAAAACTGCTTGAGATGCAATATGAGAACAGACACTGTACCGCTCTTCACGCCATCAAAAGGAAAGTGGGTGGCAGTTTTATTAGTCAAATAACTCCTTTTCATCCTAAAAGACTGGTGTTTGAAGATGGCAGATATGTTCCCATCAAAGACCTCTAAAAAGAAAACTTAAGAGTGTATACTCCATACTGTTCCATTCAGGGACAAGCCTTTTTCTTTTCACTTCCTTTTTTTTCTAAGAATTTTTAATAAAATTTAGGACAGCAGAGAGAATTGTAGTTAGTTTATTAATCCAGCCCTTGATAGACCAAAGTGATTAGGATTTGCAGATAAGAAGGTAACTTAAAGCTAGTCACCTTATATTAGGTGTTGGTAATGTTCAAAACAAGGCAAGCTCTTAACTCAGGGGATGCTCTTACTATTGTCAATCATGTGATGTGTATTCAGGCACTGATGTGTTCTCTGTCACTAGTAACTTGTTAAATCATGTTACTTTGATCTCTCTGAATGTAATCATGCGCTATCCTCAACTCCTCCTGCCTATTTTTAAAAGACTGAAATTTAAAACAAATCATATTGATGGCAGCTGGATGGAACTTTGCTTGTAACCTAGAGCAAAAGAAATATCTATAGCTTTTTCAGAGTTATCTAAAAGAGAACAGTAAGTTCATTGAGATAAGAAAACTCTGTGTGATGCTTGTAAGGCAGGGATAAATGGTAAAGTTACCAGTAAAGCTTTCCATCTTAAAAAATCAAGAACCAGTGAGGAAAAAGGCCTGGTGGATCACTTTCAGTCCAAGATAAAAAGAAAGGTACTAAAGAGGTTTGTTAAAAAAATGTATAAATCCACAGGGACTGGTGAGACTGGATTTCCTGTAAATCTGTTAAACAGAACCGGCCTAAAAATGCATAAACAAAAATATTACAGAACCAAAAGATGGTGGACACGGTTTTTAAAAGAGCGCATAATATGCCAGTTTCTTCAAAAGGGACAGCAAGGGACATCTGCTAACATGTTGAGAAGAGATGCTGGGTCATTTGAGACCAAAATGTTTTATTGATCACAGGTCAACTCTCCAAAAGCCAACAACTTTTAAATTGCTTTAAGAACTTCTTTCCCACAGAACCACAAGAAAAATACAGAATTCTCAGATAAACCACTTAAAAGGAGGAAGTGAGTTCTATCATCAAAAGTCTGAATACAAATAAGGCAGCAGGAACAGACGGTTTTATGAACAAATATGATGTCATTAAACATATTTAATGCAAAGAAGAGGTAGTCCCTCTTCCAGAAGAAACAAATAAACTAAAATTTTAAATCCCAGATAGTTGCAAAGCTTAAAAATTATACAGGTTGGATTTTTTGTCTCTGGATGTAGAAATAGGTTTGATTAAATAGAGCAGGAATTAATAGTCATGGCACTAAAAGTATGATCCTGAAGATACATTGAGGACTTGCACTTGTGGTCTATAAAGATCCTACAGCTCATCTGTTAGTGGACTGAAAGGGGAAGACAATTGACGAGGCCCAGCTGACAGCTGATAGCTGTTCAGTTTGGCCACAAGGAATCAAGTGGAATTCTCAAAATAAAGCAACTGAGGGACAGATCAGAGACAGGACCTGCAATAACTCTCTATGAAACCTTCAGCACAAGATCCCTCATAAGCAGTGGTGTTCCAAACACGCAGATACAGCTTGGCTTCTACACATTTTTTGTTAGTCAAGATAAAAGGAAAGTGTTAGATTTCTGCATTTCCCCCCAAAAAAAAGCTCATACACAAAACATTGCAGACTAAAGATTCAATTAGATATCTGGATATCTCAGGTTTTTTAGTATGTCTTGGTGTATTAATCTGGTCCAAATTTTTTTTTTTTTTTTTTTTAAAAAAAAGTTTTTTA
>WHYT01015945.1:261138-284243 GCA_009806455.1 Tetrax tetrax | reverse complement strand
CTGAAATGGAATAAAAAAAAAAAAAAAAAAAAACTTGTGAAAATGAATATACTCCCTCATATTCTTTTCTTGTTCCACTGCTTTCTCATATGTGTACCAGACAGCCCTTTAAAGACTTGAAAAGCCGTTTCCATGAATTTTGTCTGGCAATAGAAGGAACTAAAACAGGTCAGCTCCATACTACTGAGGCCGCCCACAACAATGGGAAAACTTACAGGCCTGGAACTGTGGCACATTATTACAGAGCTCAACTGAAATAAAGAACTCAACTGAAGGATGTTTTATACTTGTGGGCAAAGCCATATATTTAGACTGATACAGAACGAGAATGGTGTGAGGAAATTTGTGAGATGACTGCTGCATAAGAAAAAGAGATTAAGGATAAAAAAAAAACAAAAAACACCTCTTTACTTGGCCTTCCTTGATATACAAAGATAAAACGGAAGAATGGATTTCCTTTCATATTTACCATCTTGGTTAAAAATAAAGAATTCTTCACTCAATCTAGTGTATATCTCTGCTTACATTACGACAGCTGTCACCCATTTAGATTAACTCTTTCTGAGGAAGATATCAAATCTTATTAAAAGACCTGTGATAATAAAGTAAGAATTCCTCTCTTCTATCAGCAATAGCAATCAGCAATAATAACATAAGAGCTCTCATGTGACCTTTTCGACCTTTTAAGCAACTGACATAGATGAACTCCAAGACAGATGGAATAATTTCTAAAACATAGCTAATTTTAATGGAGAAAGAGATACGTCAGTGCAGGGAGTGAGAGAGAGAGAAGACATAAGATACTCATCTTCCAGGTGTGATTTTCTCACAGACAACTTCAATAAAATATAGTTGTACCTGTGCATCTGTCTCAGTAGCAATTCAATGTGTATTCTGTGGCGGTGACTTTTCCCGCTGGAGAACCTCTTGAGGTGCAAGCTCCTTCTCTGTTACCCTGGGTTGCGCCACGTACCCAAATATGCTCAGTGGGCCTGACCAAAACCTTTGTAGCAGACAGCAACGTGCCCTCGGTCCTACTTGGCTGCCTACTGCCTGCTGCTCGCATGGAGTTCTCTTGGTACAGAAGGAAGAGAAGATGTCCCTCTTGCTGTGAGACACTAAGTGTGAAATGATCAAATGTGGAAGATACCAAGTCTCCTCCTTGAACTGGCCTTCTCCTTTCCTCCTTAAAAATGCCACGTGCTAATTCTGGGATGCTTTGGTAACAGATGGAGAACTCTACCAGGTCACATTTGTAGAAATCAGTCAGAAAAGGAAAAGATCCTTGTAAATACAAATTCCATTCTTTACTTACACAAAAGACAGAAATTCACCAAGTAGTAAGCCCAAGTCCCAAGTCATGATATTTTAACTAATAATACTGATTATTTACATATCGCACAAATATTATTCACATATTACTTTTCTTTACATCTATTAACAGGCTTAATTCTTTCATTATGTGAATTGTACCATGTTAATGTTTTTGTGAACCTTGAATATCTTGTTTTGCAATTTCTGCATGTTCTAGGTGTGTTTTGATCCAAGATTTTTAGTTGTCTAAACAGAAAATTGCCTTTGTTTTTGTTTTGTTTTTTTTTCTTTAATGGAAGGTAAATAGCTTAGGAAGTGTCTGGCCTGATGATCATGTGCCAGACAACATCTGGAGAGAATTATCAGCAGCAATGTTGCTGTAGGCAACATGGTTTGGGTGTACAAGCATGGTGAGTGGTGAGTTTTCTAGGGAAAAGTAAAGAAAGAGGATTTTGAAATGAAAGGGGGAAGCTGGACAGTTGGGGAAGATAAATTGAGAAATCAGTTGAACATAAAGTAACTTAAAGTGGCCAGGAATAAGGAAGGAGCGGGGTTGATGTACCCAAATAACTATCTGTTTTAATGATGAATACTTTTTCCTAGCCAAGCAGATATATCCTTGATCAAAAAAAAAAAAAAAAGTGTGTCTGTCACACCTTCGTCTGGGCATTTCATCCCAATTTGCTTTTCTGCAAAACCCCAGAGTGAGCAGGAGAGATCCTACAGTGTCTTAATAGATCAAGAAACTGAAAGGCATTAGATGTGCAAGATCAAATTAATCAAATTAAAGCCTCAAACCCATGTCTCAAGCTCTTGTAGATTACTGACAGCTAGTCATAGCCACACCGAAGAGTTGCAGCTCAGTCTGACCTCTTCTGTATGGCTTGCACTGTGCAATTCTTGCTTCTATTGAACAAAAATAAAAGGCATTTCTCTCAGATTACACAGATAATGCCACCTCACTGCTGTGCTGCCCAATTGGCTACTGTATTTGTAGTTCTCATCTTTCTGGGTCAGCCTCACATAGTATCAACAAGGGAAAACTCACTCATGTCATTGGAACTGATTTATAGCTGCAAGAATATGGATTTTGTCCTTGTTTCCCTTTATGCTACTTCCTCTTTTCTCTAAGGTAATTTTTTAAAGATTTTTTTTCCCCCTAATGTTCTTCGGCTTCATGTGCTTGATACTCAAAGGCTGATACAACTAACTTCAAAGAGCAGTCCAACTACAGTTGTGGCTTGCATGGTACGGGTCTGGCCTGCTGAGCTCATGAAAGCAAAGTTTCATCTGTTTTGTGAATCGGGCTCTTGACCTGCCATAAAAATGAACGCTATCTTCTACAGTTATTAAATGGTAGGCTGTTTCTTGTTACTACTGTGGTATACGTCTCTTCCACATGCCTGTCATTAAAAATAATAAACTGGGTTCCCTTATCTTATGGAGATCTCTTATTTTCCCCTTCTGTTTTGGTCTTCTGTTCATTTCCACATAGTTTTGCTGACAGACTCACACAGTTTAGATGAAAACAAAATGTGGCAGCCCGTTTCCCTCTAACAGTACAGACGCTAGCAGTTCGCACCTTCATTTGACATTCCACTTAACCAACAGCACTCTCCGAACATGTAAGGGAAGCAAGGTAAAAAATCCTGCAGGATAAAAGAGGAAATAAAAGTCCATACGAAGATAATATTCCCACTGTTCTTCACCATTGTTAAAACATTAATCTACTGTTTAGCACACTGACATTTTTTGTTGCTCTTTGTTAATTCTGTGTATATTCTTACTATACTTCTTACTTAGTCCATCAAACTGCAAGTGTCTATTTGTATCACGTTATAGCTGAGCAGGATCTTGAGTATTTTGGAGATTGAACACTTTTCCAAGAACAACGTTGCTGTTCTGAAATAACCAGTTAGCAATTATCACTAATATTTTCCAGGCAGTCACTTTATTGACATACTTAATAACAGTCTTGGTCTTCCAGACTTTATGCTGCCACTAAAAGGCATTACACTTCACTGTGACTGCACAACAAGACACAGAATTGGTGTTCTGCCTAGTTATTCACCAAAGAGTTGCATCAAAATCAGCAAACCTCTTTCTACTTCCATGTGTAAATTGATTAACGTAAGTTTCTCTTTGTGAGGGATAGGAATTTACAGGGGTTTTTTGCAGCAGAGAAGATATCTTTAGGAATTATTAGCAGAAATTTCCTTCTAACAGACAATCAAAAACCAAGTGCTGTAAACACACATTAGGACTTACTCAAAATAATGTGCAGGCAACCTATTCAGCAAGGAATGCAACACTTGGCCACAAAGATATTTAGGCACCTAAAACTCCCCAGTGATTTTACACTGTTAACATGCGTGGCAAATGGTCAGTCACACACTTTTCAGAATAAGAAATCATCCAAAGGCACCTTGTATCTTGAGGTTTTGTCCTTTTTACCCTTTTGTTATCATTAGCTTAGTTCCTCAGCCCTAAATTATTCTTCTGTGGAAAAAAAAAGGCTTTTTTTAAAGCCCTTAGTTTCTTTCTGTTTGAAAAAGCATGTTATGCTATTTTTCATATTGTCTTCTTCAAGTCTTATACTATTTTTTTATCAAAGTAGATCAAAATATGAAAAGTAAAGCCTCTCAAGATACACTACTAATCACCGTGACCATATTTTTCTTCCACAGTAGCCACTATGATCTTATTTTCATGTCAGGAATTACACAGTCTCTGAAGTTCTGGTAGTCCAACACGTAAAAATGCACTAGGAAGTTGTGTTGCTGAATGAGATGCGAATTCATTAGATGTGTGTGCGCTAAGATGCTATCCAGGAACATTTCTCAACTTTTTTCTATGTCATTGGCCACCCACACTCTTTGAACAAAGAACAACTCATGGATCAAACCAGATGATGTTGCCACAATGGTTTTCCCCTACAACCAAATAAAAATTTACCAAATATTTAATGTTTATTTATTACTTTCACTTTCACATCTTGTTTTCTTGCTCATAACTGTACTTGTGTTTTCAGGGTGTTTTGCATGCGACACATAAGTTCAGTCCCACTGTTAGGAGGTACTAGGACTGTTCCCACTAACTGTAATCCTGCTACTATTAACTGTAATGTATGTGGAAGCTGGCTCAGTCACAATTACATGGAGAGTCATTTGAAAAACATAAATTAACATTATCAGGGGTCTCAGTTCTGTTTATATTGAATTAATCTGCTGAGCATCTCTTTACATTCCCTCCATGGTATTTCCATGCATTGTTCCTCTTTCTCCCCAGTGTTCAGCTAGAAGGACAATGGGAGAAAGTAGTTCCACATTTCCATCTATCTATGCACAAATGGAGTCAGCCCATGCATTCTTTTTTTTTTAAGATTTTTTTCCCAAAAAATGCTCCCGGGGCAGGAAAGGAATGCTGGATCAAGCCTGTCCATAGTCGTGTGTTCCCTAGCATCCCACAGAGGGATGTTGTTGCTATTATTTTAACAGCAGATCTCTGCTGTTGTTGCTATTTTAATGGCAGATTTTAAAGCTTCCGCTGACATTGGTACAGACCCTGAAGCTCAGCTAGAGAAACAGAGGTGGCGAGCAGATGGTGATACAAAGGAGGAATGTTGTATCTATAAATATTCTGGTGAAATTCATATGCAATGTTCCACACAAGAGTCAACAAACTATACTAAATCCTTAATATGGGGTTTAAATTAGACTTATGTGGTAAACGGTTTCTTAATCTGGGTTTCTCTACTAGGAAGATTTTCAACTCATATGAGGTAACTATTTATATCAAACTAGTTGGAAAAAAAAAAAGAAATTAAAGGTTAATTCTGTATTAATTACAATTAGAAAAATGTTAAGATTTACAAAATACGGGGAAATATTTCGTTCTGAGTTGTCAGGACATCTAAAACACCCTAAGGGAAGGGGCAGTGGTGAAGGCACAGCGATCTCTGAGAAAATGCTCCTGAATGGTTTGCCAGAGTCAGTATTAAGGTAATGTTATAGTACATTAGCTGAATGTGTAACAACTCAAATCTACTTCCAGAAAAATAAAGTGAGCAAAATTAAATTATTAAAACCCAAAGTGTTCCAAAAATTCAGTCTAACACACTGAACTTCCCAAAATAGAAGTTCAAACTGAAGCTTTGCGTTCAAATCATAACTTTTACTTCACCGTATTTGAGTATACTTTAGATGTTAAATAATGGGTCTCACATATACACAGGTTTCTCACTGAACACTCAAATACCAATTGAAACAAAATGAACAGGATCAAAACTAACATGGCCTGAGTCTGGTTTAAGATCAAGCAGAAGGTGAGTAGCAAGACTTGGGGCCAAGCTCAGCTCCCTTCTGTCCACACCCCTCTGCCCTCACCATCAGGAAGCGCAATATCCTTTAAACTTGCTGCCAAGCAAACCTGCAAACCATCTTACAGACATCTGCATGAACCTGCAGAGTCTCTAAACCAGCAGTTTTGAGTCTTGACATTCTGTTTGTAGCTTCAGGTACTAATCTGTTCGCTAATCGTGATACACTGCATTTTGTTAGCTATCTCTCTACTTATCCAATATTGTGGGAAAGGAGAGGAAATCTTGCGTTTAAAAGACCTATGACAGGAAGAAAAGGGAAAGGAGGATCAGTGCCTTTTAGCAGCATGTGCATAGGCATTATGCAGTTGTCTTTTTTTTTTCCTGAAGTGGCACTTAGATCTGAAAGTTGAAGAATGAAGCTATACAAATGACAAAAACTGTGTGTCAGTCTGGAACATTACTTTTTCATCGTCCTTTCATAAGCACATAAAATAACCCTAGCCTAAAGCATCTCCTTTGAACACTGGGATATAAAATGTAGGGGGATAGATTGTCTGTCTATGTATCAAACATTCGAGCTATATTTCTTGGGAAATTAGGCTCACAGGAGGCCATCAGCTGGTCAATGTTCCCTATCCCATTAATATTCTGGACCCACTGGTGCAAATTGACTCACTGATCAGCTTCAATCAAATTTGACAAAGGGATAGAGGTCTCAAAGGAATTAAACTACAAATTCTGTGCTAAACAAATTAGCACCCCCAGCTAAGAAGCTCTCTTGCCTACTTGTTATATGTGCTCGTCCAAGCAGAACATCCCGAGATAGGAGCTAGGCAGAGAAAACACTGACGTTTGTCTGGCTATAGTAGAGGAGTCGGGACAGAAATTGGGATGCTATGGGATGTTTAGGGAAAAGTACGTGGAGCTGAAAGTGTTGATAAACAACAGTCATTGGGGAAGAGGCAGGAGGAACTAACATTTCTGTGATGAGGACACTAGGACATGATGCAAGTCATTTGTCCAGCTGCTTGCAAGAAGCTTGCTTCTTTCACCAACACACCCTTTAAAAGTCATCAAGAGTTCAGGGCCCAAAAGAAGAGCAAAACCATGCCTTTGGAGTGGAAAATGCTTATTAAATCTTCCTGAAGCACTGCTATGTGGTCATTCATATTTTATTTCACAAGATCTAAATACTAACATCTCGCCTGTGCTCTGCAAACGCTCTCAGTAAAACAGCTGCACCACTGTGAGAGGAGAACAAGGAACAGAGATCGCCATAACTTTGCCACAACTCCGTAACTTTCCTGCAACTGAAGTCCAAAAACTGAGTAATAGCAAAACACCTTTCTCCAGTTTCTATCTCAGGTTGATATCCAGAAAGAAAAATAATTTCTCACCTAACAGCTCAGCCCGCTATCATTCCCACTCTTCCAGTTGGACCTGGTAGAGGTTTGTGCAGGGACTTTACCTAACTCTGTATGATGACAGCAGGTTTGCAGTCTTTATCTCAACCACCTCTAGCATGCAATGGCTAGGCTACATTTTTAAATTATGTCGATGCATGCCATACTTTAAATCTTGATAGCACTTGTGAAAGCACATTAATTATTTAAGCACACAAATTCGTTTCAATTTCAAATGTAGCTTAAGCTTTTAGGTTCAAGTAAATGTGTAAATTGCATCGGACATATTTTCCAGCTCCCAGTTACTTCAGTGAGACTGTTTTTCTGAATAAGGACATATGAGGGGACACAGTTTTCTTTTGTTCAGCATTCTGTCTTGGGTTGCCAGCATAAAAAAAAATGACTTAATAAATACTACAATTTCTAAATGAACTTATCTTAAATTCCATCATCAGAACTGCTAAATATGCAAAACAAGATCATGCACCAGGGAAATAAAATCAAAGTCCCACTGGAGTTCAATGGCAAGCAACAAAAGGGCTTGACAGTTTTATATTGAAAGGAAAATACAGAATGAAGAGAAAGAATCTGATTCCTCACAGCGACAACAATTTCAATTCATGCTATTTTAGTAGCTATTTCTGCTTAAAACTATATACTTGTAACATGAAAAATTACATTCCTCTCTGAAGGGTCTGCCCCTTACTAGAGTTACACATCGCATCGAGCGTTTCTGTAATTGAAGTATTAAAGAAATATCTTTTACTCCACATTTTCTATTGTTTACTTTGTGCCACGGATAGAACTCTGTGCAGTTTCCATTTCCCCTACAATTAGGCGCTGATCCTACAAACACATCAATGTGAGCTCACCTTTCCTGCTGGGAGGGATTTTGATGGGAGACTCACCGCAATAAAGGACATGGATACATTTTTGGCAGGATCGGGGCCTCAGATAGCAAGGAGGAAGCTGACTAACAGGAACCACCTTTGCAAACACGAAGAGGGAAAGATCCCAGAAAGAAAAATTAAAGTTTTATACACTTTTAAATGCCAGCTAAAGTATTTAAAGGGAACGCTGATGGAAACTGCTGGGTTTTGGGCCTAAATATTTTTTTTTAAATCCAAGTTGAGAGTGCCCCTTTAAGGATTTATGGCATGGCACATCCCAGGGTTTGCTTAGTTTGGCTTTTACTAAACTATTATTTTCTTTTGCTGAGAGATTCAGTGACTGAAAGTACGGCTTTTTCTTCCTCACAGCTGTTTGCTCCCATGCTATTGAATATTTTCCCTCCAGCTTTTGCCCTTGCCTTGCTCACGGGATGTAAATGATGCAGGAATTTCGGCTGCTCTGCTTCAGTTTAGCAGAGTGATAATCTCAGGCAAACACTTGCAATCTGTATTTCATTAAAAGAGTTTTTTGCACTTCTGTTTAACACGGGGAATTTTTTGAATTGCCCTTCTAAGAGAGGATTTCACCTCCACTTTTGCCTGGAGGGAAACCCTCACTGCCACAAATACATCTGCTGGATAAACGGGAATGGTCTTGCTGTCGAGCGCCTCTCACGGAAGACAGCAGACGGTTCTGCCTTTATCTCCTGAACATTAGGTGCTTGCTGCAAACTAAATTGGATAAATCTATGCGTAAAACAATGCTTCTCCCATTAAAAAGCAGGACATTTTTTTCTGCCCTGTCAGCTGTTTAATTTCCACTGTAAAATGAAAGTCACTCTCATTACCAAATGCCTGAAACCTCTTTTAGAGCATGATTTTTTTATCTCTAGCCATCAAACATAACACTGGTATAGGATACTTGTTGCCAGAACAAACTGTAAGTGCAAAATAGGAACAGAGAAGATCGGTATTTCTAAAATGCTTAAAATATGCTTAATGTTTGACATCAGGATTTTAGTAATCCTAAAGAAGATTAGACTATAGTCTTATTAAAATAAAATATATATCCAAAATATTGTTAGTATAATATATACATGTACATATTATAAATCCATCTAATATAGAGAGACTTATACATGCGCACAATGTGTGGAAAGTATATAGCAAGCAAAATCGTTTTTGAACCATTTGAAATTCTTTGTTGTTTGATATTGGACAGCCACTTTTCCTGAACTAGTAAGAGCAGTGGGAATTTTTTTCCCTGAAAAAAAATATCCCCAATTGTTAAAGAAAATAAATCCTAGAACAATAACAAAAAAAGAGAGGGACAACTATTCACTCAAAATGGAGGATATTAGATACTTGGTAAAAGTAATTGTCACTGTTAAGCTTTTGTTTAAATACAGTGATAGGATGGGCTAGAGTTCTCAGCTACTTGCTAAATCTGGCCCCAAATAGGTATCTACAGACTCCTCTGAAGAGAAATAAGAGAAACAAATATTTTTAAATAACATTTGAAAGTCATATTCTCATTAAAAAATAACAATTATATTTATGTGAGGGCAGATAAAATTTAATTGAAGAAAATGAAACTGTTAGATCTCTAATTTTGCAAATCCCTTGTGTAAGGGGCTCAGTCACTGACTGATTCCTGTGTCTTCCACACTAAGTCAGGGTGCATTTTGAGTCAACAATTTGAGTTGGGAATCCTGTTGTTTTTAATTGCTCTGCGAATGCTACAATCTAAGCTTTCGGCTTCAGATTTCTCTTTGTACCCGCAAATGAGAAATTACAGCTTTCTATTCCTTTGTTTATCTTTAAGATATACCAGCAGAAAGGCTTTTTCTCCCTAACATCTTAGAGAGAGGAGGACTAAACATATCTCAGGAATTTCTAATCTTTTTCACAAAATATTCCTTTATAAAATGGAGACTTCACCTGTAATTCATCATGTACTGAAACAACACAAGATCTCAGTTCTGCTTCATAAAATCTTCATTATTCCTTCATCCTTGATTTTGGGTTTTCATTGCATTGATATTTTGAGCTCCTACTCCAATATCGTTGAGCATCATCTCGAATTTATTATTAAACAGTGTCAAACTCAGAGCATAAGTAAAATGATGATAAATACTGGTCCCCATTCTCCTAACAGCAGAGATACCAGAGAAGAGTTAAAAGCATTTGACCTGCTATGCTCGAAGAAGCGAAGTCTGGCATATGAAATGAAGATTACATCTTAGTATGTACATGGGAAAAAATTTAGTCAACCGCAGTGTAAACAGTTGGTGTAAATGTTGTCTTATTAAAGGAAGGTGACTAACCAGCAACACCTTTAAAATATTATTCTTTGTACAACTGTAATGTCCCAAAGCCCTGGATGTGGATTGGCACTCTGCTGTACTGTTAAAAATGAGCAAAGGAGATAATCGAGCTGCCCCAGAGAGTCCATAGTCCAAGTATGTGCAACAGCCCAACTGCTAACAATGAACCACCTCTTGCTTCAGAAATAAAGCTAGATAAGCATGCTGATTTACACAGGAAAAGTAAAGACTCAGACAAGTCAAAAATACTACAACTGTGACTCCGGACTAACGAAAAAAGGAAGCAGAAGTAGGGGAAAAAGACTAAAAAAAAAAAATATACTTATTTTTCAGGAAAGAAATACAAAATAACTACTATACACTTCATTAGATGACCATAATAATAAGCTTTTTTCCCATATCTGCAGAGCAAACATCACTGCGTAAATGCTACAGTGAATAGCAACTATCTGAAATGTAATTATTTATATTTTAATTCAGGACTCTCAAGCATTTTCATTAATACTCAGCAGTTGTATGAATATTCATAAATAAAATTATTAAAGGACAATTCACAAATAAATATTCTCATTCAACTACAAATAAGTGTAGTAAGAAACCGTTTCTACTAAATATAACTCTTTGTTTAAATTACGTGGCCCTAGCCAGACTGACATTTCCAAAAAACTTTGCTGCAGTGTAGAAAAGCTGCCTCCCTCTTCCTTCCACCCCCACTCTCAGGAAAAAACAGACAATTAAACAAATAACAAGTAGAAATTTCGAGTAGAGGGGAAGACTGAATTATCTGCAGCAGTTGATTATCATAAGTCAGGTTTAATGATTTCATTAACAATATGAAATGTGCTATGTGTAATTTAATTACCAATTAGAAACTGCCTCTAGTTATACCTCTATAATAAATAACTATACTCATTGCAATAATGACTAACATGTTCTGTCAGGCATATAAAAACTTTTTGCATAGTGACAATCCAAATATTTGTAATATAAAGCACTGAAATACATTATTTTTATATACAAGGAAATCAATAATGTACAGACAATGCAACTGCATCATAAAATAGACTTAAAACAACTCCATGTGTGACATCTATTGATTATAAAAACGCTGAAGGCCTGAATAAAAGTAGCAAAAGTAGCAAATAGGATTTTAAATACTACTCTAAAAAGTCCTGTGGAGTTCACTGTAAGAGAAAATATTTCATCTAGAAGAGTCTTTATAATTTTTCCTGAAATTCCTGATTTTTTTACATCAGACCACAGAGAGCAAGACCATGGGAAGACACTTTGTTCTTTTTCCTGAAAGCTTCTGCTTATTTGAGATGTTTTCCCTTTTTTCCCCCCAGGCCTCTTACATATCTAAGCTACACCAAAAGATTGCATTTTTCTGGTATAATGTACTAAGTTGCCTTCCCAAACCACTTTGAACAGTATATTTCATTTATAGGAACCATGCCATTCATTATTTGAGGAAAAAAAAGAAAAATTTAAAACCCAAACCAGGAGGGTATCCAGATGCAGGGAGAAAGTCTGAAAATAGTTTCTAATTCCTCCTCGTGCCGCGGGCAGCTGGTGGGTAGGAAATGAAGCCCTGAACCACCTCCTTTCCTGCCTCTTTCTCCTCTGTCCCTCCCAACAGTGATGCCCCTTTCTGCCTGCTTTTCTACTGCTTTGCCCCTATGAACTTGTATTTTCCTGGTTTCACCATCATTTCATCCCTAGGAGGATAGTGTACACACCTGACTCAACATGAAAATATTAAAATGAAAATGACACAACAGTGACTTGATCTATTCACCGGTGCATTAAGTCCCTTGTCCCCACCGAGGGAACTCCTCAGAGCAATGTGAGGCACCCAGTCCTCACCCAGGCTAAGGTACAATACTCCTACTCTTGATTTCTTATTCCTCTACTGTTCTCAGCCAAGGACAAGTCAGCACCTACAGAAGCCCAGGGACATCCTAGTCCAGAGAGTGTCCGAGAGTGCAATGAGATGCGGGGCATCTGACACAGCAAAAGGACGGAGGCAACAAATGCCCCAGACATTTTCAATACCCTTTTGAGGCTGAACAGCTTTTCTGTTAAAGGCTGTAACCATACTGGATTACTACCTTGTGTGCCCTGTAGGTACTCAGTCAAGTCTCTCTCCATTTTTTCTAAATCAATTATTCCCAATTTACCCTGGATAAATGATGCTCAGCACCTTAATAAAACTCGAGCACTCAGTCTTGAAACACTCTTAATAAACAGCCACTTCACAATTGAATCTTTCATTCCAAGAAGCAGAAGGGGAGGGTTTTTTTCCTGAAGCTCCATTATATGACTGTATTTTCACAAAAGCTATTAATTACTGTCCATTTCTGCAATGGCACACTGCTAGGCACTTCCACAGCCCTCCCTTTCCCCAGCCCAGGCGCAATTTCCTGCGTTATGGAGTAAACAGAATTACGATGTACAGAATAATCCCAGCAGTCTCTAACGGGGCAGTGTAGGCTTTCTGCTGCTCTGTCGGCATTGCAGGGACCTGCATAACAGAACTGTGATGTTACAGTCTTGTGTGGGTAACACTCCCAAGCATTGAAGTTAATAACGTGACTAGCTTGCTGCTAGGCAGATGGAGACTTTGCAAGGGTTGTTTGATGGTAACTGAAGACTTTTTTTTTATTTGCTCTAAGGAGCCTGGCACAGGAAACCCCCAAATCCTACAATAATAAATCTCCTATTTATCTTTTAAATTCTGGAGCAAAATAAAAACCATTAGGCACCCACGGCCATGTGCTGTATTCTATATTTTTCCAGCTTCCTACCACCTTCTGGCATACAAAGATTAAGTTTTCTGAAGTAAAAAACAACTTCTCAGTTTAAAAATAACAGCCCTGTTGCCTTGTATGGAGCACAGTTTTATTGTATTACACAATAAAAAGACAGGAGCACTTCGAAATCGCAAAGATGGACATAATCCAGAAACCTCTATCTGATCCAACCTGATAGTTTTCCTGCTGTTAGGCATTTACAGGAATACTGAAGAGCAGAGGAAAACATAATCCTTCCATTGCATAAAAGTGATAACTCAGGCATTAACCTCACTGTCGTGATTATTTTACTCATACAGACTGACCCAGTATTCCAGCAGATGAAAAAGAAATCCCCGTACATAAGTCAAAATTATTCCAATCCTGGCAGCTGTGCTGAGGGGGAGCCTACTTTCTGGCTATCACTGTCTGTTTAGGGCATCTCAGAGCAGAAATCAAGCGAGAGGTCAAGATCTCTGTGGCGATTACATGTTCTTAAGGCCACTGAAAACAAGGTCACAAAAGCTGTGCCTTTGAAAATCAGTGCCATAAAGTCCTTTGAAATGCAGATGCTCAGCATCTCGCGGAATCAGGTCCCAGTTCAGCAGCTGCCTCCTAAGTGTGCTTTCCACACAGCCTTCGCGTGACTGTATTTCACAATGCCATAGGACTCTTCCAATGTCTTTGCTTTCTAATTTTGCAGATACCTGATAAATGAAAGAACAAACTAGAGGGCAGTACACATCTTTGCAAGAGGATATGTCAACTAAAAATTTAGGATTTGCAATCCAAATTGTTGCATGGTATTTTATTACAAGTTAAGGCAGCAGTGGAGTCCAGTACAAACTCAAGCTGAAGTCTGCTTTTAAAAAAGCCAGTGGGAGTCTTTCCATTAAGGTCTGAAGGAGGACAAGGCAATGCTCAACAGGTTGTCTTCTACTATTTTTTCTCCTTGACAAGAAAGACTGCTTAAAGCACAATACAAATACGTTTGCTTTTTTTTTCTCTGTGAAGTGTATCTACATGCAAAGCTGAAAGAGGGATGACAAGGCAGTGCTGGGGTAATTTCTTCATCAAACTAAGTGATGCTTGTAAAAGTGATGACTATAATACCGATGAACGTGTAATAACTGACCTTTTAATAGGACCCTCTGAGTAGGACTAAGGACAATCCAGTGCAGCAAGTAGGTAAAAAAATAGTCTGTCTGTGAATGTCTCCATCTATTCCCAAGGTCCCTTCTTTCTCAGCAAGCTAAAACTCACAGAACTGGTTTGCAGGCATTTCAGGGATAAAACAAGAATCTATTTTTGAAGACTCCCTAACCTACTCATCATATGCATCATACATTTTTAAATGTTATGACATGTTCTCCTTAGAATTCTTTTCTGTCCGTAAACATCCACAGAGTCAGTCAGTACTTTTGGTATTTTATTTAGGGACACTGCTACGAACTGGTGCAGCTTCTTAAGAAGTCTGCAATGCACAGTTCTTCACTCCCATTAAAAGCAAAGGCACTCTGGTGTCTTCAGTTTTCCCGTTAGTTTTGGGGTAGATTTCTGATCAGGGAATTCTCTATTTCCTGAAGCTCCTAAAAGTAGAGGCTTGGTTTTGTTAATTCATTGGTCACGGGAAAAAATGTTAATGCTAGCCAAAAGTGCATCCAGTCCCTGAGTGAAGTCAAAGAACTGTTAAGTCATTCATAATCATTCTATGTGCCCTGGCCCACTGATTTTCAAACAATTTTTGCTGTGGCTGCATTCATATAGATGTGCTGGTTATTAATATGATTTGTGTCAGTTCTTAACCAGTTGGTTAAGTACTCTTTAGAAATTGTAAATTGGTTCTTTTAAAGGCAGTTGGCAATAATTCCTTCCCAAGATCCTTTCCAAGAGGTACACATGTGGACATTGCTGAAAATGTCCATTTAACAATACTGGAAGGTTTCCTGTACTTCCTTCCCAAAAAGCAAAAGCTTTAAGAAGAATGAGCACATGCAGATGTTGTGCAGTGAAACTGTCCACTGTGACAGGGACTGAATTCTATTATGCCAGAATTTAGCTGAATTTTTAAATTTACATATATAGAGAGAATTGACCAAGATAATATGGCTTTGGAAAAATGAAAACTTATTTGTGAAATCCTGCAGAATTGGGCAAATAACTTTGACTGGTAAAAGAATAAAAATTGGGAAGTAGTTTTGAATGTCTAAATACTTTATTTCATTATTATCAAAATGCCTTGTTTTGTAATTCCAAATGAATTTAAAATTTTATTTTTAAATTATTTTTAATTGATTTAAACAAGGAGGTTTAGGGATCTGTTTCTTAAGTGGTGGCATAACTTAAAAGCGGGAGGTAGTTTGATGACACAAAAACAAATATTTAAAGGTTGGCCAAAATCTAAGTTCTCCTGTTCCTCAATAAAGTAAAAAAAAAAAAAAACATAGCTTTTATTCAACCAAACCTAGATGCCTCCTCACTGTCTTCACTTTTTTTCTGCTCAGTCCCCAAATGAAAAATTCTCCTCTGAATTCCTGTGTTGGGGCAAATTAGTATATGCTGGACTAAGACATTTGCTAGGTGCAGCCTCCCCTCTAGCAGCTGTAAATTTGCATTTGCAAATCTACAGCAAACATTGGACAGCCCACTGGCACAGGGGTTTGACTCGGACAGTCCTTTCACCATCTTTACAATATTGTCAGATCAATAGCTCAACTGAGCAAATGGCATATGGAAATATTATTGTAAATATTATTGTAACAAGTGCTTTTGGCACTTCTTGGGTTGATTTACTGATTCATTGTTTTCTGATCTTGCAAAATGTGCAATTAAAAGACGCCCCCGGCCTGAGTACTGTTGCTAGAACTTGAATTGACACTATGTTTCCTGACAGAGTTTTAAAATTTCTTCATCTGCTTTCAAAGATGTTTCAATTTAATTTTACCGTAACACCAGGCTATCCTTCCCTTGCCCTTCTCACCAAAGCACGCTACAGCTTTTACCACAAGAAATGCAATGGCATTGTATTTTGAGTCAGCAGATGCTTTGCAGGCAGAAGGTCTGGAACCGTAGCTTCTTTAAACCAGTACTGGAAATAAGCAGCAAAACCCACACCATTTTTTTTTCTCTGAAAAGAAAAATGTCTCAGCGTTACTGCACAGTACTCTCTACCTGTGGAGGCTCCAGTTTGAACAATAATCCAGAAAAGCCAAACCTTTCCATGTCCTGCTCTGCAGAGCTGCGCTAGGCAGGATTAGGCCCTGGAGCACTGGGAAGCCCCCAGTTGCCTGCGTTTCCCTGTTCCCCCAGGTGCCTGCTGCTGCTTTTCCGAGTGGAGCCCCACAACTCCCAGGCTGACGGGTACTGAGTATTCACATGTATACCCATTCTGCTTCTGCTGTCAGGATTTAAATTTAATTTCTCAGCCCATTCCTGCAAAGTAATCGTATTGTTCAGGGGGCTGTCAGATTGCTAAGAGCTAGCACAAAATCCTGTAATTCCATCAACAGGCACTAGCAAGCTCAGCCTCTCCGGGAAACTCTGTTGATCTCTGAAGTGTTGTCAGTTTTAGAAAACTTAAGCTTCTTTCACTGAACTTGATTTTACATCACCAGTGTAAGCTAGAGGTCTCAATATGGACGCTTGGGGTGATTTAAATCACACTTGAATAGATTTTACTTGCAACAGGAACTGATGTAAATGCCATACAAGCCGGTCTCAATATATCCAGGAATTTTCCAAGCTCTCTCAGACTGATTTTAATGCGTTTTTTAAACTAGTGTAGGCATATTAATCTAGACCAGAAGGCAAGAAAAAAAAAAGTTAAAAAAACCCAAAACACGATTTGACCTTTGAAGACATAAGACTGCAAGCAAAGATTCGTACAGGATTAAAATAGGAACACTGATCTGTGTGTGAATGGAGGTGATTTGAATGGCACCGACTGTGTTGTAAAACAATGCAAATGCTCTTTCCTGAATGTAGCGCTCTTGGAAGACCTCTTACAACTTTTCCATCTGAAAAAAGCATCAGTTTTCCTTAAAGACCGATACAGATAAAGCAGGACACTTCTGCCTGAGGAGAGGCTAGCTGGGCTGATATTTGATATAAGCGCTCAGTCCCAAGTGAGAGGAGTGAGAAGTGATTTATGGTTTGTAAGGAATTACTTGACTTTTGCTTGTAACAGAAGCTTTTTGGATTCTCCCAAAGTTCTTGTCAAAGACAAGAAACATCTTTTGAAATAGCAGCTTTCCCCTTCCCAGCAGATGGAATAAACCTGTGTAAAAAAAAAAGCTGCAGATTTAAAATCCGTATAAAAGAAAGGAAGACATTGTTTGACACAGTGCCTTTTTTCCTAATACTCTGCTGTTCTGTAAGATTTGTCTCTATTATTCTGTTACCTGCTCTCTTAATACAGCATGAGCAATTCACCTCTCTGCAGGAAGAGTTTCACAAGCCCAGCAGCAGGAGCCCACCAATTCAGTAAGATGCATATTGCCACAAAGGCAAATCCTTCTCACTCTCTGTCGCCTCCGGCTCCAAGGTCAGAGTTGTACGAACTTGACCAAGGCAACCCCTCCCCAAGCCCCCACAGAGCTCCCCTGGCGCTCATCTGGACAGCTCCATCTGCAACTCTCTCCTCTGGGAAGGGTGAGAGCATTAGCTCTGCGGCCAGAGTACAGGGGGTCAGATTTTCGCATTTCCTTCCATCGCATACACAAGGGAGCAATGGATCTGAGCTCAGTATCCCCTCTTTAGGAAGCAAACCGATGATCCAACAGGTGGAATGAATTCATACAATCCCAGTCACACGCACGTTTGTCAGAAAGACATTGCATCAATAAATCCCAGTCCCAAGCACTTCTGCCAAAGACAAAGCTGACACTCTTCGTCTTATGCCTCGCTGTTAACGGAGAATTGCTCATCGGCGAGCCGCAAGGACCATGCAGAGGACAGTGTACACCGACTCACCCTACCTCAGGAAAGAGATGAGAAAAAGTTCTCTGCCACAGTTCTTAAAATCCTAGTCCTATCCACCGAGCACGCAAATAAAAGCTGAAGTGAGAAACTACATCTGAAACTAAATTAAATCACTCCCTACCCATGGGTTTAACAACCACTGCTCAAAAAATGGGACTTCATAATACGAGCATTCAGAAGCAGCAGTATAAAGAAAAAAATCATATATTATCAATCACATTTCTCCCACTCTTAAAGTTTGTTTGCCTCTCCAGAGGGGCAATGGGCTGCATGGCTCCCGCATCCCCTTGCCCGAGGGCAAGGAGTGGGATTTGGGTGGGTATTCGTGCAGCCTCCCAGGTTAGGAAGAAAGACGCTGTGCCACAGTGAAAGAGGCGGAGATTTTACTCGTCAGCCATGGAAAGCTTTGTCAAGCTATCGGATCTTAATCTTATGGATAAGCAGCTGTAATAAACACATTGTAGGTCTTAAAATGTGTGCCGCTTTGTTTTCTGTCGTTGCACAGTCTCGCAGTAGTTTGCTAAAGTAGCTTTAGAAAAACATGGAACGAAAAACAATTTGCAATGCAGTATCTTCGCAGATTGACAAAAATAAAACTCTCCAATATGTTTTGGGGTTCTGGTTTTGTGTTTTGTTTTTTTTTAACTGATGTGTGCATTTTTAATGTATGCCATCAAAAAATACCAATGGGATGTGTGATGTGAAGACTGCTTTGGCGAAATTCGTTTACAAACTCCCTAGCGTGTTACTTTGCGAGGAACAGGACGGTCCCAAAACCGAGAAAACATAACTTTTTAGCAGCACCACTTCGCTCTGCCTCTGAAGCGCCTGTGCAGCCTGTCTCCGTGTAGAGACCCCGATTGCCCAAGGGAACAGCCTTGTTTCGGAGGGGAGGAGGGTGGAACGCGCCCGCGAGGAGACGTCCCGTGTCCCCCCACCCAAAAAAAAAAAAAAAAAAAAAAAAAGTCTTAAACTTCTGACGAGCAAAGGAGAAAGGAGAGCGCTCAGCTCTACCTCGGTCTGTCCCTGCGCCCCTGGGAGGGCAGAGGGAAGGGGTCGACGAAAGCCACCGCTGCAAAGGATGGTAAATAATACATACATCAAGGAGGGCAACGCAGAGGCCCCCGTGACCTTTCCGCCGCTCAGGTTTAATCTATAAATACCCAGAAGACACCCGAGCCCATTGTTTTGCTGCCCTCTGAAACCAAACCTGCCAAGGGGACGGAGGGGCGCCCTCCGCCTGCGCCCCGCCGCCCTTTTCCTCCTCCTCATCCTCCTCCTCTTCCTCATCCTCTCCTCAGCGGCAGCGAGAGCCGAGGGCCGGCGGAGAACGCAGCGCGGCCCGGCCGCGGCGTATCCCGAGTGGGCCGGTGGTGAGGCGAGGAGGGGGGAAACAGAGGGGCAGAGCCGCTGTAATCCCAAATTCCTTTTCACAATTTCGTGATTAAAACCCGCAAGTGATTAAAATCCAGCTTTATTCCCCCCTTTTTAAACGATTCTCTTAAAACAGTGCATTAACTCTGGCGACAAGATTCACGGCACAGACGCTCGGGAAATGTTTTTCACAAACCTGGGAGATTTATCCGCTGGCTTTTCTCACCTTTCCCCACGCCACCACCCAGCCTCTCCCGGGAAGGGGGTCTCTCGGGCATTCGGCATCGCCAATATTGTCACCGAAGGGTTTGGGCACGGCTGGAAAACCGCTCCTAAGGGGTTTTCCGCCAAAACGGGGAAACAAGGAAGGCTGCCTCCCACGCCCCAACGAAGGGTGGATTTTGTACACGTCCAGGGCAGAGCCGCACCTACGGCGGCTGAGCCCCCACGCCGGGAGCGGAGCGGGGCCAGCCCGCCGACTCGCGCCCCATCCACCGCCCCGGGGCACCGAGCCCCACTCGCGGCTGGGACAGAGACGAAATTCCCCGCGAGACGTGGCCAAGGCGTGGGAGAGAAATCGCGATACCCGCCTGCAGGAAAAAAAAAAAAAAAAAGGAGAGCTCAGCCTTGGCCGTGTTCTGCTCCCCGCGGCGAATGGTTTTCAGCCTTTTAGACCCGAAATGGAGGGGTTTTACGCGAAAAGATCGATAAACCGGGCTAGGTCGATTTGCCTTATCACACACAAAACCAACACACGGTTTCCCGGGGCACCCTGTGATATTTGGGGGCTCTCTAAGCACACCCGTACCGCTAACACCTCCAGCCGAGCGAACAGCCCTGTGTTATTTCCTACGCTACTCGAGGGCAGCGACTTTGAGTTTTGAGCCTTTGGGACGCTATAAAAACTCCCTTCTCTAATTATTCTTTTTTTTTTTTTTTTTTTGGTATATCGCTGGAGATTTGGCAAGTTCAAAATACTTTAGGTGTAAAGTTTGTTCTTAATTGGGTCTTGTAAAGATGGAATTTGGCGGCCGTTATAAAGCCGCTAATCAATTTTCACCCAGCAGCAAAGCTACACCGCGGAGGATTTAGGTTTAATGAAGTGGCTGTGCAAATTACAGTCGCGGACTTTATTTAAAGTCTATCAACCTCCTAAAAAATGATTTCTCAAACTGTTCTTGATTTCCTTTGCTTTATGAAAAACATCACGTTTGCTTTCTAATGTTTCAGGCATTCGCAACCATCCTCTCCCGCTCTGCAGTCCGGCGCAGGGGGAGTTTTCCAGTTCTTTATTTCGAATTAATGGAGAAACGGGCAAATTAAACTTCTAGACCGCGCCAAAAATATGCCCTAGTGTGGCTAAAAATTTATGAGAAGCGGTTCTAGAAAAGAAGATTGATGCACATATCTGCTCTGTTATTGGAAAGCGGATTTTTGTCGTTTCATTCGCGTTTTTATTATTTTGAACGGAGAAGACTCGGAACCTGTCAGCTATTTTTTTTTTAGCCCCTGATATTTTAATCACTTCTGTCCCCTCTCCTCCCCGCTGTGAGGGAGGTCCCAGGCAACAGATTTTACCTATTTCTTTTTAAGGATCCGCACCGGGAAGGGCTGCTGTTGCTACAAGCAAAAGGAAACGCGGTTCCTTGAGAGCGGAGCGGGGCGAGATCTCAGGAGCTCCCGGTCTTTCGCTCACTTCAAAAACACTTAATAATTTTTTTTTTACAGTAGATATTTTTTACACCTCGATCTCTAACTCTTTCTCCTTTTAAAATTGTTTTGTTTTGGTTTGGTTTTTAGGAGGGGGGTGATTGGTTGGGTTTTTTATGCTGCGTTTTGGGCAGCTGATGTTTATTGATAGCGAGGGGAATTTAACGCGAAAAAAAAAATAATTTAAAAGGTGTTATCATCTCCAAGCGCAGAGGAGTGGACTAGGCGCAAGTGGAGGAAATTTCTGCCCTTTCTCCTACGGGGTCACGCACAGAAATCGCGTGTCCTTATTTCCCCACCCGAATATTAAAAGAAAAAGCAAAGAGAATTAGCCTAAAATACCTTTTCTAGGAACAACATAATTGTGAGAGTGGGGCCGCTCCCCTCAGTCCCGTTTCAAGGCGCTAGGGGACGGCAAGAAGGATGTGGGGGCAGCGCGGAGGGAAGCGCTGGGTCAAAAACCCCCCGGAGGTCGCCGCGGATCCACGGCTGCTTTTTCGAGACCGTCGTTTTAGGCCGAAGCGAAACGGCCGAGGGGGGACAAGAGCAGAACCGAGGGCTTCACTGGAGCCAAATGATCACCCCAAGCTCCCTTTTAAATGAAAAAGTAAGTATACGAATAAAAGTTTAAAATTAAAAATAAAAATACCGCGAGGGAGACCTCATGCTCTCTCCCCCCCAAACACGGTGCAGCCGACCGAGGGGCCGGGGTCCCGGCGCTGCTCCAAATGCCCCGGTTCCTGGGAGAGGGCAGGCTCGGTAGCGGGCTCCGGACCCCTCGGAGTCTCCCCAGCCCCCCACCCTGAGTCCTTTTTCGCTGGCGGGAGCAGGGTCCTTGCCGAGAGAGGAGGCGGCTGTGGGCCCGATCCTGGGGTGGGAAGGATCAGGCCCCCAGCCCCTCGCTGCCGGGCTGAGCCCGCCCCCGGCCCACGGAGGCCTCGAGTGGGAGCTCCGCACGGAACCGGCGCCCCTCGCCTCGGAGCAACGCTGGCCTGGGGCCCCCGCCTTCTCCTCCGAAACCCCTGGTTGGGGAGACTGGCCCGGTATCCGCGGGGCAAACTCGAGGTACTGTCCGGTGATTCGAAAAGAGAGGAGAGAGGGTCATCCCTCCCACAGAGATGCACGCGTCGTGTCCCACTCCTTTGCCCCCGACTCACGCGGCACCCTCGCCGCGGTCGGGAAGCAGTGGGGCGAGGCGAAACACGCGTGTTCCTGAGACACCCGAGAAGGATCGTCGCGACCGGCAGCCGCGGAGAGGGAGGAGAGGGGGAGCAGAAGGAAGCGGGGGTGGGGGGACACACGACGGTGCCTCCCGGGACATCATGAAGTTGGGGTGGGAAAGAGCCGCAGCAAGTAGGAGAAAAGTCCCCGTAAACCGAAAAAGAAAATTGAAAATTACAATTAAAATCCAAGGAATCTCCGCAAAATCCCCTCCCTCTTTTCCTTTCCCCCCAGCCCTCGATGTTTTCCGGGAGGCGCTGCTCGTCCTGTCCGGCGCCGGGAAGGGCTCAGCGGCGAGGGACAGGGAGGGAGCGGGGCCGGGGGAGAGAGGGAAAGGGGGTGTCCCTGAAAAGAGAAAGGAGCTGCACTAACCGGGGTTGAGGTCCAGGCACTGAGTCGGGTCTTCATTGTCCCCTAGCTGGCCGTTGGGGCTGAGGCTTTCCATGGACAAATCCAGCCCCTTGTCCTCCCAGTCTCGCAGTTTCCTCTTTTTATTTGTCCCGATCAAGGCTTCTACCGAGAAAGCGTGCGCTCGGGAGCTGAGGGCCACCGCCGATCTTCGCCTCTCGCTCATCTTATCCCCCGGCCCGGACCCTCGGGCGGACGAGTGGCCGGCGGCTGGGAGCGCAGAGCCCGGGGACCGGAGGCAGAGCCTCTCGCCTCTTTCTCCCCCCACCCCTCCCCAGTTGCACCCCCCAGCAGAACCAGCCCTCAGTCTCCCGAAGGCACTACATGAGGCTGCAGATACTCCGTAGGCAGAGCCGGGAGGGTGT
>WHYT01015945.1:0-234998 GCA_009806455.1 Tetrax tetrax | reverse complement strand
GTTTTTTTTTTTTTTTTTTTTTTTTTTTTTTTTTTTTTCAAATTGAGCTTTTTATTTCCTGGGAAACAGTCTTGCCCGCATCATAGGTTACACTCAGCTCCTCATTACAGTTCATTTAATTGTTCATTAGAAACTGCAGAGCTTGCAATACCTAGTATTCTCTAGGCTCCACTCTGGGTCTAATACCATTTTTGTCACTGAGGCTTGAAAACTGAGAAAGGTTTATTACTGCCTGTCTTTTCTAAGGTGAGAGCTCCTTGCCCTTTTAGGGGCGAAGGTCTCTGCTGTGCATTCCTCTACATTACTTACAACAAAGATGCAATGCTGCTTCCTTGCCCAATTCTTCACGTTTCTTAGCAAACATGCCATTTGCGCCATCTGACTCCTCCTCACCCCCCGGCCTATGACCTTATAGCTCAAAAATTGCTGAGAAGACTTTCCTTATAAGTCTTCTTGAGTCTAAGATAAAAAATGGAAAATCTAAGCTCTGTAAGAGATCCTGACTGAAGCAGGCAAGTATATATTAAACACATGTAAAAGATTTCGAGCATCATAGCAATAAACCTACTACTCAGACACCGAAGAATCCTGCTTGCTAGAGGTCTCATGTTGTTCCTTACGCATCTCCTGAACCAGCAACATGGAGCAGAGACTCTACTCTTAAAAGGTCCAATACTTGCAGAGCAAGGCTGACTGGCAGCAGCAGAGTGCATCTGGCCCCCTGGACCAGAATACCAGACGTCGCATACATTCCTCTACTGGGGATTTGTAAAGCCTTATGTCTACCCTGGGAGTTCAATTTCACAGCCTCTAGCCTCTTGTTGTCAGTTTTCAATTTTCCACTCCCTTAGCATCAGTTTGCTCCCTTTTCTTGGTCCCTGAAAATATTTCCAAAATACTTAAATCCATCTTCAACCTTGAAGTGCAGTTAACGGGGAAGAAAAAAAAAAAAAAACCAAAAAAACCAACACCACCAAAAAATCAAGACCAGCTCACTTAAAACGGCTTTGGGCACAGGAAAGAATTCTCCGTATTTCTTGTTGAAATGTTGTGCTATATCTTGGGCTAGTTCCAGGTGCAGGACTTGATCTTCTCCAACGGGAACATGTGTCGACCTTTTAATAGAAGACAGACACAGGAAACTCAGCAAAGCTCTCTGGTTCTGATGAAATGTTACTCAAGACTGTCACAGCTTCTGCCATGACCGAGGGCCAGATGGAACCAAAACTCAGTCCCAGCTAGATATAGGTGCTGTGGGAACAAGATCCCAAACTGACTGTATCCCAGGACGAGTCTGCTTTTTGTGCTGAACTGCAGCACATCTCCAAGGGCAGAAATAGCCCTTCATGAAAACATGCATGGTAAAGACATCAATAAGGACAAATCATTAAACCCAGCTCAAAGAAAGGTTTTTGTAGTGTCTCCTGCTGTCTCTTCAGAGATCAAAGAGCACATGTTACAGTGTAAGTAAAGTAAGAAAGACCTGCAAAACATAAAGCGCAAGCACCTTGCATTGTCAAGTCTCAGGAAAACATGACTGTTGTTGAGAGGTTAGTACTGTGGATTTATCAAGGGATGGAAAGAAGAGAATCGTTCTTCCTCATGGGTCACCGTTATATAAATATCACATGACCCAGGGCCTCTACTGCCACAAGTGTTATCATTCATAGATTAGAACTGTTAGGATCAAAGGATCAGTCAATATTCTGTATTGAACTCAATAGCTTGAATGCAGTTCTGGAGAAAACACAGTCTGCATCAGAGAACATGAGGAGGTGAAGAATCCATTACTTCCCCTGGTGATTCTTTCCCACAGTTAATCATACTCGCTAAAAATGTATGATTCTTTTAGATGAGGCAGACTTGAAGTCTTGCCAGCTTCTCTTTACTCTCCCCTCCCCTCCCCCCAGCAGATTTTTTTTTTTTTTCCCCCTTAGGCTTGTCGGGTATTCAGCTCTGAATCCTGGATATGTTCCAGTGTAAGAAAGTTCACTATGCATCCTTTAAGTTCCCAGAAAACCTCACTTCAACACAGTACTTTCCTTCCTTCCGATTCTGAATTACTGGGCTGACATCCAGGAATCAATTTGTCCACCTTTATTCCCCCCACCAAACAGTCAGCAAGGCAACCTAAAAACAGTTACAGTAGCCAATAGGAAATCACAGTGGCCTACAACTAACAGAAAGAAAATCAGTTACCATAATCAATATCTTTAAGCAGGTCAAAAGAAATGTTTCCATATGCCAAAAATGGTTCCATATTCACAAAGTTTGCCACTAAAGAGAAAACATATTGTCTTTATAAATGCCTCTGCATGATTCTTTGTCTTTTTCCTTGGTGTTTTTAAAATATTTCTGTCTTGATGCTATTTTTAGTCCTTGCTGTCATATATTTACCTTCTGTCCATTTTCCTGTCTCTTTGATCCTTGGTTCATTTGAATTAGTACTGTTTCTCCCCCTCCTCCAGCTCTTAGTTCTTCTTCATGACTGCTGTTCTGTTCCTGTGTTTCCATTTCTCCCTGATTCTTGTTCCCTATATTATGTTTTTACATTAAAACATTTCTTACTAAAGATACTACGTCAAATTTCTTCAAAGACATATTGCTTCTCTCTCACTTCCTTGTTTTGTGCTCTGTCTGGATAGCCCACTGTTAATACACATGGCAGCAAACAAACCACAGGCTTCACTAAGGAATGACAAATCACGTCATCTTATTAGAGATGTAAAAGATACATGGTTGAGCTCAATTAAAACAAGGTGATTTCTGATAAAGTCCAAATTTCACCCTTAAACACTGCTTGACAATTAAATGGCACTCACTGGTTAGAATATTATTTTAATGTTCAAATCCATTCTGACTTTTGCTTCCCATTATTTTAAGTTAAAATTCAAGTGCATTAGAAGCATCATCTACTGGTCTTCTAACATGACCGTTTTCCCTTACTAATCACTTAGGATTAAATTTCTCTAGATAGATTTTTGTGGGTTAACAACTTGGTTACTGCATCCTCCTGAAGTCCCTCACAGTTCTGTATTACTTCTCTGTCCCAACAAATATTCGCAACTTCACTTCAGAACAAGTCCACAATATACATATGCTCAGAACATAAAAATAATTAGTGCATTGTCTCTGACATTTACTTAATGAGATAGTTTAAAACATATTATGAAATACAACCAGTCATGACAACGCACTACAAGTTCTATCAGCTAGGCTACAAACTTAGGCATGCTGAGTCACCAGTCCCTCAGTAGGGTGTATTTCCATTGCAGCACATAGTACACCAGAGAAAATTGAACTAGCTCACAAGGTGCAGTAAATTACTCACTTTTTCATCAGCATCAATAGGCCTCCACAGAATCCCACACTAATATGAGTATCCTATATAAAGCCAGCTTAAGTATCTCAACAGTACACTGCGTAAAATAAAGCATAACTACTTAAAAAATTTATATGTATATGTATACATAATATGTATAATTAAACATCAATGTGTTATAATTCCCTAAGAATTGTTCTTAACTGATCAGCTTTTTCTCTTTACAGCTCTGTCAGTTGCTTTCAAACCAGGCTATATTTCAACCAGCCACTTGAGAGGTAAAAAAGCTGTCATCCATTTCCAATCTTCTGATCTAATCACACCCAGCTCCCACACTTAATAAGCAAGCATGTTGACCTGACCAACATTCATTCTAATGCAGCTGAACAGACACTGCCCGTGGGCTCACATTCTGCCTCTTACTTGTACAGCAAAATATCTGCTGCTTGAAGCACAGGGTAAGTCAACAAACCAACAGTTCCTTCATTATTCTGGCTGTCACGCTTCATCTGTTTGCAAAAGAAAAAGAGAGAAATCACCCTTTTGGCTAACAGTATCAAAGCCTGTGATTTTAATTAATTAGAATTTTGACTAATTTGAGTAACTTATTGTATAACTCTAGAAAAAAGTGTGCCATGTAAAATCCACTCCTTGTGAATACACACATCCCATCTTATGTCCTATATTTATGATTTCCCTAGATAGAGAAATGCATTAATACCTGTGTTTCACAGAAAAGAGATCAAGACACAGTAAGCAGACACTGTCACCAGGAGAGTCAGTGACAGCTAGGAGGAGAGCCCAGAACTGCATAGGCAGAGTACAGTGTTCTCTCCACTAGTTCATGCTGCTCCCAACAATCCACACACTGTCCTGAAGCTCTTTGCTGCTCTAGGATATGGGTAATTTAAACCAAGATAGTCAGGCTACAGATACTCATTTGGTTCTAGCAATGGCATATCTACTTTTTGCTTTTAACAATAGTTAAATACACCAAGACCATTAAAATCTTAGTTATTTAATTAAGACTACTCAAATATCTTTACATTTTTCTTACCCTCTCATGCAGATCCTGTGTTCTGTCTACATCTCTACGTGCCTGGGGTTCAGAGGACCTAATTTGCAAAGCCTAGCACCTGTAACACCTATCTGTAGATTTGGAAAGTCAATCCAGTCAAAGTTGGATTTAAGAGCTTAGCTTTAGAACCTCAGGTTTGGAAAAGTTGGCTTTAATCTATGCCATGCATTAACGCTGGTTGCTGTATTTAAGTTTTACTGTTTTTATTTAATTAAGAAGAAAAACAGGAAAAAAGAAAACATCTGGAGGTATTTAAGACTGCTCTGAACTCTGCAAGCCAAACTGCTCTTTTTTTTTTTCTTCCCTTTTTGATACTTCTCCCTCCTGCCTTTGGGTTTTTCTGCTTACTGAATGCCAAAAGACAATACAATGAAATTAAATGTAAGAATTCAGTTGATGAAGTCATGTTGATTAAGAAGATGAACACTTAAAACTTTGTAAAGGCAAATATTTAAGTTGCACTAACTTTATCACTTAGCAGATTTTTAATATTTATAATTTCTATACTCCTCTTCCAATACAGGCTTCTTTTACACCTTCTTCCATAAAAATCTATAGAACAGCCACTCTTCATGGTGGAAAAAGAAAAGCTGTTTATGGAAATCCTTAATTAGCAAGGCTCAAGGTATCTACTGCAATATCTTGTAATTGTTTTGTATTATTAAATACACATTGAGTAACTCCAAGCATTGTAGCAAAATCAGCTTAACAACACTAAACAACTCTCTTATTTAGTACAGTTTCTGCAAGTCTCTGCTAAAAACATTATTATATAGCATTCAGCAGAAAAATGTTCACTGAAGGCAACAGACCTGGAAAGACACATTTTCCTCATTTCACCACAGAACTAAAGAATTACTTAAACCTAAAGCAAGGATAACAAAGGTACAGTTGGTACTTCACAGATAACAAGTATTTCAAGGACAGTAGTTCTACTGAATTCTCATACAGTTCCTTTCAATTTATGAAACTGTCCATACCTTCCATTGGGGCAAGCGTAGCAGACGTGGCACATTAGTTAAGCACCCAAGAATCCAGGCAAGTTCTGCATGCTGAGGAACCTGGAAGTACAAAGCCAGAAACTATTTTAAACTTCTGCATTTATATGCATATTTTCTCAGAATCAATACAGACAAACAGTATCAGAGAACCATTTATTTTTTTCAGTAAGGTCAAGTGACAAGCTAATAGAAAGTTTTGGACCTTGCATAGATTGAATGCACTACACTCTAGCAGCATAGCAAGGCTCTTGATCCCATCCATTCATATTCTAAAAAAGAAAGAAAATGCTTTATCAATAACAGAGTTGAATGTAAACATGTAAACTAACCAACTGCTGGCAACTGCGCCACAGCCTTCCCACACGCTGAGATAATATATTAATAATTACAAAACCTCTTTGCCTTTCTCATTTCCAGTCCCAATAAGTTACCCAAGCTTAATTTCTTCCGCATCAGGGCCCTGGATGCGCTGATTTCCCTTAATTGTCCTCAGCAGCCTCACCTAAGCCCTCCACACATACTCCCTGCCCACGGCCCCAGGAGCCCCATTTAAGCTCAGGCCAGACTGCCCCTAGTCCTTGCCTGAGCTACATTACACTGCAGCATGGCTGGCAGTATAACAACTTCAGTCTTTCACAGAAGCCTGAGTTAACAGCAATGGAACAAGAACAGCTGCTTCAGGAAGCTGAAGCTGTGGAGACAGCCACAAGCCAGGCAGCAGCAATTAGTTCTCTGACCAGGACAATGTCCCACAGTATTTAATCAGGGCAGGGGTGGCAATGGTGACAGTCTGGTGATCATCAGACATGAAAGAAAGGTAATCAGTGACACCTGAGGTCAATCCAGGAAGCCCAGTGAGTAAATCAGGGCAGCAGGGACAGGGTTGAGCACAGGTACACTGTGATGCAGATCAGGTGCAGACGGGGGGCCTAAGCAGAGCTTCTGGAGCACTGGACAGAAGATGCACTGGGCAGAAAGTTAGGCTTATCAGAGCCCTGCGTGTACCAACAGGTCTTAATGACCCCAATCTGTCTGCAAAACAGGGATAACAGCTAAAGTTTCATGTCAAATTTTACAGTACAGCCTGAATTGTCAATTAATTAGTCCCTCAGTTCTGCAATCCTATCAAAGCTAATACTGATCTGCAGGTGAAAGAGAAATATCAGGCCTCCAACCACCCTTTGTTGCAAGGATGGTTTTATAAGATGAGAAAAGGAACACCCAGTTTAAGCTCATGCAACAAACTCTTCCTTAAACATTCTGGGGAATTTAATAGTTTATGTCATAAAGACATTAGATGGACTGACCATGCTCCTTCTGCTACGAGGAAGATTTTCTACAGGCAGAGACGAGAAGCGTGCCGTGCAACAGCCTATGTTGGATGAATCCACGTTTGGCTTCTTCACACACACCATTCAGCTTTTGCATTTTCCAATATTCAACTTAGGACGAGTAGAACAGGCAGGCACTGCTGATGCATACTCTGTTCTTTAATTTCCTTCCAGTGATTTTGGTCTGTTGCTAGTTAGCTCTATATGAGATAATCATTGAAAGAACAAGGTGATCTGCTCCTTTGCTTACGTTTGAGTCACTCTTTTCAATGTTAGCAGGTTTGGATGTTTAAGAGCATGCTAACTGTCTCAAAGAGGTTCAAAGCTTCACGCTTGCAACATGATGTAACAATCCAGATGGAAGGCTGTAAAAACTGTTTGTTAACAAGTAAGAATTACTAGCATTGTTAATGGCAGTTCCTTTGTTGTCACATTTTAAAAGTAGTCACTTCCTAGCTAACAGTCATTAGACTATTCCAGTTGTCAATGTTCTATAGAGGTATTTGACCTCAAGACAACAGCTAAGCAATTAGAGATATGAAATATTCCAGGTTGATTCTCTTTCCCCCCTTTCTACCTTTCTCACAGTTTTTTTTTTTCTTTCTTTTTTTTTTTCCTTTTAATTGCTTACTTGACCTGCAGTCTTCTGTGCACATGACAAAATACAGCAAGATACACCAAAAGTACCTTCTGCAAGATACAAAAAGTAAACTGAGCTGTACAAAAAATACTGAGATCAAGACCCTTATTTTGTTTAGAAGGAATCACCATCTGGTTCAAAGTGTTTTTTCATTCCTTTCTTCTAGTCACGGATAGAGAGAGATTGTGCTCTGCTGCACTTGTATTGACAAGGACTCCCTTTAAAAGCTATGCAGTCATTGATTCAGCTCTGTCAGACATTGCTTTCACAGACAAGACTGCAAGTGTGTTTCATGGCATCAGTGGCTTTGACATTACATCAGTTACCAAATCATCAAGTGATCTAAACAGCATTTGTTGAGTTGAATCTGCAGTTCTGGGTCCTAGCGAGTTATACTCACTTCTAATTCTCAAACACACACAGTCCTTTCCTAAGCAAGGCTAGAGTGCTGAATACTGTGAAGAAAATGCCTGCTAAAAGGGGGAGAAAATATTAAAAAGTGCACAGAAGGGCCAAGATTTCAGTTGGAAAAAAATCAGTACTGGAGCCTAATGAGTTAACATTCATCACCCAAATTGCAGTAACTGACTGTATGTTGGTCTGTGAATCAAGAGGTAGTAGGCTTAAACCACAAATCATTTGTCAGACTAAATCATGGTTTAAGCTACTGTGTTTTACTTGGCAAGAGGGGCAGGTAATTGCTGCGTTTGGTTGGTCACCGTGCATCAGCTCAAATGTGGTTACTCATTATGCTACAGTACTCCATCACCTTGATTGGATAACTTTGGATACAAAGAAACTCAAAGAAGAAAAGATGCATACGATACCAGTAAAATAAAGGCCCAGTCTACTCTTCCTTTCTGGCACTGAGCGATACCAATGGATCACAACTAGGGGAAACCATTCTCCCAGAAAAACTCAGTCAGTCTCTTGCTCCGAGACTATTTAAAATTCTGAGCAAATGTCTTCATTAAATAACTCAAACACAAGAACATAAGAAATAACATTGTACTTTATCACAACAGAGGTAGCTGTAGCCTAGCACTCTGCTTCCAGAAGCAGCCAGCAAGAGATGGCCTTTATGGCGAGCACATGAGCCTACTGCTTCCTACAGCATCTTCCCCTCCGTAATTGTTGTACTAGGGAATATCAGAAGGTATTATCCCTATCCCAGTCCTGTTAGTATCCATGTTCCCCACGAATGTGTTTCTGAACCTGCTGCTACTGCCCACTTCACAACCACATGCAGCACCAAGCTCCAGCCTCCAAACCTGATGTGTAAAGAAGTACTTTCATTTATCCACTAAACTCTTTGGTTCCTAGTTTTGAAATGCCACTTGTTTCCTGTATTGAGCAATCTGGTGAACAATTCCACATCCAGTTTATCCAGTGCTTTTCTGATTTTGTAAACTTTGATTTCATTTACACCTCAGCCTTCTCTTCAAATTGAAGCATCCCAGACTTCTAAATTTTTCCTTTTAAAGCAGCTACTCTATCTCCTGCAGCATCAATTCCCCTTCTTTGTATCACCTTTAATTCACTACCATCCTTCCCGAGATGCAGACACTAAAGCTCTACCCAATATTCAAGACATGGGCACACTAAGGTTTTGTATAGTGACAAAACATCACCTCTATCTCGTTCTCAATATCCTTCTTGGTGATATGGCAACAATGACATACTGTTGGCTTTTTTGAAAATTACTTGTGCTGTGCCAATGATTTCAGAGAACCACCAATGATGATTCCAAGACATTTTCCCCCGTGTTGTGACTCAGCTCAATATTGTGTGAAAAAGGTTTAGATTACTTTTACCTAGATACTTTATTTTGCATTTATAGCTTTTCTACCATTAATTTGCCTACCCACTCTGTTTTACAAGTCCTTTTGGAGTTCCTTTCCTTGGTATAGCATTTGAGTACCCAGAAGAACTTAGCATTGCCCATAAACTTCTGTTCACTACCTTGTTCAGGTCATGAATGAACACGTTGACGAGAATTGCTCCCAGCATTAATTCCTGAGGGATGTGACTACTGACTGTGCCATTCAAAAAAACCTGATCACTATACCCTACTATTAGGCTTTCAACTCTAGCCAGCTGTAAGATTAGTAACGGAGATTTCCTCCAATACTTTTTGTAAAAATAAGATTTGGTATAGAACCCTGTCAAAGGATTTTAAAAAAATTCAAATCCATTATGTTCCTGGGATGCCCTTTATCCACACGCTTACTGACACCCTCATAGAGTCCAGCAAGTAGTGAAAGAGGATTTCCCTTTAAAGAAACCATAGTGACTCTACAAAGAGACTGTTTACTCATGCACTCAGCATCTTATTCTTTGTTGAAGACCATCATCCCTGGTAATAAGAAAGTCAAAATAATCAGTTTGTAGTTTCTGGGGTCCTACTTAGAGCTCTGCTTGTGTACTGCCAACATGACTTCAATCTACTGTTCCTTCCATGGAAAGGGATTTGCTGGACCAATGTTTTCTTCATGAGTGGTGTCACACACTTAACTGTTGCTTTTGTTGTTTGTTTTTTGGGTTTTTTTTGTTTTTTTTTTTTTTAAAACACAACCTCCAGGATAGTTGTAGCTTTCTTGCTTTTTGTTTATTTGTTTCTGACAATTGGACTTCATTTTCACCTAGCTTCCTTTCTTGAAACAGAATATTCACACCCCTTATTTGGTCTGCTCTCTCCAGCCACAAGGCTAAACACCACTATGAGGTTGCTACTACTGAGAGCCCTCCACTAAAACATTCTGAACTAGGCCCTGCGCACCACCCAAAAGCAACTGTAGAATGGCATCATTTCTAACAGACTGTAAAACTAGGAAGCATAATTTATTGCACCCAAAAAAATTATCTGTATGTCTCATCCTGATAAAGGCTGTATGTGGATAGCTGAAGTGTAATACTGCCGCTCCCTGTACTAAATTTGCAGCTGTTCTGATCTCACTTGACATCTCCTGATCACTACCATCATCTTGATCTGTGGGTCAGCAGTACAATCCCAGTAACACATTTTCTGTTAGGTTCTGGTACCTTCACCTACAAGGATTTTATTTTCCCCATAGTACTATGAAGACAGGCAACTCCTCCAGTAAATTCAAACAATGAAATGAAACAGAGAAAAGATATCTCATCTTTGTACCAATCTGTCAAATGATCTTCATTTACTTCCTATTCTGTTATGTAGCATTTATCATGCCATCTTAAGGAAGACCTTTATCAAAGAAACATAAGTTTTCACACAATTTTCATTAAAAAGAGTAGGACTGTCACAGAGGTCTTTCTCTTGCTTTTTTTTAATTTTCTTTTTTCTTTAAAGGTCTTCATGCAAAAATCTAACTACAACTCTAGGAAATAAAAGTATTTAGAGTTCCAACCAATTAAAATTATTCCGTGTGTAGTTGAACCAGTAAAGAACTTAATTTGGTTTGTATTTTAAAATCTGACAACAGAAACCTCTGGAGCTACAACATACTTCATGAATGTCCCACCTTCCTGAAAGAGAACAGATAATTATATCCTTAGCTCTTCTTCAATGAAGACATCAGATCCTCTGCAGTGCTCTCTCCCCCAAATACCCCAGTATAAAAATACTACAAAATGCAGAAAAATAGAACTACATCTCCAATGAACAAAGCTTACAACCTGTGACAGTTCCTGAACTCTATGTCAAACCAACTTCCAAGAATGTCACAATCATTGGTAACTCTGAAAAACAGCTATCTAGTCCATTAAATTCTTCATGTCAACTCCAGCTACTTTTGTGTCCTGAAAGAATACAAGAGCCTGTTTTCAATATAAACATTATTTTCTCAGGAAATATTTCTTGCAGCTTGGCTGAAAATACTTGGAGGACTAACACTTGTAAGTCCTCTATTTATTGTTTCGCCTACAAAGCCAGCTATTTCCCACTTTGCAGTTATCACAAAAAAAGTTCAACCAGATCCATATAGTGAACCCCTCTTTTTAGACAGCCCAAATCATACCCTTTGCTTCTCTCAGTAAATACATCAAGTTTCTCTCTCTCTTCCTGCTCTGTGCTCTTGCCCACTTTAACACAGTTTTCTTTCCTAATCTGTTACAAGTCTGCAAAAACCATCAACATTTCTCAAAGGGTTGAGATGGTCATCTCTCTCCTATTACCAGCAACACATTTCCTCCTTGAATTTCCATTGCATTAAGCATCCCCCACAGCTTGGCTTACTAACCACTAATCAAAGAGTTATTTTCAGAACAAACTACTTAGATTCCTTCTTTGTGGCCTGACAAGCCTAAGTCTGCATAGTCAGATTCCTTTCATTTCATTTGTTTTTTAAGCATGCTTATTTAACAGAGGTGACCACTCCCCAATGATAATGAGCAGCTATCTAGAAAGCACAAACATACCTGTTTCTTCACCTGGCTGAGTGCCCTGCCCCTCCCTCTTCACAGACAAATAGCTTCTTAATTGTTCACTTGTGCAGCTATTTGATGTTATTAAAATTGGATCACACTGTACTGCTGGATCATCTCTGGGGTGTTATATGCTGAAGTAAAATCTCAGGGCTTCTCCCTGCATATCTATTACTTTGCCCTTGATCCTAGCTATTCCCTACCAAGTTATTGCTGCTATTCCCTGGCCAGTGCCACAGCTGATGATACATACACAGAAAACCAATAGCTACTTTTAGCCCAAGTAATTCTAGATGACTTCTCACGCTGAGACATACAGCTGAGGAGGACAGCAAGCAATGAGATTAAAGAACAATAACAGAGGGAAAGGCATGGATACTGTGAGCAGATCTGAAAACAGGCAAATCAGCACCACTGGAACTCAGCTTTCTGAGGCTCATTACACAAAGTTGTGCGCCAGTAGCTGAAGTGGCTTCCTGCATAAAGAGATGAAGTGATTAATTTTCAAGATGGATTTCCTCCAGTTGCAACCTATAGCCCTCCTCTGTAAGGGACTGCAGATTTGTTGCTTATCTGTTATGTGGAAACAGCATCCCCTCAGCAGTGTAACCTCATTAAGGGCTACATTTTAAATGGGCAATAAATTTCAAATATGTTATTTTGACAGTGTAAAGGACAAACAAACAGGTCTGGGGAGGTAATTTGGATAGCTATGCAATAAAAGAAAACCGAACAGAGGAGGGAAAGTACTCTAAATTTCAAAAGAAATGGACCTTTTTAAAATTATTTTTGTCTTTCCTAGAAACGCCAGTTAGTGCTTCCAAAAAAATTAAGAGGCCTTTAAGAAGAAAGTGCTGCTCACATTTATTTTTCTTCAATAAGACATAAGATTTTATTAATGCCTAATGTTGCAAACAATATGTTCAAGATACTTGGTAATGCATCTGTATATTAAACAGCTAGAGAGAATAACAGGGCCATAAACAAGAGAAATCAGACTGCTCTTGAATCAAATGCTCACAGCAACTGAGCACCCAGTGAAATACTTCTATGAGAGAAAATTTGACGCGGTATCCCAAATTCCTGTTCAAAGAAGTAATTCAAGTGTAGGTAGAATACGTCCATGGTTACAAAAGAACATCTGATCTAAAGAATATGTTAAGCAATGTAATTGGGGGGCGGTTATCTAGCTATCATTGCTAAATATATCAGTATTTACAGCTTTCACTACTACACTTGAAGAATTTAATAACTTATCTTTGCTTATATTTGGATAAAACTTAGAGAACTAAGATCTGTTTCTCCTTTCCAAAGAGCCTGACCAAGAATACCCTGCTGGAATCAGATTATACTGGTTGTAAACTCAGATAGAGCACAGTAATTTTGGCCCAGGCATTCTTTTCCCTCCCTTTATTCATTATGAAACGAACTTACTTTCAGAAACATTCTCCTAGTCTAACTGTTTAAGTAATTCGCTCACTGTATCCAGAAGACTGGAACATATAACAGCTACACAATAGTATAAAATAAACCAGGTAAATTAAAAAAAAAAAAAAAACAAACCAAAAAACCCCTACTGAACCATGACTTTTCATCCCACTGAGCTCTAGTTATGTCTAGCCTAGTCTTATGGGGGAGAAAACAGAGGGATGAGAGAAGCAGAATAATTTTCTAAATTAAATAGTCACACACTTCCTCTTACGACAGGAAGTTTTCAATGGACCATGCTAAATTAATGGACTTAAATGAATTTATAAGCTATGATGCAATGGAAGCTTTTAAGCCCCTCTGAAAATTGGACAAGAAGTAGTGTGAATCCATTCAAATTCTGCCCACAAAACAAAGCAGCTGGATATTTCTGGAAAATAACAGCAGTGAACAGTTAGTGCACACATTTAAATTGTTGTATTTTGGCTTTTGGAGTTAAGGCTAAGAGAAATTGGCAAATTCCCACCTCCCAGAGTTACTGCTTCAATTTGCTTGCGCGCTGCAAGAATACTGCAGCTGATTATAGTCAAAAAATAAATCACCCCATCCAGAAGGCTGAAAACTGCAATTTTCCACCCAGAAACTGAACATTACATTGTCCAGAAACTCACAGGGCTCCTAAGAGAAGTGTTAGTGCAGCATATCAGCCACTGCCTGCTGAATCAACTCTGATGGAATTTTCGTTTCTCTTGGGACATTTAGCATGTGTCTATCACGATAGGTAGGTAGATAGGAAGAACAGCCTGAGACCACATAAAAGCAACAGCAGCTTCTAAAATTGTTTTGACTGTGAAGCAGATGAGATACAAGATGGTTATGGATAAGAACTGAAACGCGTATTGCACCCACCAGGAATCAGAGAAAATGGTTTATACCATATAAGCTTACCATGTGTGCAGATTGCTTACTATCTTCCTTATTTCCCCCACTGTAGTCCTTTCTGTTTTTAATAAAACATTCAAAATTTTTATCAAAGACAACTGTTACAGCTTTTATCAGTTATGGTATCATTTAAGGAATATGTTTGTCCTTTCTTCTAGTATTCTCAGGATATGTTGTAGAAGTCATTATTCTGTAACTTCTCTTTTATGCCTGTTAGGCAAAGGCACATCTTGCAGCTGTGCTCCAAATAAAAATTTGGAAATAGGCATTTATTTTTATTCTTACAGAAATTGTCACTCTTCCATGACTTTTCTTCCTACTTAAAATTTAATTAATCAAGCTGTAATGAAAGAGCTTTTCTCACTGGGAGGCCATTCCAACATATTCCGCAATTGTGTTTTCCTAGATACTCTGTTTGTTTGTAACCCTTCACAGACAATGTAGTTGCAAACACTACCCTAAATATTCTTCATCATTCTTTTGGTTTCTAAACATTTTCAAGTTATGATCACTTGCTCTTTATAGCCACTACTTCCCTAAGCTGGAGTTCAAGTTTGTATATAGTAATATAAATGTGGGAGGTGTCTGGTGAACTGCTATGTATGGAGACCAAATACACAGCCAGCTATTAACTTTCTGTTTATATATGTTATAAAAAACTATAATTTACAAATGGTAAATTCTGAAGCTTACAAGCCTAATTTCCATCAGACTAGCACTTTCCATTTATAGGTAACTTAGCTGTATACCTGATACATAAGAACAGAGGCCATATACCCTCTAAGCAATACAATAAAAATCAGTCTACTCAAAATTCCTCTCACTTTATTCCATTTTACTTGCAAGGTAAGGACATGACTGAAATCAGTTCTGGGACTCCAAGACAACTTCACCTGTATCCTTATCATATTAGGTCCTTTTGGATCTAGTGTAATCATGAGAGGTATCTGTTGTCACCACACTTTTTCCCAGCAGTCAATCTGTGATTGATTGTTCAGCCTTTTGTGTCTTGCTTGTATTGGAAAGGATGATAAAACATGGGAAAACTCTGCAGGCAGGTATTTCAGATAGCTCTGGATTAGAGATACGATCTGCATAAACCCTGCTGTAAATAAAAGCCTACTGACAGCGTAACCCTTACAAAATGCACATGCCTTTCATGAAACAAATCAATATTTTTTTCACATATGGCAAACATATTCCAGAGAAGCAATACAAGCAGCAACAGGAAGAACAGAAAGAATAAGCCAAACAAATAAACAAACAAAACCCCCCCTTCAGCAATTTTAGACTATTCTTGCCCAAGTTAACCCAGAGGAAGAGGACACATGAGCATTTACACTAGTGACTGCATGAGCAATTCCTTTAATGGGAGCTTACAATTGCTAGCATAGTTCTGCAGTGTAAGAATTTCATTCTGCTATATACTGCTACAGAATCAGGGCGCTAGCAGTCATTAGTTGTAGCTGATTTTGGTGATTAAAATCAAAAGTTCTTATTTCATACTAATTTCATCACGTGATGTTTGTTTAAAAAAAATGAACAGAAGTGTTGATCAGAAGTAACTGCAGTAGCACTTCTGTGGTCTATACATTCGGTAATTTTCAAAACAGACCTGAAAATACAGCAACAACTATAGCATGTTAACCTATACTGAGAACTCTCTCATTTATCAGTATGATCTGGTATTGAAAAGAGAAAGCTACTTTGCCCACAACCAAATACCTAAACCCATTCTCTATTTGCAACTGAATTTTCACTGCTTTCCTGATGACCCCTGGAAGTACAACCTATTCCAGCATACAATCAGTTTTGCTCACTTTGCTTTACACCTTAGGCAAATGTCTGTAAGCAAAATGGTGGCTTTTTAGACCACCCTTGGAGACTGCTACAGTGGCTGAAAAGGAGAGGTCAGCTCCTTTTTTTTGAAAACTGAGCAATTACCAATCCAAAATCAAGCAATAAACTTTCTTGATTAGCAATAGCTGCAATCCATCTTAGACCTTTGTTTTTAGGAACAATCATCTTGATATTACGACATTCCATAATATATTATTTCATTATCATACTAAAACAATAATCACATTAGCAAGGTTCCTGTCTCCTTTCCTCGCATCAAGAGCTACACACAGATATTCCTTTTTAATTGCTTCCAGAGAAACGTCTGGTCCTGTCAATGCAACTGTAACAGACTATAGTGCATCTCTGGAAATACCTGACCACTACACGCAGCTTGAACAGACATGTTTTGGGGAAGCCAACAAACCATTTCAGCTTGGACCACTAGTGAAACCAGTCGGGATTCACAAATAACTGTAATGGTCCTTCTTCTGCTTGCAGCGTGACAATGACCTTACAAAAATCTGCTAGAATCAGCCACTTCTGAAAGTTGTATTGATACACATGTGAAAAGTATTAGTAAGAATATGGTTCAAGACATCAGACACTGCCCACAGAAAGCAAATAATTAATGGTTTAGACTGAATAAGAAGAATCATGTAATAGTTTGTGTTGGAAGGGACCTAGTCCAAACCCCCTGCAAGGAGCAGGGACATCTCCAACCAGATCAGGTTGCTCAGAGCCTCATCCAGCCTGGCCTTGAATGCTTCCAAGGATCGGACATCTACCACCTCTCTGGGCAACCCTGTTCCAGTGTTCCGCCACCCTCATTGTCAGCAATTTTTTTCCTGATGTTTAGTCTGAACCTACCTCCTTCTATTTTAAAAACATTACCCCATGTTCTTTCACAACAGGCCCTGCTGAAGAGTTTCTCCCCATCTTTCCTGTAGGCCCCCTTCATATACTGGGAGACCACTATAAGGTCTTCCCAGAGCCTTCTCTTCTCCAGGCTGAACAGCCCCAACTCTCTCAGCCTGTCCTCATAGGAGAGGTGCTCCAGCCCTCTGATCATCTTCATGGCCCTCCTCTGGACCTTCTCCAACAGGTTCACATCCTTCTTATGTTGGGGGCTCCAGAGCTGGACGCAGTACTCCAAGTGGGCTTTCACCAGAGCAAAGTAGAGGGGCAGAATTCCCTCCCCTTGACCTGCTGGCCATGCCTCTTTTGATGCAGCCAAGGATGCTGTTGGCTTTCTGGGCCGCCAGTGCACATTGCTGGCTAATGTTGAGCTTGTCATCCACCAGCACACCCAAGTCCTTCTCCTCAGGGCTGCTCTCAATCCATTCTCCACCCAGCCTGTATTTGTGCTTGGATTGCCCCAGCCCATGTACAGGACCTTGCACTTGGCCTGGCTGAACTTCATGAGGTTTGCATGTGCCCACCTCTCCAGCCTGCCAAGGTCCCTCTGGATGGCATCCCTCCCTTCCAGCATGTTGACTGCACCACACAGCTTGGCGTCATTGTCAAACTTGCTGAGGGTGCACTCGATCCTACTGTCCATGTCACCAAGAAAGATGTTAAACAGGGCTGGTCCCAATACCTATCCCTGAGGAATGCCACTCATCACCAGTCTGCACCAGACGTTGTTGACCACCACTCTGAGTGTGGCCACACAGCCAATTCCTTACCCACTGAGTGGTCTCTCCATCAAATCCATGTCTCTCCAGTTTAGAGAGAAGGATGTTGTGCAGGACAACATCAAATGCCTTGCACAAGTCCCGTTTTGATCTCTTCCTGCTTTGGTTTTAATAATAAATAAATAATTTTTCCCAAGTCAAGTCTGTTCCGCCCATAACGTTAACTTTAAGGATCCTTTCCTGTCCTTATCTCAATACAACAAAAAAGGCTCAAGGTTTATCACTCCCTATTCCCTCAGAGGAAGGGAGGAGTGAGCGAGAGACTGCGTAGCTTAGTTTCGAGCAGGGCTAAACTATGACAGTGGTTGACTGTATTGGTTCTGTAGAAGCATCACTTACAGTCCTTCATTTCTTGAGTCTGATACTTTCTCTTTGGGGACTCAAAGGTTCAATCTTGCATTATCACATTGTGAAAGATACAACATGCTTTCTGTGGCTGACTGCAATGCAAGATTCTCACTCATAATCTGCTGGCTTCAAGGGAAGTCTGTGTGTTGACTTTAGCAAGACCTGGAACAGCAGCAGTTTGGCTTTTAGACTTGTAAGAATATAAGAAAAGCAACATGGATAGATTAAATACCCATCTCTGACAGTAATCAACAGAAAAAGAGTGTAAGTATAGAAAAGAATACTCTCCCAACTGTGGCTGTGGCACTTCCTGTAGAGGTGGCACCTCAGGTATATAACGGTCCTCCATAGATTTTTTTCAGATTAATCTGTCGCCTCCTTTTCTGAATTCATACATATTTCAGCAGGCACTGTGTCCTGTGCCAAGGAGTTCTGTAGCCTAACTGTGGACTTCATGAAATGCAGCACCATTTTGCTTGTGTTGAATCTACTAGCTATTACCTTATTTTGATACCCATTAGCTCATGTTCTTACAGTGGATAAAACAGTTGTTCCATATCTATTTTCTCCACTTCACGTCCAGTTTTATAAACCTTTACTTTATTCCTCTCTAACCATCTTTCTTCTAGGCTGAAGAGTCCTCTCTGTATCTAGTTACTGATCCTGTGTTGTAACTAACTGAGTTGTTCAGATGCTTGAAAACAAGAAAAAAACAGAAAATCTCCAGACTGGTTTTTACTGCATCACTGGCTTGTAACTCACTTTGTGGTTATTCCAGTTAATGTCAGCCCCAATGTTAACGAAGTTAAGTCAGAGTAGAGCCAAATTAAAACTCAAGCTGGTAACTTATTTAAAAGGACAAACAGATTTGAATTTGAACAAAGGGTAAATTAATTTAAACATACCTCCACTAGAACTCTGAGCTAATCTATCTAGATTGTTTTTCTAACATAGAAGAAAAGCGAAGCAGGAAGTGTATCTGTCTTCATAATTTCAATAGCCACTAGGAATATGGAGCTATGATAATAATTTGTGGTTTGACCACCACAGGAAACTCTGCCTGTAAAGAACCATGTTCAAAGGTCATATTGTGATTTCATCTCTACTGATAAAATTCAGATCCTGTGCATATCACCTTCACAGTTCTGTTGCAAGTTGGACATTCGATTAAAGATGTCTTCACAAGAGCAGAAGCTATGACACATTGGCCTCTGTAGGAAATTACAGAAGTCTGCCAGTTTAGAGCCAATCACAGAAAGTTAATCAGTCAAGAAACTAGGTTGTGTTTCGATAAAATGTAGCATGCGATAGACTAGGCTGACATACGGCAAGTAGGAAGGTAAGCTCTGTACGCCTTGGAGTGGTCAAGAGAAGCAGCAAATATTTCACATACCAATTATCAGATAAGGTGGAAAAAAGTGCCTATGAAAATGAGGTTATTAAAAAAAATATCTCAGAGAAGACAGAACTCCCTGGTGACTACACTGGAACTGACAAAACTCACCATGCCAACCACCTGTTGAAAATACTGTGCAGCTGGCAGATTAAGTGGTAACTGCCAATAAAACCATAGAAAAAGTTTTACTGCCTTTATGGTTACAGAGACTATGTTTATGCTTTTATGAGTTAACCTTTTGTGACTACAGTGAGACTTACCGATCTAAATTAATGCTCTTCTAACAGGTCTTTTTGGTGTATTACTCATAACTTGCACAGGCTTCTAGCTCTGCTTAGGAAATTTAAAACGTGCTTATCCCTAAATGAACTTCTCAATCAGGATTTCAGCCACTTCAAAACAGCAGCAAGGGATAGTTTGAAATTCAGCACTGCTAGCATTTTCTAAGACCACTCACACAAAAATTATAAAGGACTTCAGTAATGCTATGCTCATTCATTAACACGTCTGGAAAGCCACTTAATGAGAAACAAATCTAATACAACAGGAGCACTAACCAGTGACTGTCGAAACAGGAAACACTTCTTTGGGTCAATACCACAGGCAAGGACAGCAGCAGTGGTGTCCAGTATGTTCTGGCGCAGGACAACTGGCTCCTTGGGCATGGTGAGAGAGTGCATGTCCATAATGCTATATAGCACCGAGCTGCACTGTTCCTGAAGATTCACCCAGTTCTGAATGGCTCCAAGGTAGTTACCCAGATGAGGCGTCCCAGTTGGCTGAATACCAGAGAAAATCCGCTCCATGACCACATTCTGTTACAAAGCATTGGTAAAATTAACACACGCATTTTTTAGACAGATTCTTTTATATTTTGAAGTCATCAATAAAGCCGCACATATGCCTGCCTCTTCTCTCCTCCTGTCAGTATATTAGAATCATAGAATGGTTAGAGTTGGAAGGGACCTTCAAAGGTCATCTAGTCCAACCCCCCTGCAAGAAGCAGGGACATCCCTGACTAGATCAGGTTGCTCAGAGCCTCATCCAGCCTGGCCTTGAATGTTTCCAGGAATGGGGCACCCACCACCTCTCTGGGCAACCTGTTCCAGTGCTCTACAACTCTCATTGTAAAAAATTTTTTCCTAATATCGAGTCTAAATCTACCTCCCTCCCTCCATTAATGTATAAATCACCTCACAATTGACTAGAAATAATTGCAGTCAGTCAAAATACTCTATCTTACTGCAGAGAGACTGACAACTAGTGTAATTTTAAGCAAACTGCATATGCAAACAAATATAGCTGTAAACAAGATGAGTGAAAATTACATCTCAGAAACCAAGTGGTAGATTCTGTCATCCTTTTTTGTGCCAAAGCTGTATGTTTCTCTTTAGTGCATTATCCACTCTGACACAGAAACTTAGGATCACAGCATAAAGAAATTAAAATATTTTTGTTGTAAACATATGCATCCAAGTAGATTGCCATCTTAACTTCCATGAACACTGAACTCTTATTTTTCTAGCTGCAAAGAACATTGAGCCGTTCCTGAAAAAAAAAATCTAGACTTGACCCAAAGGTCAAAGAATAATGAAAGAGATTATCAAAGTTCTGAAAGTACACATCTTGGCAGCAGTAGAGTTTCTAAAAGGGCTGTACAAAGAAATACTGCTATAGCTCACAATCACACCTTGAATACTGTGGACGATCTGTACCAGTAAAATGTCAACAACTGAAGAGAGTTCACAGAGAAGCAGCAAAAACTGATTAAGCAGCTGAGGTTGTGAGGAAAGATTAAAAAGTTTAGAACATACATAGCTTGGCTAAGTGACAATTACCATCCTGGAAAGTTTGTTTTCCTGCATCCCAGCCCTCCATCTGACTATTTTCTCACTGCCCCAAGCTGTTAGCGTACGATCAATTACCTCCCCAACCTTTCCAAATAATTCCACCATACTCAGAGAGTAACTCAGCAATGTTTCATGTGAAAATACTTGTTATGGGCCAAATTGTAAGAGCATGCAAGACTGCTCGACTTAAAAATGAGGGTCCCATCAACCTCAGCAGTGAGCCCCAGCCACAAAGCTGTACAATACAAACCCGCAGACTCAGTTGTCCGGCAGGAACATCAACTTCATTATGCCTCTGGCTGCATGATTTTTTTTATCCTGCTAAATTTTATAAGCAACATCTATAACAAAGTAGAGAGAATTTATTTATTGATGTAGTCCATTTTCATTTCTGTGCATCTCTTACAAATGTATGGGAAAGAAAAAAAAAAAACCAACAGTCATACAACTATGAAACCACACAAAATGGCAGTAAAAGACAAGGCCGAGTACCACTATTTTTAACTACTAAAAAAAAGGACTTCAAATTGACCTAATTAATTTTGAGTCAGACTCAATAAAAATTAATGAGAAACTGTTCCCAAGTGAAATATGACTTTTTTTTTTTTTAAACATGATCTATAGCTCAAAAATGCCTAGACCGTTTCCTTCAAAATGTGATGAAAATTTCCCTTTGCTTTCAAAAGTAAGCCTGTTTTCCAGATAAAGATAATTTTCTTAACCAACGTTTACGTGTTTGCACTGTGAGGTAAAAGCAGATTTGGACTAGCAACATGCTAACTTCTCCTGCTCACATAAATACTTACACATTTCAGTTCAGGTGGCAACTCCCTCACCTCACCTCAAACATCTGGTTGACTTCTAGGTATATTCTTGAGTCAGTTTTGTAGTGCTCTTGGAGAACCTCCAGCACAGGAGCTGCAAGGTAGTCACTGCAGTGAAAAGCACACCATTTCCTCCAACAGCGATTCTAACTTCTAGTTCTTGTGCTCCAGTTCTTGACCACCCATGCCTCTTTTCTCCATTACACAAAACCAGAATTATGCTACTGAATTTCTTGCTTGTCATTTAATCCCTTGTTTTTCTAGGAACCTACATCACCCGCAGAAGCCCCTCACTTCCCACTAAGCTACTACCTGGCCCAAGGACTGCAGCCAGCTTTCTGTTAACACTGGGAAGGACCAGGTGCTCACCTAGAGAAGGAGGCATACAGAATCCTAACATATATAAATTAAATTAAGTCTTGTAGAAATTCAGGATTCACTAGGCTTCAGAGCTATGCTTCTGATATTAAGAGTGTAGAGCAATCGCTAGGCAATGCAACACATACTTCACAGGTATAACATTTGTCTTTCGCTTCTCATGTTCCTACTCTTCACCAAGAGAATAAGAGCTCAAAAAGAAAATAAGGCTGTAAATAGATGATCACTAAGATGGTGTTCTGCCCATACAGGGATCCCAGAGCAGCTGGTTGTTTGTCAGAGCACAAATCTCCCTGTCTCCCCCAACTCAGTTCAAATCCTGATGCTCCTTCCCACAATTATTTCTTCCCACATAGAATCATAGAATGGTTAGAGTTGGAAGGGACCTTCAAAGGTCATCTAACCCAACCCCACTGCAAGAAGGAGGGACATCCCTGACTAGATCAGGTTGCTCAGGGCCCCATCCAGCCTGGCCTTGAACGTTTCCAGGGATGGGGCATCCACCATCTCTCTGGGCAACCTGTTCCAGTGCTCTACAACTCTCATTGTAAAAAATTTTTTTCTAATATCTAATCTAAACCTACCTCCTTCTAATTTAAACCCATTACACCTTGTCCTATCACAACAGGCCCTACTGAACAGCCTCTCCCCATCTTTCCTTTAGGCCCCCTTGAGGTACTGGAAGACCGCTATCAGGTCTCCCCAGAGCCTCCTCTTCTCCAGGCTGAACAGCCCCAACTCTCTCAGCCTGTCCTCACAGGAGAGGTGCTCCAGCCCTCTTATCATCTTCATGGCCCTCCTCTGGACCTTCTCCAACTGGTCCATGTTCTTCTTATGTTGGGGACTCCAGAACTGGATGCAGTACTCCAGGTGAGGTCTCACCAGGGCAGAGTAGAGGGACACAATCACCTCCCTCGACCTGCTGGCCACGCTCCTCTTGATGCAGTCCAGGACGCGGTTGGCCTTCTGGGCCGCAAGGGCGCATTGCTGGCTCATGTTGAGCCTCTCGTCCACCATCACTCCCAAGTCCTTCTCCTCAGGGCTGCTCAAAACCCATTCTCCGCCCAGCCTGTATTTGTGCCTGGGATTGCCACAACCCAGATGCAGGACCTTGCACTTGGCCTGGTTGAACTTCATGAGGCTGGCACGGGCCCACCTCTCCAGCCTGTCCAGGTCCCTCTGGATGGCATCCCTCCCTTCCAGTGTGTCAACAGCACCGCACAGCTTGGTGTCATCGGCAAACCTGCTGAGGGTGCACTCTATCCCACTGTCCATATCGCCGACAAAGATGTTGAACAGGGCCGGGCCCAACACAGACCCCTGAGGGATGCCACTGGTGACCGGTCTCCATTTGGACATCAAGCCATTGACCACCACTCTGAGTGCGGCCATCCAGCCAACTCCTTATCCACTGAGTGGTCCATCCATCAAACCCATGCCTCTCTAGTTTAGAGAGAAAGATGTCGTGCGGGACAGTGTTAAATGCCTTGCACAAGTCCAGGTAGATGATATCCGTTGCCCATCCATTGTCCACTGATGCTGTTACCCCATCATAGAAGGCCACCAAGTTGGTCAGGCACGATCTGCCCTTGGTGAAGCCATGTTGGCTGTCACCAACCACCTCCTTGCTCTCCATTTGCCTTAGCATGGTTTCCAGGAGAATTTGCTCCATGACCTTGCCAGACACAGAGGTGAGGCTGACCGGCCTGTAGTTGCCCGCGTCTTCCTTACTCCCCTTTTGAAAAATGGGGGTTATGTTCCCTGTCTTCCAGTCATCGGGGACCTCACCAGACCGCCACGATTTCTCAAATATGATGGCCAGTGGCTTGGCAACTTCATCCGCCAGTTCCCTTAGGACGCGCGGATGGATCTCGTCAGGCCCCATGGACTTGTGCACCTTCAAGTTCCTTAGATGATTCTGAACCTGCTCTTCGAGCACCGTGGGCGGTTCTTCATCCTCGCAGTCCCTGCCTGGGCCTTCCACAGCTTGGGTGGTGGGACAGGAGCCCTTATTGGTGAAGACTGAGGCAAAAAAGTCATTGAGTACCTCAGCCTTCTCCACATCCTGGGTAACCACAACACCCATTACCTTCCGGAGGGGGCCTACATTCTCCTTGGATTTTCTTTTGTCCCCTACATACCTGTAGAAGCTTTTCTTGTTACTTTTTATATCCCTGGCCAGATTCAATTCCGTCAGGGCTTTAGCCTTCCTCACCCTATCCCTGGCCGCTCGCACAGCCGGTAGTCCTCCCAGGCTACCTGTCCCCGCTTCCACCCTCTATAGGCTTCCTTCTTTACTTTCAGTTGGTCCAGGAGCTCCTTGCTCATCCATGCTAGACTACTCCTTCATCGGGATGCACGTCTGCTGAGCTTGGAGGAGGTGCTCCTTAAATATGGACCAACTTTCCTGGGCCCCTCTTCCCTCCAGAGCCAACTCCCATGGCACATTGCCCATGAGGTTCCTGAAGAGACCGAAGTCCGCCTTCCTGAAATCTAGGGCAGAGAGCTTGCTGTGCAGTTTCCTCACTGCCCTATGGATCTTGAACTCCCCCACGTCATGGTCACTGCAGCCAAGGCTGTCCATCAGTTTAACATCCCCCACCAGCCCCTCCCTGTTGGTGAGCACAAGGTCCAGCACGGCACCCCTCCTTGTCGGCTCCTCTATCGCCTGCAGGAGGAAGTTGTCATCCACGCATTCCAGGAACCTCCTGGACTGCCTCTGCCCTGCCGTATTGTCTCTCCAACAGATGTCGGGGTGGTTGAAGTCCCCCATGAGGACCAGGGCTTGTGACCGCTGTGAGGCTGCTCCTATCTGGCTACAGAGCGCCTCGTCCGCTGTCTTCCTGGCCAGGCGGCCTGTAACAGACCCCCACCGTAACATCCCCCGTCCGTCCCTGTCCTCTGATCCTGACCCATAAGCTCTCTTTCAGCTCCTCCCCCATCCCCAGGCAGAGCTCCACGCAGGTGCTTCCTGCTTTCCATTGCTCATTTATAAGTCCATTGTGCTTTTCTACATAGGCTATAGCTTCTTACAGCCCTACTCTCCATTTTCTTATCAGATAGTTTCATCCCTCCTGTGCTCCTATATTTTCTTCTTTCTCCACTTGTGCTTCCCCATCCTATGCTTTCCAGAAGAGCTCTTGCATGGTATAAGGAGGCACAGACTAAGCCATATGGTAAGGAAGTTATTACTGCCTTGAATCCAGTGACTTTATATAAAATATGTTTCCTACCTGCCCTGTTAGAATAGCTAAGAAATTTTATGACATTCTAGAAATCCACTATGGATGTGCATCAAATACAGTACGTTAGGATGACCGTGTTAAAGCACGGTGCAGAAACTTGCCTATCTGCCAACTAAAGTCTAGACAAAACCAGCATCACCTGAAATGCCTCCTGATGTTATTGCTTCCTTTCCCTAGGACTCTGAAGCTAGTGCTACTTCAGTGCGGAAATAGCTCTACCCCCGAGATAACTGTTATACCAGAAAGTGGGAATTTCTGTGCAGCCAGCATGGATCAGCTCATGTACCAATACCCTGACCCAAAAAGAGCTGGCACCCTGAGCCTGTAGAGAACAATTCTGCCTACAAACCTTGTCGGTCCCCAAGTCATGCAGTCTCCGTTCCCTTGCAGCTGCAGTCCCTGCTTCAGATGCTTCCCACAACATGTTTGTTATCTGCTTTTTCCCCTTCCCAGATCACAGTAGATTAAATCTTTATGAACATATCTGATATACTGGCAAAATTATGTCTCTTAATTTGAGACTCATACACTCAAATAGATGGTACAAATGCAATAGAGACATCTAAGTAGGTGGTTTGAGAACAGTCTTCTCACACATTCAAATTCTGTACTAACTCTAAATATTTTAAGGGTAACAATGAGCTAATTAAAGATAGGTTTAATGTAACACTATATAAGTTAGCATCTGGTGATACACTATGTGTTGGAAAGAAAACATCCAATTACAGTGAAAAATGGACACAGTCCATGTAAAGCAATAACAAAGTTCCCTGTCAATCCAGTAAAGAGTATACCTGTGAAAGCAAGCATGGTATCTTTAATGGTGCTTGTACATTCAAATGGTAAACTACTACTTATAAAAGGTTTATTCAGTATATGGGCAATAAATACCAAGTTAAACAAGAGAAACAAACAGTAGCAGTATTATACTGAGTCTAAGCTCAGCAATTACTTAATCCAAGTATGGAATTTGCAGAAACAAGTAAATCCAATAACAAAAACTGAGGTAGGCTGGACCTGGGTAAAGCACTAGCAAACACATCACACAGAACAAACCCACACAGGCTCCCCAGCTGAGGATCAGTTGACTGGGAGTCTTTCATCTTTAACTCCTTTGATTCCATTTAACAACATGAAGCACAAGATGTTAGAACAAATAGGGTGCTATGAAATATTCCATTGTGTTAGCAGACGTCTATATTAAAAAAAGCCCACACAAAACACCCTTAAAGGCATCTTGGATTTCTAGCACTAAAAATATACAGAGAACATTGCTCCTTTGGAGAGAGTTTATGTTCCCTGTTTGTTCACTCCATGAGAAGCAGCGGGCAGCATAGCAACGTGGCAGGGGAGTTCTGCCTGGTACTATGAAATCATGGGGCTGGAATGCACTTCAATGGAGCTGTTAGGTCAGGGGATGGGAGCTGTGCGCTCTAAAGTACTGGAGTTGGAAACGGATAAAAACAAAAGGAGTGAAGACTTCCCAATGGAGCAGAGTGAAAGCCACAAGACATGCAGCTCCAGCCCACAGGCACTCACTCATTCAGACATCTGTAGTAAGCACAGTGTGAGCCTGCTGTTCGTATGTTTAACTCTGTGTTGTGTGTGCACCTACACCAATAGTGCTGCATGTTAATCTTCACTCCTGTTAAAAGCATGGTATCTGACAGATGTTTTAACATCTATTATTTGTTTTCTCTCAATACGACTTCTGCACGGCAATTCCAAACACCACAGTGCATTTCTCAGCATCATTTGCAAATGAAGCTTGGCCCAAACCCTATTAAGATTCAGGTGTTCTCTTAACTAACCTCCTTTTTCATGATGAGATGAATAACTACTGCTCCTTATACTGAAAAACTGTCAAAATCCAAATGCTTTCAAATAATCAGGAATAAGAATCATATTCTTGTCCTGCAGCAGGATGGCTAAAGTCTGGCCCTGACACCCTGCAATATGGCCACATCAATTTTCAATGCAAAAGAGTATACTGGAAAAGATGATAGTTTCCAAAATCCAGTGCTGCTTTCTTGGACCCAAGCAGAGCTTTTGTCATGTGCCACACCTGTAGTAAGGAGAGCTACAATTATCAAGACCTCAGTTTAGCAGTTAAAAATCACACTCATTCCCTCAGGACACAAATGTGCCAGAACTGGAGAATATACCAAAGTTGCTAGAGTTAAGGAAATCCTCTCTGCATGTCTCCTAAAGACCACCACAAACAGCTTCATTTCTAAAGGAAAGAAGACGTTAACAGCATGCTTATCTAATTGAACGAATTTCATGAAACAATGTTAGTAAAGTCAACTGTTTAGTTACATAGAGAAATGTATGTATAACACACAGTTTACTGATTTTATTAATGACATGGGCAGACTGATTCGAAGACCACCAAATCTTACATCTTTGAGGACCACCAAATCTTTAAGAGAGGACCACCAAATCTTTAAGAGAAACAAGCAAACTGCTTAAAATTTATACTCACAAGAATCTACCAAAGCAAAAATTCTTGGAAGAAGGAGGCACTAAAAAAAATACAGCCACCTTAGACTGAGTTTTAGGTTGGTTATTGCCTTTAGTGAGCTAAACTATTTTCACCTACTAAGCATGATCAGCCATTCTGTATCAGAAAACACCTTTCACTACTTATAGGAAACCTGGAGGAGGACAATCAATTTTAGGGGTTAAAATGTTCACCTCAGAAAGCAGACACAGGAGTCTTTTGTCTGTAACAGAGCACACAGAGAAGCATCCAAACTCTTCTGCAGTCCAGCAGTGCTAAACCCTAAAAGCAGCTATGCAGTTCTTTGGATGCTGGTAGTTGTACATTTTGCATTTCCAATTGTGTTTAAAAGCTTTTTGCGACCTCCAGAGCAGGATGCCATATGGTCTTTAAACCATCTGCAGCTGTAGAAAAAGCTTCACAATAAAGCGTCTCTATTTCATTACATGACTTTCAACTGACTCAAATTTACTTCGTTAATACCCTCTAATTTAGACATCTGTACAATTTGAGTACATATCATTCATATATATATATACACACACAAAATTGATATCTAAACAACACAACAGCTACAAGATGTATTTTAAAAAGCTAAGCATCTACCTAGGCAAAACATTTACAAGCTTAAAATTGCAATTAAAATATTAGTAGTTACTTTAGAAAAGTCTGTGAAAACCTGTCTGTCTTAAAAATTAAACACTAGAGAGTCTGGAAAGTAAGAGTTCAAGATAAAGTTAAAAACAAACATGGAAGTTTACGGCTAACCATAATTTAGAAACTGTGTTTCCCAATTAAAAATCAAGTAGAAAGCAAAAGACAACTCCACTGCTGAAAGCATTTAATTGTGTCACTGACCATAGAGCTACAGGCTCCTTCCATGAGCTCACCACCACATCTGTAGCACCTAAAATAGTAAGTCTCCCTTTGTTTATTAGAATAAGCAGCCACCCCCACCTCCTTTAAAATTACAGGAAGTTACCCTTTTAAATTTTATTTTTATTTTTTAAAAGATTTTTAAGACTTCACCAGGAAGAATTTTTTGTTGTTGTTTTTTAATTGATCAGAATAAGTGCCAGGCAGACTCAAGCATGAAACTCTTATCATAGTGAAACACAAACCGCAGATACAAAAGACATCTATTGGAGAGGTAACTAGCGATTTGGGAAGACTCAAGTTGTGTTCATTCAGAAGAAGAAACCAAGTCAAGTCTCTGAAATTGCTGAGAATCCACACCAAAAAGATCCACGCAGATCAAAACACCCCATGTCACTAGCCAGTTCCTATTACCCTGACTATACCTTTCATGTTTAGCTTTATGAATTGTGTGAGGATTGAATACAAGTATTTACCTGCTGAGTACATGTATTTGCCTGGCACAGTCAACAGAAAACTGGTTCTCAAATACATAGTAAAATCAGTCAGAATACAGTTCCTACACTTCACAAAGGAGTTACACAAATAAAATCAAATGAAAGCATTCACAAGATTTAAGCTTTCAGAGTCCCTTTTCTTTATAACTCCACATAAATATTGCCATCATACATTTGAAATGACAGCAGACAAGCTACAATTACAAGGAAACCTTACACCTTACAAACATTTTCACCTCTCTCTGGGTTTTAAAAACAGTAAAAGCTAGCATCCAGTTAAGGAGGTAGGAGAAAGCTGCCAATAGACAGTTCTCAGGACTGCACAAGAAAACATTTACACAATCACATAAAAGTATAAATAAAAGTAGAGCTGGTTAGAGTCTGTTTTAGGCCTATTATTTAATACAACAGACCACAAGATGATGACATTAATCCTGCCCTAGAAGTACACAGGCAGTACATCTTAGCTTCTCACTCTACCCAGTGATGGGGAAGATGGAAACTTCAAGACCCGAACTAGCCAGGTATAGAGGTGTAAAAATCAACTCCCAATGAGTCTTTTGCTAACTGTATTTTTTGAGTAACTGAAGGTAAGGACGAGGTTTCAGACTAATTAATTTCTTTAGACCTTGTTCATAAAGCTATCCAAGCAAACTAAATGATGGGAGATAGGCTTATGCCTCTATCTATAATGTATGTAATAAATATTTGCATCTTTACATTAAATAAAGACTTGTTCACAAGCTGACCTTTGGGCTGAAACATAAGCAAGAGATTTGAGACCTAAAAAAAAAAAATAACTGTTACAGAAAATCATGACAGTATTATAATAGCAGCAGTACAATAGCAGCTGCAACAGAAATCACCCTGCAACCCACAGAGGTGGTTACTATTCACATGCTATAGCATTTAGCCACTCTGCTTTATTTTAACAGCTATTTAGTGGGGGCAGAACAGGTGAAGAGCCAAGTGAGATCTGCAGCATCAGAGCTAATTCTAAACACAGGTGGTGGGCACAGCGGAGAGAGCAGGAAGTCGACAGGAGAATCACTGCTGACATCTATGACAGGAAAGATTGATGGCTTCCCTCTCTAGTTTTCCCCACTGTGTAGGCACGCAGGGGGTGGGGGAAAGGGACGGAGAAGCTGCTGTGCTGGCGACATAACACGCCACACAGCCTCCACAGCACCAGCGCTGATTAATGAGACTGGAACGACTCAGGAAACAGCGAAGGATCATTCACAGACTTTGCTCTTCTTGTTATAATTTTATCCATGGCAGTTCGTTTAGCTCTAGTTTCCCAAACTGAAGTAAGCCCAAATTTGCCAGAGGAAAAGAAAATGTGAAAGTCAAAGGGAAGAAAGAGCAGCATTAAGCAAACACAGACAGGAGTAAAACACACAAATTGGAAAATCTGAAATTTCAAACATGAAGATCCTCCCAAAAGGGATCAAAAAGGGAAGAAAAAACACTCCCCAAACAAAAAATTTGCCTCAATCTCAGAGACAAAAGAAATTCTTTGGCTCACAAAAGTCACCAACTACTGCAGCTTTTGCATCTATGATTTTTTTATTTCCCTCATTAATACTTTGCAACTTCAAAGCTCTTGTTGCTAAAATGATATGCTTGTCTGTTAATCTTGGCTTAGCAAAACCTGTCTTCAGACAGCTATTAAGTAGCAAAATGAAGGGAAACCAGACGAGTTGGATTTTACTAGCTAAAGCATAAATTTTAAAGCCTAATTGGAACAATTTAAGTGTTAATATTACTAGAGTTAGAAAAAAAAAATGAAGGAAAGGGAAAATTTAGAAGCAGTCTATGTAGTGTAGACTGCTTCATTTATTGCTTTTTAAGCAATTACATCTCTGCAAACTTGCTATAGAAACCTTTAAAACATGATTATCTTTAAAATAGTTTATCTTGAACTCATAATTCAATACATCGAATTTATCTGGTACAAATGCTATTTCATCATGTGTAATTCTTAAAATTAGGGATTAAAGAACTAACATTAAATTAGAAAGAAACATATTTAGACCAGAGAAAGTTTTCAGATAAATAGCTTCTGAGAAAGGATTAACTTGTTGCTCAGAAACTGAACTAATTTAAGATTTAAACAGCTGCTTGGTACCCCCTCTTGAATGTCAAATGCATTTATATTTAAACTTCAGTAAGATTTTAATATTTATACTTAAAATGAGAAACACATTTAAACGAGGAACATTTACAGCACATACTAACCCCACCCTATAAATTTAACTCTGCCCTCTAGGGCTAGCAAAAGAATACAGTATAACTGTGTTTGGGTTAGGCTGCCCTCTCATGCTGCCTTGTTAAAGATGACTAAGCAAATGGAGCCTTTAATGTGGTACGCTGTGTCCCGCAAATGTATTCTCTCATTTGTCTTTATGAGTTCCACGTGCCACTCAATGTGCTAGTGACAGCTGTACTGACAGACGCACGGATTATCTACAGCAGGTTGCCGCAGTTCACACTGCCATGCAACACAAGGTACCTCCGGACCCGAGGCAGCCAGGGATCCCTCTGTCCTGCACGGAGTGAAACAGGTTACACAACTCTGGCTAAGGGAAGATTTTTTTTTTTAAAGCAGTCAGCAGTCTACCAAACAGAAGAGCTGGCTCTAACATTCTGCAGAGGTCCTAGGACAAGAAGAAGTGATTACACTTGACAGAGTGGGAAGGGTTAGTGCTCAGCTGGTGAAGCAACCAAGCGCTGGGTGTGCATGCAGCCAATGGCAGTCACCAATCTTACTCTAAATCATGTCTTCCTCAGCCAGGACATATCCTGATAATCTGACTTTTTTTTTTGTGCTGTGCTCCCTACAGTTCTCCACATCAGCTGTAAGGACAGCATGCTATGGCATCTGTTCAAAGCTGAGGCACATCCCAAAGCAGCAGAGTCCAATGCATGCTAACACATGAGCTACTTCTGCACCTCCTGGTTTTCAAAGATATACACAAAACTGCAGTTAATGGTTTCAAATGGTCCAAGACAGGCAGCAGCCTATCACAGAGTCGTCGAACAGTTTGGGTTGGAAGGGACCTTTAAAGGTCATCTAATCCAACCCCCCTGCAAGGACCAGGGACATCTCCAACCAGATCAGGTTGCTCAGAGCCTCTTCCAACCTGGCCTTGAATGTTTCCAGGGATGGGGCATCCACCACCTCTCTGGGCAACCTGTTCCAGTGTTCCACCACCCTCATTGCAAAACAAAAAATTTTCCTTACTTCCTGTCTGAATCTACCTCCTTCTATCTTAAAACCATTACCCCTTGTCCTATTGCAACACACCTTGCTAAAAAGTTTCTCCTCATCTGTCTTATAAGCCCATTTTAGGTACTGGAAGGCTGCTATAAGGTCTCCCTGGAGCCTTCCCTTTTCAGCCTTATAAGCCTTAACTCTGAAGTAACTACTTGCAAACCATTTACTTGCCTTTTTTTTTTTTAAGCTAAGGCATAAAGTTTTTTCAATCAAACTACTTAACCACTGGCTTTAACTGCAGGACTTATCAGCCCATTTCACCCAGACTCAGTAAAAAGGTAAAGAACTTAATAACACTATGTTCTGACAATTATCACACAAGTAAGGTGCTAAGAGATAAAATCAAATTACTGCCTCACTGACAGGAGGCTGCAGCGACAGCTAAGTGTGCTAAACCATCAGCAGGAACATTCTGGCCAGCTGGCCAAGGCATGAAGGTCAGGCCAGTTCAATACATGCTGCCTCGAAATCCATTAGGTGACGCACACAATGCTCAAAGCTGAAAATCTGGTAGTTACAGTACTGTCGGCATGGCTTGGAGAAGGTGGCGCAAGGGAAAAGGAGAGGGAGTGGAGACACAGTCTTCTTACACGGTGGAGAACACTCCTGAGACACAAATTCATGGAAAAACTAGTTTACTGTTCATTGAATAATGTGGCTGAACCAGCAGCAACTAAACAAAGTTTGAAGGCACAGATGCCTTCTGGAAACAGCTCTCTGAAGCACCCACTAGGTCTGCCTTCCTCCTGATCCAGCGACAGCCCTGTGGGCTAGCAGAAAGCACACTGGCACAGCAGCAGCGGGTCAGGGAGGGAGCAGGGAACCTCATGCTCCACTCTGGAACTTCACCGAAGGGGAGTTACTGTGTATCAGTCAGCTTAACTTTGATTCTCAGAAAAATACAGGATCAAATAAAGAACTTAGAAGAAATAACAGCTATAAACAGCAGACAGCAGTATTTCTCAAGAACCAGTGATGTCAGATCACTCTAATAGACTTCTACAGCAGAAGAGACTCTAGAATGGAAAAGAAGTACCAAAGGTTACTGATATCAGCAGGTTACCTGCTGATATCACCTCAGTTTCCCACAAGCTAGAGAAAACAGCACCTAGAACATAGTATTATATGCTGAGAGGGTAGAACTGGACAGAAAAAAAAACAAAATGGCACTTACTGATGGCTGACAGTGGTTGAGGAAACATATACCAAATACAAGTTTTTCAGGGTTTTGGTCTGGGTCAAGTATTATTTAATATTTTAATATCTTCCTTAGTATTCCGGATGATGAAATAAAGAGTATTGATTGAAACTGCAGACAACGCAAAGGTGGAATGATAAGGGCTCAAAATCATCTGGACAAAATGAAGGAAGCATCTGAAAAAACAGGATGCAATTTACCAGGCAACAGTACATGGATCTATACAGAAAGGACTGCACAAACACAGGAAGGAGGACTGCTGTCTAGGCAACAACTGCAGAACAGGATCTGGCGCTTCAGAAGGTGATTAAAAATTAGTATCATGGTACTGCAAACCAAACATTTTTATAAAATATGGTAAAAATTGCACAGAAATATATAAATAGGATTAAAATCCAGAAGACACAAAGCTCACCTTACTCAGAATGAGGATGGCCTCAAGCTGGAGTACTGGTCCAGGTTTTTGCTCCTGTATTTCAGAACAGTGATAGAAAAGGGCCATAGAAGTACAATCAAGTCTAGTGAGAGACCTCAGAAATAAGACTACAGTGGGAAGCCTGAAAGAAGTGAGGTTTAGTCCACTGGAAGGAAGACTGTGGAAGGACAAGGTCTTAAACACGCTTTCAATGTGTAGTCTTCTACATAAGACATTTGGAACCATGGCTAACAGTGTAAGAAACAATGAGCTCAGTTGCAGTAAGAAAGATTCAGACCAGATGTAAAGAAAACTTTCCAACAGTAACAAAAAGAAAACACTTCAGAAGAGTGCTTAGAGAGGTTCTTTATTAAAAAAAAAAAATACATGAGATGTGTTGATAAAGATGTAAGGGCAACCAGTTTTTATTTTGGGCCAGCGGAACCATCAGATCACCTCTAGTTGGGTCTCCTCTAGTCCTCTGAGCTAAGGTTCTTCTATAGGCATGACTAAGGACAGTGATGATCAAAGAGGATGGAAGAGAAATTAAGAGTTCCGTTTAGATAGGCTAGATCTCACCGCATTTGAAAGTTCAAGTCTTTCTACCCGCATATAACAAAATGTAAGAATTGAGGCCTTTTCATGAGTAGCAGCTAAACACTGGCACACTTCGAAAAACCATTCCGTGTTCTCAAAAGATGTGAAATACTGGTTAACATTTAATACTTGTAAACTTGTACATACCCACATTCAGAAATGTACACTGCTTCAATAGAACAAAACTGATGGCAACAAGGGAAGAATTAGCACTTATTTTGCTACAAGATACAGGTGTTATTGTCAAAATGTAAAGAGAAGTATATTGTGTTTCTAAATTATAACTATAGGTTGATATATGGAACGCTGATGTGATTTTCAGTTAATAGATGAAACTACTTTAAGTACCAAAAACATCACAATCTTAAAGCAAAACACAACAAAAAGCTAAAGCCTCTATAATGAAACACTTCCCTCCCAGAGAAATTAGAGAAGTTCTATGTTTTTGATCACAGTAGTATCCAAAACTCTTAAAAACATCTGATCACTCTTGCTCCTTCTCTGACCTCTAGCTGAAAGAGAGTTTATCACATTTTTTATATATTTTGTTCAAGTGAGGAGTCTGCTTGCTACCAAGATTGCCCTATGGGATATAAACAAAGGCTATCGACTTACAGCTAGAGGGATGTTTTTTAAAAATATTTTTTTTTTTGTTTGGAATTACTATGTTTCTTCAGAATATTGTCCTAGAAACTCAAAGAGTAGTTCATTTCCTCTCCATTATTTTATTTGGCAATTTCCTGTAGCAGGGAAAAGTTGGCTTCATTTCACATCGGGCCAAAATTAACACAGCTGTTAAAAAACTTTCACCTTGTGGTCTCTGCCTGAAATTCATCTCAGGTGAAAAGAAAATTTTAAAAAAAACCTGATGTCTGTCAAGAGGCCTCAGGACTCAGAAGTCTCAGTAAATTCTCTAACAGTGCACACATGCACAAAGAAGATGCTACAGCAGGTCCTCCTTGTCTATGCTGAAAACAATTCTATCAGTTTAAATATTTTAGACATAATAATCATACTTGTATCAAGGACTTCTACAGAATTTTAAAAACATTTTCTGAAGACAGACAATACTCATAGATTACACTTAAACTGTTTTTATCAGTGCAGGTTGGTCTTAAAATCATCAGACTGGGCTGTTTCCATAGAAAGAACGAACAACAGGTGAGGAATTGATAAGGAGCACAGAAGTGTTAATTTGTGCTCAGGTCTTCCTCTCCAAGAGGACGTAGCCAAGGCATGTTCCTGTGTCCAGGGGCACAGAAGCTCATCTGGATGCCCTAGTTTAAATACAAGTACTGACCACAAAAAGTAAATATTCAATAAAATCTATACTGTCTTCCTAAGGAATTTAATTTGAGGTTGAGTTTAAGATAGCATGAATGCAATGTCTGTGTTTCCATTGAACACACAGACTGAATTTATAACTGATGAAGTTTTCTGTACACAGAACAAGTTATCTGCTTAAATGACGGGATGTTCTTGTAGGATTAATATCTAACGTGCACAAGGAATGTAAAAACAAAAGCCATACAGGTTAAGTATTTGTAGCAGTACAATTAAGGGTTATCACGTTTGAGACCAAAAGCACATAGAAGTTTACAGAACATTACTTGTAAGGCTAGAATGGCCACAGCACATGCCACCCAAGTCACAGCATATTGTAGTCACTCACAGTCCCACTTATTATGCACCTTGAGCCAAGAACTTCAAATGAAAAGTTCCCTAGTTCGTGTGCGACGTGTGCTTTATTATAAAGATGAGATCTCCCTTGTTAACTTACCTGTATTCTTCAAACTGGCCCACAGGAAACCAGCTCTCAATTTGGATGTACCCTTTGGAATACAGCAGCGTAAAAGAAGCCAACTGTTCATACTGCAGGTATCCCAGAGATCTGTAGTATTCCTTTGAGGACTGGTAAGTACTCTACTAGACACTTACAATCGGTGTTGTATGGCCAACTGTAAAAATGTCCCTTAGAATGGAGGGGCAGCACCTTTGGCTGTTCTTACCTGGCTTAATGCTTGATGAACATGCAAAGTGCTGACATTGTTTCAACTCTGCAAAGATCTCAAATATCTTCCAGATATCTTCCAGAAAAAAAACCACAACAAAACAGAACAGTGGAAGCACATGAAGAGCAGAATGTGTACTCATTCTTGGTGGCAGCAATTACGTGGGCTAATTTCTTGCCAGCAGAGATGCAAAATGAGATTGGATCAGGAATTCAGAAGGCTGGACCCCTCATTCCCTTTACATAAGCAACAAAGAGGCTTTGAAATGTTTGAAACTGTTTTATTCTTCCATGCAAACGGAAGGCACCCTATGGATGCCTATTAAGTAACGTCTTTCCACATCTTGGCAAGTATGTGATTTCAAGAAAAATATTTGCAAATGGATAACCCAATTCAAGTAGAAGTCAAAGACCACCTTTGAAAGAAACTTTGATGTGGCTATAAAAAGATCATATTTAGGAAAGATAGTATAACATGGTTCTGTCATCAAAAGTTTGTACCTCCCCATACTTCTTCGCTGTTGTTAACATAAAAAGCAATGCTGGTTAGCAGAAAAATGAATGCCCATGAGACCTCGGATTAAGGCAGAATCCCCGAGAAGAACTGTTCCTGCTGTTGGATAAGGTCAAAATAGGGCATTTAGCAATCTTGCTGCCAAAGGACAGAGCTGTTAGAGTATCTAGACTGGATGAGGCTCTGAGCAACCTGATCTAGTTGAAGATGTCCCTGCCCAGGGCAGGGGGGTTGGACTAGATGACCTTTAAAGGTCCCTTCCAACCCAAACCATTCTATGATTATATGATCCACAAGTGTGAAAGAAAGTGACAGAAATAGTTGCTTTGTGAATCTCTGTTGAGATCATCAGGAAGCTTGGAGTCTTTTATTAACACAGAAATGTTGCTGTATCTTTTCCAAGGCACAGCCAACATGGCAGATTCTGAAGTTAGAACTATGCACCTAACAAAAACGACAAAGGTGAACCTACAAGTTGTGAAGATGCTAGCAATTTGGGTTTGGGTTTTTTTTTTTTTTTGAATGCTGGCTAACAACCTTCCAAATAAGATTAGTTCAGCATCCAGACTGTGAGGACACTATGAATATCAAGGTATAATACTTGATTTACACTGAGTGTATGTGACCAGAAATGACAGTGAGAAGATTGCGCTGATGGAATTCAAAACCACAAATGTGAGAGTATGTATACAATTTCATCTCACTTTAGCTTCTGAATACTTCTGGGAACCAGAATAGTTATACAGGAGCTTTAAGCCTCCAAAGTGGAAACTTACCACTACCCAACTGTGGGATCTTCTGCACAAGAACTTAAATATTTACACCCACCTGTGTGGGTAAACTATATGGGCTTACTCCACTTTGAAAGATCAATGAGAAGCACTTAATTCACCTTCTAACTGCAAGTATCCAAAACCCTTATCTATAAATAAAGTTCCTAGTCTGTACAGTTATGAAAGTGTCATCTAAGCACAAATGAAGCACAGCAGAGTTTTATCTGCCTGGTTACGCAGATAACGCCAACATCGTGATAGTAGTCCATAGCATGACCTATCTACTACCCCATGTACACCACAAAACACATGGAAAGCCCTATTAGTGCTTCCTTCACGTAGCACTAATTCTTAATTGAGATATCATAGAGACATCACTGAAGCAATCAGGTAAACTTCACCTTTCCACTACTTCTGGTAGCTCCAAGAAGTGGAAGCAAGCCTTAGCATAATTCAAAGAACTCAAAGTTAAAAGTAAAAGCAGGCATTTTATTTCTGGTAGCCATCAACACACTTCAGCACAAGAATGAGGGAAATGAAAAAGGAAGCATATATACTTCATTGTATGTTTGTGTGTGTATACATATATACAAATATATATTTCCCTTTCCCTTACAGTGAGAACTTCAGCACGCTCGCAAGGTGGACATCTCTGGCAACAAAAATGTACTTAATCCAGTCCAATGGATCCACAGATTTGCCTGATATAACAGAAAATGATAAAATCTGCTATGTGATTTTTCTGAGCTGGGAACTCCAAAAATGGTATTGTTACAGCTACTAACAGCCAAGAGCTCAAATAACCAAACGGAAAACAATTTCAATTCACTACTTACGAACTCAGCAAAGCTCAAAAAATATATGATCTAAGGTGACTTAACTGACTTAATGTTTAGGGGTTTTCTTCACTTCAGCTTCTGAGCCTACTGTAATTTGAGTCAACTCCATAAAATGTTTGTTCATCTAACCCTTGAGTCTCAGCATAAACCACAACTTGTGTCATGGAAAAAGTAATTGTTGAATTTCTAGAATAGCACTTGCTGTATTAGTAAATGGAAATTCTATCTGCCAATGAAACAGCATTAAAACAAGACCCCCAGTCTGCAGCTTAGAGACAGAGGTGATCCACTACAGACTGTACTATTCACAATATGTTTGTCCAACATACGGACCAGAGAAATTTACACAAAAATCCAGGACTGCCAGAGTAGCATCTTTCATTAAACTTAGTGTACAAAAACAAGTTAATAAAACCAGAAGTCCCTCTAGAGAAAAAACAGGCTTAGCCAAGAGACTCAAAGCAAGGGCCAGTGGGGGAAAGAATGGTGGGACTCTACCCAAGCCCTGCCAAGATGCCAGAATAAAAGGCTGTTTCCTGCTAAAACAATCTACATTTGCCAGACTTCATTGTTAGAACTCCATTACGGAAATGAATAGAACCCATTCACGCCTCAAAGATCCTTCGCTTCTGTCTACAAGGCTTCTGTTCTCTCTCCTGTGCAGCTGCAACAGTGGCCAAAATCCACTAGAGACAAGGCATTAAGCAAGGAGGATTAGTAGAGGTCTCTCTGCAACTGGAAGGTCTAACAAATCTGTGTGGAAATCGAGCTCTCTCAAACTCAGTCAAGACCCAAGAAATGTATATTCTCACTGTGTACTAACTTCCCTTCAGCTCTGAAAATGATACACAAGCTAACAGTTTCATTCTGGCATAGAGAACACTTCCAATGCTTTATCTGAAAGATAAGCCAGTTTCCCTAGAGAGTTAAACAAAAGTTATTTAGTGATTAAAATAAAAACAAATGACTGATTTGGAAATACTTTCATTCCAACCAGAATTGGAGACACTAGAGGTTTAATTCAAAGTCTGGAACATGTTGCTAAATCCAGCTGATTTCAGGAGAAGAATAATAGTATCTGTGCCCAAAAGCAATAGTAAAAAGTTAAATTCAGGAAAATCTGAAAATGGGAAATTAAAAGAAATAAAAATTACCAATTTTTACACGTCAACCCACATAGAGGCATTTCTCAAGTCCCTTAGATCTTTCCTGAAGGTATTGTAGATTACCGTGTACTGAACAAGCCCATATTGACACCAGGAAGCAGCATGAGTCTTTGCTAGCAAACAGTTACTTGCATCTCCAGCTTTCTTCTCAGTCAAAAGGACTTCACTACCTCCAGCCTTCATGCTGGAGAGAAAGAGATGCTATACTGGGGACTATCACAACATAAACCCAAGGCAGGCACTTAAACTCTCTGCTCATCCATCAATCTCAGTATATGACTGCCTGGACACAGTTCCTGAAGTTAACCTGCTGCAGTAACTTGCATACGTGTGCAGCTTGTTACAATGATTAATAAAGTGATCCCTACGTAACAGCAACAAATTCAAGATAGGAACACGGACGTCTCTAAATTGCTTGCATTTAATTCATAACATATCTGAATGATACTAAAAACCCAAGCTCTCTCCCACTATAGTTTTAACTACAATCTTTGAAATCCTTTAGGCTTACAGTCTGGTAATTTCAGTTACTTCCTTTCTTCATAATCTATACGGTAACTAAAGCTAGAAATTTTGAAGATTAAACTTGCAGTCTGGGAAAACGTATTTTAATGGTCCCCTCCAAAAACAACCCTTCAATTTTTATCTTACTGCCTTTTTAATAGCCATCTTCACTAAAAAATATGAAACATGACCAGTCATTAACATGACTGGCACAGTTAACAATGGAGTGATCAGGTGGCCTGAATACAGAAAGAACAATACTTCATTAAAAAAATGAATCAAATTTCATCAGAGCCAACCAGTCTGAAAAGCTCTTCTTAAAAGTACTGAGAATACTGGCCAGAACCATGGAGGTTCACAGAGGCCCAGCAAAGTATCAGAAGACCAAAAAAGGACAAATGTCATTCCTGTCTCCAAAAACCACAGCAAAAGAGGAGCAGCCTGGGAAGTAGTCTGCTTTGCATCAATTCTCAGTGAACAAAAACCCCATATTTTGCAATTCCCTAGAAGATAACTAAAGGAAAAGATCAGCAAATATGGATTTGTTATGAGCAAAGCACGCCAAACTAGTCTAACTTTGGCCTCGAGACCTGTTAGGCTATCACAGCCGAGGAAGATGCAGTAGATGCATCTTGATTTTACAAACTGTAAGGCAACCTAGAGAAACTACCAAGGGATCTATCCTGTGGCATTTTTTCAGATATTAACTCATGTAAAGAAATAGGAACATTCCTAAATGAGCTGCTAAGATTACCAACATGTTGGCTAAGATTCCTTGTATTTGAAGGTCTCACACTTGCAAAGGTCCTGACTAAACATTCACTAGAGATGTTTTTTTTGTGCAGCACTCACCAAGAGGTAGAAACATCATCCTTGGGACTGTGGGACTCAAACAAGTCTTCTCTTCGTATGACCTGAACAATGCCTCCTGAGTTTCATACAGTAAATCCAGTTTTGAGTGCCAGGAAAAAAAAAAGACCAAATTCTAGCACGAAAGATGAAAGTATTTTGTGCTAAAAAATACCAACCATTGTGGCTGGAAGATGTAGTTCTGTATCACATGAAGCTAAAAGAGAATCCACCTCCCTCTGCTTCAGACTCCCATGAAAGTTGACACAAGATGATGGTTGTACCAAAATGTACAGCTTAGCAATAGCAATACAGCCATTGTAATAAATCATGTCTGAAGGTCAGGGAAGGCTTACCTATCAAAGAGGGAAGACCAGGGTAGGAGAAAAGCCAGCAAAATGAGAGGTTCATGTTTTCTTTAAAAGATGCTCTCAGGAAGAAAAGCAATTACAGGTAATTACAGGTATTACAGTTTTCTTACAATAACTGTAATAATGATAATTACTTTGCTACTAGAAAAGAAAAATGGTGCCAAAGACTCTTGACTTCTTCAGGAAGGCAAGCAACATCTAAAAGTAGGCCTCCACTTGGGAGCCTGGAAAGCCATCTAGTGATGCATGAGACTCTATAATCAAAAGCAAGACTTCATCATTCTTCTACTTCATTGGGATACCAGTGAAGGTAGTAAACTTTCTGCCATGTCTCAAACACATTATGTAATAAGAGCTACATAGAATCTGAAGGGAGTATGTGCAATGCTGACTAGGCTCCCCTCTGAACAAACTACAACTCCATTAAGGGGTATAGAGGAGAAAACGAGATACCCTGTCCAAGACCTTGAGTTCACCCCAGTACAATGCAATTAGTCACTGGCATTGGTAATATTCCTGACAGATAAGATTTCTTCCCTAATCACCTAAGCATAAACAGTCCCTATCTTTACTTCAATTCACTTACTCAGACTTTTTCATCATCAGCTGTTACAGTTCGGAATGAAGGTCTGAACTGGAGGAAAGAAAGCCTACACAAGATGAGATTCAACCACTGACCACTTCTGATCTTAAATGATTTGGTTTTGCAACAGTGAGACCACAGATTGATTGTCAGTTGAAGATACTGACGTAACAGCTAACCCATGAAATTAACTGACTGAGGCAATGTGAGGCCTGATTTAGTAAGATTTAAGATATAACTGAACACTTGCATTGATAGCAACAACTTCCAGAGCTTTGCTGACAGGACTAAACCTAATTCACATTTTATCAAGTCATACACCAACAGCTGACTGACTCACCTTAGATTAAATTTTCCTACTGACAGGTTATGCCATAGTTGGATTTCTTTGCCTACCTCTTAGTTGCCATTTTTAAGAGTGTCTTGTCAAAAAAACAGACTTGATGAAATTACTTTCTATAGCCCTAGCTTAGAGACCACTGAAGAACAGTAAATTGAGGCATTTGAAAATAAGCTTTTAAAAGTCAAGATACCCAAAATATAATTAATCTCTCCAATAAAATATTACTTTCTTCTTAGCCACATATATTACACCTACATTTTCTAGTTGTCTACTAGAAATATGTACAATAAAAAGTATAAAGTGATGAATCCAGCATAATGATCAACTGTGCACTACAATGAAACAAAGTCGAAACCACAGAAATTACGTAGTCTAATAACTATGGCTGCATTATCAAACACTTAAACATCAAAACTATAAGGATGCCAGTAGATATAGACTGCTCCAGCTTTAAGACAAACATATTTCCAGATTGAAATTCAAATATTTCTCATCAGCACACAGCAAATACACAATCTGTTCCAAGCTGTCTGCCATAATAGTTGAACTACTTTGAAATCCAGTCTGGCAACAGGAACAGCATAAATCAGGAAGCCAGTTTTTTCTTCAACTCTTTTGAAGAAGCAGTGAAGTACCAATGCAACTCCAGTGCAATTCTTTCCAGTCAGACATGAGGGCACTTAAAATGAGAGAGGAAAGTGACAAAAGCCCACAGCATATTGGACTTGCAAATTCAAAATCAGAGAAACAACTTAAATTATTACTCTTATTTGGGGGCAGGCAGTATGTAGTTACATAACTAAGACTAGCTTTGGGCTTCTTGGTTTTTAAATTAAAACATTTAAAGGATAATAGGAGAGACCTCTCAGACCTATTACATCTAAAGGACATCAGGTAACAGTAACCAGGCAACACCTGATGAGTAATCTTGATCTGATGGGTAACTCAAGAGCTGCCAAAGAAGTTTATGTCAAAGCCAGTATTGAGATTTAACAAATCCAAGTCTGCTTCAAGCAGATTTCTCTATCATGCAGGATAAACCAGAATCCTTTGCTAGAGGAATGAAGGCAGGAGAGGGTATATGCTAGGATACCTACCACAAGTAGCTGAAAAGATAAGCATATACAAACCCTTTCAATATTTTTCAGGGAATGTTGCAGTTCTTGTTCTAAAAATAAAGAGTGGTTTGAGGCAGCTTTGCAAGATCTACATGTGATTTGCTTTGGCAAATGTATTTCAGGGACATTGTAACTGTTCAAATGTTAAGTGTTAAAAACCTAGTAAGATTTAGGTACACATAAGTGAAATGAAATCAAAGCACCTAAAGGAATGGAAAAACCCAACAAGCTTACTGAGTATGCCACATCAAGACTCTTTAGGTCTTCTGTATGGTTAAAATTTAGAATAGTCTTACAAACAAATGAATTCTGAAACAAAAAATAAGCACAGGAACCTTACCTCTGCCTCATAGTAACACCTAGTAGGAAGCATACAGTTACTAAGTAAAATATCAGTTATGAAAGTTTCACAGGGGATAATAGGTTCCCTCTCTTTCCTACTTACTCTGCCTCCTCAATAGAAGGGCAGAATCAAGGTCATTTGTATGCTATTAGCTGCCTTGATAAGTAACTCAAATATACCTTAGTTTCTTAAGTTTAGCTTTCAAAATCATAGTTCTGAAATAACTCAAACATTCCTGCAACTTGTAGTTTACCCAGAGTAGCTATTACATACAGCAACTTTTTGTGTATTACTATATGTTTTAGCTTGACATTCTCAGAAAAACAACTCTGTAGTTGAGGGCAACAGATAGAATTCAGTTGCTGCAAGGTCACAGATAGCATGGATAACATCGAGAAACTGAAAGTCATCTTTGGTCTTCTATTTATCCTATTTCTCTTCACAAGCAACATGAGATACATCTACCCTGACACCTATTCTCAATAAAGTGTTCCATTGTAGAAACACAGCGTACGATTCAGAATTTGGATGATACATGACTGTGAGTATGATTTTCATGAAAAAGCCAATTGTTCAGCTAAGGGAAACAAACATTCACTAAAATGATGTAACATTAGTATTATTGTCATCGGATTGTTTTAATACATAATTCTTCCACACAGTTAAAAAAAAGAAAGACTACAAACTAAGGCAAATCATTTATAGACAGAAAACTTTATGAAGGAGGCTGCCTACACCTGCTCACTGCATATATCCCTACCTGACTTGGCTGATTGCTTAGGGGCTCTTCCCAAACACAATCAATGGAATCAGCTGCTCCTTTTTTTTTTTTCAATTTTGCAACACAATGAGAGGGGGGCAAAAGGCAAGATTCCGTTCCTTATGGTTACAATGCTTAATGCATTTGGGATTTTCAAATTAAACCACTACTACACCTCACTGAACTTGTGTCAGTACCAAGGCAGTTAGCATACATCCTCTAACTATGTTCAGACACCTATGTGGGTTTTTACCCGCTGGAGAAGACAGGAGTTTGCAGCCTGTAGGTACATTTAAAATCGGAAGATAAAGTTTTAGGGAAAAAGTAAAGACCAGCGGTGAGTAACGTCCAGTGGTACCCCGACCACCAGGATGCCGACCACAACCGGCGGCAGCTGCCGCCGCTGCGACCTCGCACCTCACTTGCTCGCGCCGGCCTGCCCCGCTTCCGTTCCCCTAAACTCCGCGTGCCCCGCAGCGTAAAAGCCCCTACGGCTGAGAAGCTCCGGAGACAACCTGCTGCAAAGCGGGAAGGACGGGCCCGAGTGACCGGTGGCCGTCAGGAGCTCACGGCTCACGGCGCCCGGCCCGGCCCGGCCCCGCCCTGCGGCACCGCCGCCGCCGCCGCCACCCCGCGCCCCACGCCGCCGCGCCCGCCGCCCCACTGCGCATGCGCGGAACCGGCCCGCTGCGCAGGGGGCGGGTTGACGGTTGGGCCGGCCTCGCCCCGCGAGCGCAGGGCTCAGCCCAAGCCGGAGAGAGCGGGAGGGGACCCACCCGCGTCCCCGGGGACGGGGGAAGTGTCCCAGGCCGGTTACCTGCCCGAGGGTCCCGCGATGCAGGGCCCGGATGAGGCCACTCGGTGTCGCCATGGCAAAGGCGGGAAGGGATGGTGTGGGGTGGGGGGGGATGGAAAGAAGGCACAGGCCCGGAAGAATCAGCGCATGCGCCGCGGCGCGGTGGGGTGTTATTCCCCGCAGCCCGACAGGCGCATGCGCAGTCCCGGCGGGGCAGCTTGAGGGCGCGGCCTCCGGGAGGGGAGCGGTCACGTGTCAGCCGAGCGCCGCGGAGGGTGGCTGGGGGCGCGCGGGGGTGGTGGTGGTGGCATGGCCGCCGCCGGGGAAGCCGGAGAGGGGCCTGTCAGCGCTGCCTTACCCGTGCTGGCGACGGCAGAGTATCCCCTCTTTTCTTTCGTGGCTCCTGCCTCATGGGCAGGTTGGCCTTGAAGCTGCCACTCGCAGCAGTGTGTTCCCCCCGCCCCTGTATAACCTCCGAGGTCTCTCTGGTCCCTGCTCCCGCCCGGCCCTGCCCGTGGCAGCTTTTACACCGAGATGCCCACAGCCCGTCTTGCTCCACTTCACTCATCAAACTGTGTGTAAAGTCAATCCCCACATAAAACCCTGAGAAGTTTCTCTCAGCTCTGAGTCTGACCTGCTTTGTCCCAAACACCAAGGTGGAAGCAGCTCTTGCCATCTTTCAGCCCTCACATGACGCGTCCCCAAATTTGGTCTTTGGGCCACGGTCACTTCTGATGCAGCAGATAACAGAATCAAAGTAAATAAGTAACACTGAGGCTATAAATGAGGTTTGATGTGCTCCTGAAGGCATTGTACATCAACCCTTTGTGCTGGCTCTTTCGGGAAGGGTGCCAGGTTTCTCCCCAGTTAATTTCTCCCCAGTGCAATTCCTGAGCTGGGAAGCCACAAAATGCTTTTTACCAATATCCAGGTGATGTGAACTGCAGCTCGTCAGCAGGGCTGGAAACATCTGGGGCAGTGACTGTGGGAATTGGCTACTGCAAGATTTAGGGAAAGAAACCAGCAATCAGGAAAGATTGTGACTTGCAGGTCTGTTATCAGTGGCACTACGCATTGTACGGGTGATTATTTCCAGTAGCCAACTCAATACTGAGCAAGATTAGTCCAAACTGTATCACTGAGCATATTAATATTCCTAACTGTAAAATCCTGAGTAATTTTCATGGTTAAACCACTGTAAGTTTCCCTATTTATTTTCACTTTGATCCATTGGTGAATAGCAATTTTAAAACTTTGTATGTACAGTGCTTAGTGCATTGGAGCATAATCTGATTTCGTTCCCCAGAGTCTACTATATTACAAATTGTAAAAAATGTACTTTGCACAGTTAATAAGAACTCTAAGCTGAACCCAGAAATGGTATGTATAATTTTTTCATCCTTTGCAGCATCACTATAGATACTGTTTATAATTTGAGCTGAAAACTTCTGTATACAGTGTTCATCTTTTACATTTTTATTCAGTGTTACATTCAGCAAAATGTGTTGTCTGTTTTTGAGAACATAACTAGGCAAAAATCACATGAAGCTACTTGAATTGGAGACATCAAGGAAGAAGCTGAAAAATTTAAAAGTCAGGTGACATTTTTTGAGATTTTCTGCTCCTAAGGCCAAAAAGTAGTAGACAAGAGCTTGTGGCTGCTGTGAGACTGAAGATATGCTTTGAGTGGAGCATCAGGTGACAACCCTGAAGGTGGGAGGGATGCCTTAGCTTCTGTCCCACAGCTAGAACTGTTCTCTCTTGGAGACTAATTGGAGCAGGTAGAGCTGTCTTTAGTGTGGTGAAGAGGGGGATGCGGAAGAGGCAAATGGAATATAAACTTAGCTTCAAAACGTTTGAAAGAAAATTCAGATAAAGTGATAAGGAAACAGTAAGACAATTTTTCAACTGTAAAGAATTTAAAACCAAACTCTTTTCCAGTATGTAATTACCAAGGAGAAAGCTTTCAGCATCTACTGAACGGAAACATTATAATGTTATTATAAATCGTAGGTCAGACATTGGTTTCAGGCAAAATGATAAGAAAAAAGCTATGTGGGATTCAGTGATAAAAGATTAAAGAATGAAGGTATAGTTAACACTACTTAAAAATTATTAGTGTTAATTTTCAAGGTTTTTAGAATTTGAATTCATAAATGGAACAGTAAAAGGTGAAACTTTATAGACTTTTGTAATAACTTTGACTTACTACCACAGAGCATTCTAATTAAACATACCAGAGAAGCACACGTTAAATGACTAAGGGCTGAATAGCTGACAGCTGTCCAAAAGTAGGTGTTAAATTTGAATTGTGAGATTTTACTTTAGTAGAGTTCTACAGTGACTTGTGCTTTGCCCTACTCAATACCAGTAATCTGGAAATAGACACTGGCTAGTTTATATTGAAATATGCCCTTGAAACAAATATTGACAGACTTGTAAGTAATACTAAAAACATGATGATCACTCAGACCATTTTGATAATAGGAGTGTATTAAAAAAAAAAAAGTTTTAAAATCAAATTGAAACCAAAGTAAAAACTTGAATTAAAGTTGGCTTTTTTTCTTTAAACAGAACTGAGTCTGAGTTATTACTTTGAAGTCTTTGTTGAACCCAACCTCAAGCTGAACAAAAAGGGCAAAATAAATAGAACATTTACAATAGCTCTTTTAACACAAGAAGAGCCCACTACTATGGCAGAAGTCTAGCAGGGACAGGAGAATAAGCATGGGATATTCTTGGTGCTGGCAGAGAGGGAGAGTGGTGTGAATGTGCAAGGTGGGCGAAAAGAGGTAAAGATTGGTTTGAGAATCCCAGAGAAGATAAGAAGTCTTGCATCCTGAGAGACAGCCAAGTTAAAGGAGGAGAAAGATTCACTGCTCCTATTTATTCTCCTCTGAAATCTCCCACTACTACCAAAACTCTTCTGACCTTTCTGATGTATGATTCCTGGAAATTTCTCCCCTGCCCATAGTACCCCAATGCACATTGTGAATCCACACAATACTGTTTAGATGTGCAGAGTCTACTTCTGAGCCCAAGTTAGGAAAATACCAGTAATGGGTGAACATGAACCATAACTCAGTTAAGATATCACTCATGCAATTCTCTGTTTTTAATACTGCCAAACCGACTCTTGACTTAGAAACAAGAGTTCTAAATTGTATCTTTCAGGTGAGTGTGTGTTCCCTGGGACACAGTGATTCTGCAAAAGATCCAGAGTTTGTGCTGGACAAGCAACTCTATTTGCTAGTGCAGTCCTGTTACTGAAATGGTCAGTGAAGTGATTTTTTTTAGTACTGGGCTACCAGTCAGTAAATACTAAGTCCACTTTGGGTTTCCATGCTTAAAAAGAGATATTGAAAAGTCAAGGGCAAAACTACAGACAATAGCCATAAAATGATTTAAGAGAAGACTTAGGCATATACGCAAGTAGGTCATTAGTGAAGATGTAGGATAGTGCTAGGAGCAGAACAGAAAGTCTGCAGTTCTTTTTTTTTCTGGGTAGAAAGACCTCTGTAGCTGGGCTACAAAAAACTTTTATTTTCATGAAGCCTTGAAGAGCCAGTGCTGTACACAGAACCCGGCCTTGGTTGGTCTACAACATGAATGAGGTTCTGGGAATTAATTAGGGATGTGTAGAGAGTTTTTATCACACCCTACTCATCTTATTTAGTGTAGAAATTAGAAGTTCTTTCATGGCTGCGGCAGCAAATTGTAAAAAGGAAGAATGGTTAAAGAAGCTGAATAAATTTAGAAAGCTTTGCTTTACTATTTGCCACTGTCAAAAATCATATGTATGAAATATTTTGTGTTCTTCATCTGAAAATTTAGGACAGATTTGCAGAAATTCTGTACACTCCTAGCTAAAAGCTAATTTTTTAGTACTGTGCTTCTAATGTACTATGTGCTAAAAACATGAAACCACCTAAAATATTAGGACCTATGTCTATTAATTTAACACATAAAATCTATGTTTCATGCATAATCTATTTATGCTTTAGCTTCCATATTTAAAACAGAGTAAGAGTAAAAAATACTCAGTCAAAATAATTTAATTAATACTCCTGAATCTTTCACATTCTCTGATAAAAGTACCAAAGAATAATGTAGAAGAATATTAGTAATTTTCTATTCAGCTGAGCGTTTATGACAGAAGAATCCTATGGTAAGAAAGTTTTAGGGCAGCATTTTGAAAAAAAAAAATATTTTTTATACAGGAACAATAATTAATGAAGCAAGACCCTTGCAGAAAATTAGTATGATGTCATATAGCATGAGACAGTATCGTAATATTTATAAAGAAGAAGAGAGGGAAATGAATTAAAATTGAATCACAGAGTTGATGCTATCATTTCTCAATTTCTTGGTGTTTGATCATGCTTTTTTAATGTAGCTTGGAGGAGAGATAGTTACAATAAAAGTTGGTTTTGTTGCTTGCTACAGTATTGCTCCGGTACTGTCTAAAATAGGATCCCTTTTGTGCCATGCATTGCACGAGCATGCACCAGGTGACAGACTCTGCTCCGAATAGTTCATAGTCTAAAGACACAAAATGCGCATAGATCAAAGAGCGTATGACACGTGGTGTGATAAATGAATTTGCATAAATTGCCATGCATACACTGTGACTCCCATTGTTTTTTTTAAGGGAAGGAGTGAAAGAGCAGGGAAAGGAGATTTAGGCAAACTATAGAGAAGGCAGAGAAGGGAGGCCAAGTAGAGTGGGATCTGGATAATACAGAGTAAGAGGAGAAGTCAGAACTGGCAAACAAAAAACACAGGAAAGAGTCCAGTCAACCCCTTCACATTGTCATACATAAAGAACTTAGCTTGAAATGTGTAGGTTGGCATAGTTTAAAAGCACATCCTTGAAATTCTTGAGAGCCTAGAGGTTAGCAGCAAGACTGGCCGAAGAGGGTGAGTCAATTACTCTTACCTGTTTCATTTTATATTTTACACATGCTATGGAAGAGTCTTTGACCATTTTTAAACATCTGTCTGTTCAGTGAAGCTTTGGCAGGGTAATCATTTGAAAGCGCTGGAGATCTGGCAGAGAGCATGAAGAAATGTTGTATTATCTTTTGTATGCTGAATCTGTTGATAATATCATAGCATTGCAGAGAGCTACGTCCTCTGAAGTGCACGGAAAAACACTGCACTGGTAGCAACTGAGAAATAAAAGCACCTAGAATTTTCTGAAATCTGTAAACCTTTTCTCCCTATAACATGTTGGGAAAAAGAAATCTTTCCTACATGTTCTTTTGTATTATCATCAGTTATGGTGACTGTGTTCTTTACATTCATTTTGAATCTGTGTTTCCTGTCATGTGCAGATTAAAAACAGAAGAGAGTGGAGTGAAAGTTTTCTATTGCAAACATCTGTGTCTGAAAAAGGATTGTATTTCCATGTCCTGGAACATCAAGGGGAAAAACTTGCCCTCCCCAGACACACACCTTTGGTTTGCAGCAATAAGGAGTTTATAGACAAGGTTGCTTTACTACAGTAAATAGAAACCCCAATTCTGCTATTATTTCCGGTGGTTAATCCAGTCTGGGGTCTGAGGAGACCTTCAATCATTGTTCCCAGCAGAGTGCTATCTTATTCAATATCTCTAAAACGCTTAACATATTTTTGGGTGTAACATAAGCAATAATTTTAATAACTCCTGTCTTTTGTATCTGAAGTTAAATTTTATATGCAAATGTTGCTGTCCAGATAAGTGTTCTCAGGGACTGTCAGTAGAAATGGAGAATAGACATACTTACTCTCTATAAGATAAATGAAATCCACAGAGAAAAAAACAGCTACGCCAACAGACTTCAGAAAGAAAAAAATTAGTGCTGACATATCATCCATATCTGTCTGCTTTCAAAGAACACAAGACTGGAAAAGGAGAGAAAAGATGTTGTAAGAAGCACTGGTGGCCAGATATGCAGTACTTTCTCATACTTTCTGGTATTATTACAGAAATTTAGTTCTGAAAAGAAGGAAATTAATTGGTTTAGATGCTACCCTGAAACCTCCTATCTCCTACATAAATGCCCTCCTTTTAAAACTTCAATATACTGATATGCATCAGTGCAAATACCACTCAAAATATATTTTACTAGATTCATGTACTCTCTCACCCCATTGTACCCAAAGATCCTTTGTATGCAAAACTGGAACAAATCTGGGAAACAGTTTGATAAGATCATCGTCTGGACTGTTTCTTCGGTCATAGTCATCTTGGGCACTGAGGAGGCTTTTGCTGGTGTACAATAGTGGTTCTTCCTTTCTGAAGTGGAAGCACATCTTCAAGTGACAGTCCAAAGGCTAGAGTTGTGCTTTGGGCAACATTACTATTGAGGATGGTCTTCTGTCTCCTGATCTTTTTCCTTGTCTGCCAAACCTCCTTCAGGTATATCCAGACAATGGTGATATTTCCATACCTGTGAACATATTAAAGACTCTTAAGCCTGCAAATATTATTACTAGAATTAATGGAAAAATGAAGGAAACTTACAAGTTTTAAACAAGCATGGCAAAGTTAAGTACGAGAAATCTCATAAGCAAACAGATTTGAAAAATTTAGAAATGTGTAGGAATTCACACAGTCTGAACCCCTGCTTTGTAATTCTGGTTGTTCAGGTTAGTAAGACAACCTCACAGCTGCCTTTATTTTTGCAATAGCAATTAGAATGACATATCTCTCACTTTCTCTAGAGGATATATTGCGGTGTGAACATTTGCCTATGACTTACATGTCTGACCAAAGTTCTCAGAAGAGACACTGAAAAGAATAATAAAATTAATATCTTGACCTATTTCTTGAAATAAGGATATTAAAGATGTCGGAGTACGGTACAGAGAGATCTGTTTGCCTAATTCACATTTAAGTTGGGGGTCATTAGACACTTTTCAAAAGTTATTGATGTGAAACCTATTATATATTTTTATAAATTGTTCAAGTTCCTAAAAAATATGGCCTACTCCAATCTGCATTGGTCTAATTTCACGTTCCAACTTTAGTTTGTATAACCTTATTTCGAAACTGTCATCATAAAATAGACTACATATTTTAAATTACAATTGTAGCTCCTTAGTAATTTCATTTTTTTCAAGCTTTTCTGTTCAGGGTAAGAAACAAATGTGCCACAAAGCTATTGCAATACTCAGTATCATTTGTCTGCTCCTACCCAGACATCTGCTAAAAAAAAAATAGAAGTGTCGCTAAGAAAGTTTGCAGATGACGCACAGATTGACAGAACAATAAATACCATTTGTATATCTGAGAATAGTGTTAGCTGCTGCATTGCACCGAGAGCTCACATTCTTCTTATGTGATCTCTGTCTAGCATTTTCAGTGTCAGTGGTTTCCACAGTTCCCCACCTCGTAAGAGTGACTTAGTTTTTTTTTTGTTTCCAGGTGTGTGACCTTACATTTATGGGTGTTCAGATGCAATGCTTGAATGAGTTCCCCTTCCTACTGAACAACCCAGCTGTGTATAACTGGCTGTTTCACAATATGGTTTATCATTCCATGAAGCTGTGCATCATCTGCAAACTTTACTAGCACTTCTTCTGTATTTTCTTCTGTGTGGTTAATAAAAATACTAATTGCTAAGCTGAGGTCAGAGGCTTAACACCTGTTGAACTGGAAATGATTTAACATCCGTTTAATGTACAGCTCAATATACACTTCCCTGGTTATTTTATGTTAATTTAAAAAATAAGACTGTCACAAACTACCAAAGTAAACACTTTACAAAATGTAGATATGGCACAGCCAAGTGTATTTCTATGTAGCAGAAAGACTGCAGTACATAAAATGCAGAGTTGTTGTAATTAAAAAAATTATTCACATGTGTTAATGTAATATTAAATAACAGACCCAGATAAAGATTTTAAACGTTGATTTTTTTTTTTATTTTTTATTTTATGCGCACATTCACAACAATGCTCTGAGTATTGTGTTCCCATCTGGAGAATGCAGAACACCTATGGTTTATGGATACATCAGCTGGATTTGCAGCTGCTTTGTTTCACCAGAGCAATGAAAACTTGCTGAAATAGACTCTAGCACCCTTTGCTTTCTGCATTCTAAATTCCTACTGATTTGTCACTCCTGCATTAGTTATTCCTCCTACAGGACCCCCTTGTTTGCATTTTCTTCAGCTGGCTTTACCCTGCGAATGTATGGAATTCCCCAGGCTCACACAATCCCGCTCCCTTTGTGTGCCAAGCTGGCACTTAATTCACTCAGAGTGACCAGCTGCCTAGAGCATTGGGTTGTTTGGGGGTGACAGCAACACTTCCCTGCTCTGCCACCCACTTTTCTTATGCCACGGACTTGGAGAGCCAGGCCAACCACTGCTGTTGAGCGAGTGAGGGGTTGCGTGGGCACCAGCTCCGGCAGGGCAGGAGGGTGGCACCACCAAGTAGCATCTGTCCTTGTCTCCAGCTCTTCTGGCCTCTTGGTGATGGCAGCAGCGACCGATTAGCTCTCCACAGCTTTTCCCTGAACCCTCTGCCTCAACTCCTCACCTTCGCTCTGTCTCATGACAGAAGTGTCCCTGTCCCTTCACTGTTGGGCAGCAAAATACATTTTGTCCACATTGCTTGAAAGCCTGGAGCCAGCCCTCTGTGTGTATCCACTCCCCTGTCCATCACTCCTCCAAGGAGGGTGCTCCTGGCTTCCCCTTCAGCGCAGAAAATGAGCACGCTGCCTCCCACCTCCCTGTCAGCTTGTCTGTGAAGAGGATCTGGCACAATAGGTGCTTTCCTCCCAGATGCTTCATATGAATGCCCATACTTGCTGTTATTTTTTGTAACTAGAAGTTGTTTTGTTGTTGTTGTTTTTTCCCCCATGCAGAATTGTTCCCTTTTGGACTGGCCACCACCATCCATTGTTCTCCATGAAACAGAAACTGCCTTTGCCCTCAAGGGAGATCGTGGCTGCCTATACTGTGAGGCATCATAAAACACAGACCCTGTTGGGAACAATGGGGAAAAGCCTTCTCAACGTGGCCACCAGCTGAGGCCCGCCACCACTCTCAGCCCATCCAGAGCACTGGGGAGCGGCAGCTATGTTGAGGGGAGGTGGTGGTCCACTGAGCAGCCTCTGGGTTCTGCCCGGGGGGAAAACAAGATTACATGCAACAGGAAAAATACCCAAATAAAATCAGCTTAATTACAAGAAGCAAGTGAAGTAAAGTCTTTGTGCAAGGTTGCAACGAATTCCACTTATATGGGAGCCAGCAAAGGTGTTAGGCTGTTTTGTAGGGGAGGTTGAAGTCCTTTTCGCTGCTCTCTCCCATTGATGCCTTGATTCCCCCTTAAATACTAAGAGAAAAAAATTCTTATTTGGCAGTTTTAATAGGAAACAATTTCTTTTTTTTTGATAATAATAAGCATTTAATCTGTGAAGATGTGATATTTTTCCACCCTTTCTTTTCACTGGGCAGCCTCCTGCCTCATATATTCTTGGGTCACTGGAGTCTGTATTCTTTTTACCAAGACAGGAGACAAAGAGGTCTAATAATGGGTGGTCTGTTTTTTTTTTAAATGCCTTACTTTTAATCCCTGAACAAATTAATGTATTCAGGTACATCTTTGAAATAACTGGAAAATTGGTTTTGTAATCGAACCATACATATAGTACTAGTAGGGAGAGTACACTGTATTTTTCATAGCGTGTGAAGAATAATCAATAAACATGTTATTGATTTAGTTTGAAAATTCAGCCCTGACTCTGGAGTCTTTAATTGCCTCTAAAACACACATTAAGTGATAGAAAATATTTTAAAATATGATGAAATTTGAGGGCATACATCATTAATAATTTCGCACAAGCCATAATGTAGGAATGTTATGATTATTTTGGAAAAAAAAAAAATCATTGTAATTCAATTAAATAAACAGGCAAGATCTTCCTTAATAGAAATTCAAACCATTCAGGTAATTGAAATCACAATGAGCATACTCAACCAAGTCAAACTGTAATCTGTCAAAATCCCATGTACATAAGCCTCCAGATCACCATACTTTTACATTTACAATTCTGTAGGATGAACAGTCATTTACTGCTGTTATTCTTCATAGCAGAAAATTTCCTCTTGAGTAGAAGTCTTAACCCTGCCACAGAGTGACACTAAAAACTTTTATTATTATGCCTAGGGTCATTTCAGTGGCTTTGTACTTAAATTGATAAAGTTGATCTTTAAAGATTCAGTGTATGCTCTGTCCTTTTCAGAGCAGGGACTGTAATTACTTTGGAAGTAGTGATTCATCTAGAATGATGAAGCTGCATTCTCAATTGAGACACTGAGCTACTGGTATTATGCACCTAATAATGTGAATTTGGGAGCTGAGAGGCAGCTTTTTGCTTTAGCATCATCCATAAACCCCATTCCAGGTGCTAGGTGTGCTTTCTGCCTTCCACACCATCTCAATGAGGGAAAACCCTGTGTTTAGTAATAACTTAGACAATGGAGGCTACTGCCCAAATTAAACATTGGATGCAGGGTCAGAGGATTGATTAAAGTGAATGAAAGAGTGGAAAGCGGGAGGAAATAGGCAGGGAGCAAACCCAAAAATCATGGTACAAGAAATGAAGTGACTACACAATGGCCTTGAAAGAAAGCCAAGGGAAGGAGCTTTTTGAGCAGAGCCCTGACTGCAAGCAGATTTGGGATCATGAGCAAAGCAACGAATTCTTGTTCAACCTTACTGTATTTCAAGAAGCGGCACTTTGTTTGTAGTAAAACAGGATTACTTCAAAGAAATACCTGGCTCTTGTAATCAATTTCTTGTTCTAATGGAAACAGCCTGTGATGTCGTGCTTACAGGCTAACTGCTCAGGCCACGCTGGAGTCAGACAATGCAACCAGAGAGAGCAAACAATGAAGAAAAACAGGGAGGGAGGACAGAGAGAGATTTTTTAAAAAGACATGGCAAAATGGAAGAAAAATGAAAACTTGCAGGAAATTAATCTAAGGCACAGAGAGATAAAATAATGTAGTCAGGATGTATTCTTCAGTGTGATAGTCAGTCATCTGGGAGATGCTAGTGGCTCTGGGGAAGAATTAATTTCTGAAGTGTACCCATGTTTGAAATTATGATTAAAAAGAAGACCCTGTCTCTCCCGTCCCGTTGCCATTTCAGAAAAGCAGCCCTCTCAGACAGGCAACCAGGCACCATAAAGGAGGGTTAAAACACATGAAGCTGCTGCTCATTTGGAACACACTCTGTCTCTTTTCACATCTGCAGAGCATTTAGCGGCTTGCATCTGGTTGTGTTTGCGCAAATATAATTCCATATTCACTAATAATTCCCGAGGCTAAAGGCCCCTCTCCTGTAACCTTGTTAATATTCTCACAAGGCCTGGTGTGAACGCCTCACAGCATTTGGATTAGAATTCAGTCTGGTGGGGTTTTTCCCCCCCGTCTCTTACTCTTTCTCTCTCTCGTACTTTTCTGGCCTCCAGTTTCCTGGCCACCCACATGACGAGACACTCTCCCTCCCGCTCTCTCCCCATTCTCAGTTTCAAGGAATTTCCTTTTGTCAAAGGCAAAGTGTGATTGACATATTTTCCCCTCTTAAGTGCAGTCTTCTTAATACTTGATTTAACTATGTCCTTATGGGGCTCGTATAATCATTACCTAGGTGAGAAAGAGACCCCCTGCTCCCTCTCTACCATCCGATATTGGACTTCAAGCTCCAGACTGCTGGCTACTTAGCACTTTTAACATGTTTTTTACTCACTTTTAAAAGACTATTTTATTAATTTGGTGGTGATGAGGGGTTCCAGATTGGCAGCCTTGGAAACTGAAGTCATTTGTTTGTCCACAAAACACGTACCACCGAAGCAGCAGAACTGCCAGCTCCCCTATCAACGTGCCTTGGGATCCCCTTTCAAAGCACCTCATCCAGGACAGAAAAATTATCTTCCCATCCAGCCTTTCTGGGGAAAAGGCAATTCAATTTTCTTATCAGTCCTCAACCCTGATGGTAAGAAGTATAAAAAACTGGGCTGGAGCTCACCCTGACCATAGTGTCACAGAAGTCAGGGACATAAGCATTTTGCTCATTCACTTCTGGTCACTTCTGGTCTTTAGCATGAGAAATGATGGTTTCCTGTTGTTCTTCAGCCCATTTTCCACGTGACCTGCGTAGCATGGGCCCTGGCCAACTGCCTGCCCCAGGTAGACACCAAGGTGTGCTGTGGTGCTGAGGGCAAGGGGTTGAAGGAGAGCAGCTGTGGGGCTTGGGAAGGTGGGTGGGCTGCTGGCAGGAGAAAGAGAGGAAGGGGACTCACCGCAGTCCCCAGGCTGATAGCTTGCAGTCTTTAATGATGCCCTGGCACCCTGGTCTGGTTTTGTCCGTGTCACAGGCAAAACTCTGCATTGTTATGGCTATGGCTTGACTGTGGGAACTCAGTTGAAGAGGTTGCTCAGACCGAACCAAACATCTTCAATAAAACATAGGAAGATTTATTAACAAGTTTTTTACTAAGTATTTGGAAGATCTTAGCACGTGTTTTCATCAATATGAGAACAAAACAGAGTTTTGTTTTCCATTTAACAGAAATAGTCTAGGAAACTGATTGTTTTAGCTAACATATAAGGAAATGTTAGTGATTAAGTACATTGACAATTTATGCCACATCATTATAATGCCTTGTTTTCAGTTGTGTATGCTACATTTGAAATAACTAGCCTGAAATTTCCCATGTCAGGGCTTAATCTCTCTGCTTTGCATCCTTCTTTTTCCCTTTCTTTGAAAAGAGGAGGAAAAATAATTGAGTTTTCAAGAAAAAAATAAGAAGACTTTATTCTCATGGATATGCTAAAAAAAACCTCTGAAAGGGATACCAGTAAGAATTTTGATGAAAGTCTTATCTTTTGATCAGCAGTTGGGGCGGGCGATTCCTCTGATGTCAGGAATGTGTACTTGCCTATTTCCTTGAAAATTTTCCCACATTTACTCAAGTCATGAGCCTCAGGAAGTCCTACTTTGCACAAAGACATCAGAAATGCATGTTCTCTGAAGGATTTCTTCCCATTCTCAAACCCGGGAGTGGATGACAACTTCTCTCCCACCGGAGTCATGGGGTGCATGGTGTCATCGCGCTGTCTCAGGGCACAGGAGATGAAGAGCGTTGATGCCTCCACTGTGGTTTTGGTGTTTGTTTGACAGCATGGCAGAGAAGAAGAAACCTTTCTGACAAGACTGCAGAAGGTAGGGAGCTGGAACCAAAGTGCTGGGAATGAAGACATTGGGATAAAGAGCTGCTGGGCTCTGTATCCTGATGGAATATCTGAGAAAGGGTGGAGGGCTTACAGGTAGCACTGGAAATGTGACAGGGGAGAGGCATGGACCTCAGATGCTTGTCTCTGGAAACAACAGGAATTCCCACACATTGGAAATTAAAAAATTAAATATAACAGAAAAAACCCCTAGAAAATTAATGATCCAGGCTTCAGAGCAGAGTTTGGATGACATGCAGTAAACAAGACATGAATCACTTAGTGGACAATGGGTATAAAATAAGATCTCAGATATACAGGATCTTCAACAGAGATCCAGTGGAAAAATATGTGGTTATGTAATTAAAGACTGCAAGTTAGCTCATAGATAGGGCTGAAATAAGGTCAGGCTTATTGCTGATGACTTTTAACATCCAAAGGTTTGACGTCGCAACATTAATAATTTCTTAACATAGTCTTATTTATACAGTGTATAGACCTGGCATAGCATATAGGCCAGGATCTACGCTGCTGTAAAGTGAGTTAGATTCTGTATCTCATTAATGGCTTAAATTAAATTAATGAACAGCTGTTTACCTTAGCTCTGCCTGCAAGCCACAAGGATTCAAAAGAACGCATCCTTTGCTAAGCCAGCTTCTGTGTGTTCTGTAATGAGATCGGACCAAACGGTAATGATATAAAAAAAAATTCTTTCATTCTTGTCTTCCTTTCTTCACACAAACATGTGCAGCTGTGGCCCATAGCTGCTGAAAATAGTCATCACCACAATATGATTTTAAACCATTCTTTTAATAAAGCTTTTATCTTTTCTTAGCCTCACAATGTCTCCAGGCAATCTGTCTCCATTGTCAGGGCCCTGTTTAGTGAAGTATTGTTTCAAGAAGCGTAGTCCGGGACTTTTTTTCCTGTATGTTCCTGGGAAGGAGTTAACTTGTAGATGGCTTCAGCAGCTTATCAGGTCACAGTTCTCAGCCTTCTGCTGCCATGTGCCAGGACTGCCTCCCTTTCCACGAAGAGACTATTCCCTAGTTTGTGTGCATTTGGCTTGCAAGCTGGCCAGGAACTGATGTTGGGTACCTGAGTACAGATATAGGTAAAATATTGAGTTTACGTGTTGTGAGAAAGTGTCAAATTCCATTGCTGCAGAATAAATGAGTTCATGAGACTGTGACTGAAATGATTCAAAAAGGTGATGGGAGAACTATTGTCTCCAACACCGAGGCAGCTCTATGTTGTTGCAATTGTTTACCCTTGGTTCAGGCTCTCACAGTTATTTCTATAGCTGCAATTGTCAGAAGCTTTTTAAAATATAAGCTGTGATTTCTAGAGCATGATTTACAGTAAGTGAGTTCTATATGGGCTGCACATCTATGGGAAGCAGGGGCTCTGAATGTGGAGCAGAGCAAACTGTGCCCCTTGGACCAGCTAACTCCACTTGCTATTGCTGTTCTGCCCTTTCCTCCTTATGCCACACTTCCGCACATGACCTGTGAGATCAGTTGTCTGCCCTTGTGTTCTGGTAGACCACTCTTCTGGTCAAGTGTGGCTTGCCTTCATGCTAGCTTAGTCTCAGGACTGTGGTGTGCTGTTTGGATGGTTTCTCAGGCTTGCAGGACTGCTTTGCAAAGGACAATGACCTAGGTAGAAACATGTAAAGCAAATTATAGAAATTGTGAAGCAGCCTTGGCTTTCAGAATGACCCCAAATAGCTCAGGAGACAAGTGACCTGAAACCTGATAGAATATTTGTATACTGTTTTTTTTTATTTTCTGTTGTAAAAAATTTACAGTAATTTTTTTTTCTTTTTGAAATTCAAAGAAGCAAATAAATAATCCTACATCCTACTTACTTGATTGAAATATCTTCTTTTTCTCTTTTAACTAAGTGTTTGGAGGGAGTTGACGGAAGAAGAAAAAAACAGCTTGAATAAGTTGCGATTGAGTGTCTCAGTGTATTGCATAAAACACTCCCTGCCTTAGTGTGCTTATGATCTCGAAGAACAGGGTTCAGAAAATCTGGAACTGGAAATTGGGAATGGGATGAGGCTAGTAGCAAGCAGCATCATGGTCCTGGAGAACAGAGGTGGAGGGACCTGTCACCACCAGGGGCCAATTTGGAGAAAGTGGAACACAATCCAGAAAGCATTTGAGTCACTCCACTGTCATCAAGTACCTATGTAGCCCACGGGCAAAGTATGCCTCACTCCCTTTAATGGCCAGACCAAATATGAAATGGCAGTCTGCTACTGCTGCTAGCAAATTGAGAGGCAAAGACATTTCTGTCCCTTCATTCCCCACCCAAACAATTAGCAAGCATGAGGGATGCTGCTGGGCCTTTTGTTGGCAAATTGGAAGTTTGATAACTATACTGTGAACATTAATAGGAAAGACAAATGGCTCTATCAAGATGTGGAATAAGATAGTGAGAGAATCCCAAACCAAAACACTTTCCCCTAGGAACAGGGAAAACTGGCATATGGCAGCTGGTGTTTCTGTTCAGACACAAGTGACCAGGACCTCCTTTCTGCATCTGATTTTGGGCTGCCCACAGATTTGCAAGGTGCTACTGAGGGCTGAGATGTGAGACAGAGAGCCTCCTTTAGGCTTTCTAGAGGCAGCTCCTGTTCCCGTGGATGCTTTGGACAGTGAATAGCATTGTTCTGGGAGCTGCAGCTTGCGGAGAGTGGATTTATACACAACATCAAATCCCTCCTGTCCTGACCCTTCCTGACTCCTAGACATCTGTGAGGGAACACCCCTGAGAGGGTATCTGTAAAGAACCGTTTATTTTGCAGTGAAGGGGTAATCTCATAATAACCAGGGAGTTCCTCCAAGTTCCTGGGAGTACCAAGTGAACGTTGCCCAGTCTTGCTGGCTGAAACGCTGCGAACACAAATACAATGGAGGCTCTGAAGAAGGCAGAGCAGCTCAGCACCCCAACCCATGTTTATTTTCTCCAGAGATGAAGAGGGGACTGCAGGTCAGCAGGAATTGTGCATTCTGACTGGTATTTATTGACTCAGAAGTCCTTGCTGACAGATAGACAGACAGGCAGGCAGGCAGGGAAGGGTTCCATTACAGTGACGTCATTTCTTTCCCTCTTCGCCCCTGAGACTTTCACTGCTGACACTCTTTACACATTGCAGTGGCTTCTCCAGCTGGTGCTGGGGCAAATGGCAGCTGCCTTTCACCTCACTGATGCTGGAAGCCTGGGTGCCCCTAGGGAACACAACAGTCAGGCTTTTGGGGACATACTATCAGAGATGTAGTGACAACACAGAGCTTCGTGTTCAGCCTTCCCTCCGAGATCTGAGTTAAGGCTGGAGGTAGGGGTCAGCTGCTGAATGTGAACTCTGGGTGGCTACTGGGGGTAAATACACAGGGTCTGTATGAAAGAAATGTATCCCTGCATTGTGCTCAACCCCATTTCCACTTTCCATTCCCTGATGCAGTCACTCTTAATTAGGTCTTTGATTGCCCTACTCTAATATTGTGCTGTAGAAGAGATTCAAGTCATTTCCGTAAGTGAGACAGATCTACTGTCAACTATTTGTAGGGATGCTACAACACTCTGAGCAGCCTCCGTTTGAGCCAGGGGTTATGGCTTCAATGCTTTTGATTGTTAGTGTGATTCCTCCAGAGGATCCCTTTGGATTTAAGATCCTGCAGGAGATTTTTATCTGTTGTAACCAGTGCCTATGCTTTCAGCCACACAGGGCAGCCTTTTTTAATAAGCCATCTCTGGCAATGCAAGATAATTCATCCTTTGTCAGAATGAAGAAGCAAAATGTTCATATTTAAATAGCATTAAGTGTTTCTCTTGTCCCCACACTCTGCATTGTTTTTTTTAAGATGCATTATCTCACTTTGAGTCCAGTAACCAAAGGCTACAGTTTCTAAAGGATACAATTTCTAAAGGATGCAACAGGCTGGCATACAGGATATCTAGCATGTTTGCAGCAAAGCAATGTCAGATAGATCAGATAATAGATTCTTTACTCACTTTAAAAGCATCATACTTGCAGCGTGGAGAAGTAAATCGCACTAATCTCTTGCTTAATTAAATTTACATTAGGGATGCTAAGAAGTTGCAATATGAGGATGCCTTCTCAGATTCAGTCTTTATGAATGTGCCATCTCTGCAAATGCGAATGCTTATGAATGAGAACCCAAACATCAGATAATTTAGTCCATGTCTTGATTGCCAATGCAAGATTATGTGCAACAGTGCATGTTTTGTTTTAACAGTCTTAAAATATGAGGTATCTTCCACATTTGGATTCTGACTGTTTTTCTAGTAATTTGATTCATGCAGTGAGGCATGGTTGCAACACTTTCTGTTCTGAAACAGAATGCTTCTTACATCACCTAACATATATGGAATTCTTTTCAGGCTCTACCTCATTAAAAACTGATGCTTAGATCTCCTGCCTCTAATGTACAGGGACAGATCTAGGCATATTTTCACTTTGAAAAGATTTCCTCTCCTTTTCATGGCAGCTGTATAGCTGTCTAAAGACTGTGGAGATTTCCCTCTACACTGCTGGATGTTTACTGTCTTGGTAATCTGTTTGTGGAGAGCCACATGCTTTTGTTCCCTCAGTAAAGCTCCTTTAAGCAAAACCTATTTTCCTTAAGGTGGCCTTCCCATTAAATAGAAGTAAAAAGGGTGAGGGGTTCAATATGTGTACGGAGGATGCCAGTGATGGGATGTTACTGCAAGGAAAATGCTTTCCTGGCTATGTCTGTTAGCTGCTGAGAATGTCTCATGGCAAAGGGCTGCAAGGTTGGAGCTCTCCTCACAACGATGCATATAGAGCACCTTCAGGGTGCTTATAGGTGCATGTCAACTTACAGTTCTGAGTATAAGATGGCCAAACCAGCCCCTGAGCATTTTATCATCTAGCCTTGCTGAGCTTTAGGTGTAATGAGGCAAAATATGTTACTAGTGTGCAAATACTGTGTAGTTATTATCACTCTAATGGGCTTCCACGCCTGAAGAGGGAGTAGGTGGTCCATCGAGTCTTACCTGACAGCTGACTTGCACAACAAGAATTCCCCAAGCTAATTCCTGTTTGAATTCTGAGCAAACCTTAATTTAAAAGCAAACTTCATGATTACCAGTCTGTTACATGACTGGCCCACCTTAACTTTCTTTTCTCTATCTTTAGTCCACTGCTTTTCTCACCTTTCCCCATGAGGTGCAGTGTCCTTATGTCAGTGGCTTTCAACTTGTGATCCATAGATTTCTGGAAATCAGAGGACTGCTTCTAAAGTGTCTGTGAAAGAAAAGCAATTTGTATGTGCTGTGCTGTAATCTATGTTTGTAAAATTTCTAAAGAAGATAGTGCATCTGTGTGCCATTGGGGTGGGCAGAAAAATAAGATGAACCGTTTTGCTCATGGAAAGAAATAAGGGATTTAAATCCTAAATTTGTGACAGTCTTGTGATCTTTAGATTCCTTTAGTTCTTCTCTGTTTCAAGAGAGGCATGCTGGCTGGTACCTCATGGATTGATTGAACCACTCAAGAGTGTCTTGTATGTGGAGAAAGGATGGATGAGCAGTACAAGTGGTGTTTGTATTAAATTGGAATAGGTTCTCTGCTACTGAAGTACACTGTATCTGGCCCAAATTCCTGTGTGAGGACATCTTGGATATGACATCCATGCACAGGGAAGATGCTGACATCAAAGAGTGAAAGTTGCCTCCCCAACAGCAGGCACAGATGCAAACACGTCCTTAATTCAGAAGTGAAAATTTTTTTATCCTGTGTGAATTACTGTAAATCAGTTATGTTTGATCTCTAATTCAGATCCTATTTAATACCTTTGAAGGACAGTTCATTGTGTTTGATTTATTCTAACCTGTCTCTTGGACAAAATGCTACCATGACCCATTCAGCCACCATGCTAACCTTTGACCCTAGTTTTGCTCAGCATCTCTGAGCCCCTTTTCTTCAGAGCCTGTGATTACATCTGTTTGTATTCTAGAAATGGCTTATTTTGATGTTTGTGCATTCACTTCAAAATAAATGACAGCCAGGCACAGTGGATGTAACAAAAGCTTACATGCATCTTTACCTGTAGCTAGATCTTGCAAAGCTCAGTAAACTCTACTTAGCTTAATCTCTGTTGATGTAGAAGGAGAAACAGATATCATTGTTTTGCCTTCTAGCAGGGAATCATCACCAAAGAAGGGTGCTGTTCACATAGACAGCCTACCAATGTAGTACAGGTTTATGGTCTTACTGTCATTGATCCATGGTTTAGAGCTAGGAAAAATGAATTTTGGTAATGAGAGTAGAGGCAGATTAAAGCGTTCGTTTAAAATAGCAGACCTCTAGGTTCTTTGACAGATCTCCTTTTGGTTTTGTTTCCTTCCCAAAACATCTTGTGATTTTCTACAGTCAAACAGAATAATATCAGGTATTATGACATGTATACAATGTAATGCACCTAACTGATTCTCCACATAGATATATACTTGCAATTTTTTAGGTTTATAAGTTTAGATACCTTAACTGATGCTGGATATCCAGAGATACTGGAGGCTGTGTAAGTGCAGAGTGAAACTAAGGTATAGTTATACACTGGAAGGTAATTAAAAATATCCCTGATGGGATTGAGTTTGTCTTTCAATGATGCCAGAACACACTAGTTTATATTAACACACATTAGTTAAACACATTATTATTAACACACATTAGTAAATTAGTTAGAGTTTAGATCAACAAATTGAAAGAGAAACAGACGATAGCTGCTTTCTTTCTGGCTTGCACATACTTGTTATATATTTAGGTCCTACTCTGGATAAGCAGAGCTGAGTGCAGTAACATACTTCTTTTTGCTAGTTTTACACTTTGCCTGATGAATTCTAGAGGACCATTAGCTTCCCCTCTTTAACAGGTTTCATGAATGGCCAGACTATGGCTTGCAAGATAAATACTTCCTGACACATGGTTGGTCCAGGATGCAGTCAATTTCTTGCCATCCTCTTCTGAAGGCCCTCAGGGCATGCGTATGGAGAGCAGGTTGTAGACTTTGTGGACTGTTCTTATGGTTAGTGCAACCAGGTAATCCCTGTAGTTCTCATTCCCAAAGATACATGGAAGTGACATGATGCCATGTGACAGGACACATCAGGTGATGGAAATACAGCTATTGATCACCCTACAGGTACATATCTGAGAACTTAACAGAGAGGCTCAAACTGAAGAGGCAACACAAAAATATCCCCATAGGAGGCTCAAGGGTCCACTTCAGCAAAAAGGTGAGGAGTCAGTGCTTTCCCAAGGCATAATGCACTCCAGCCATACCTTGTACCAGCACATTGCCTGTGTCCTTGTGCCAGATTCTTCAAACAAGCAGGATGACTCAGGTGAGCAGTGCCATGCGAACTCCTCTGTGTCCTGGGCATTTCCAGCTCATTAGTTCTGCCACTCTTTCAGTGTTGGTACAGAGGCCACAGTGAAATACAGCCTTTGTTTTTGTACATGGGAGCTCCACACTTTAAAATATGTTGGTTCAGCAGAATCAGAAAGAAATCAGTAGGAGTTGAAAGATATTTTTCTGAGTAAAGGAAAAATCCAGTCCTCAAGAGATTAATCTAGGTTGAAGATTGAAATACAAATAGAAAGAATGAAGAGGTAGTATTGCAAGCTGGTCATTTTTTGAACATTAATGCATTTTTACATATGCGAGGATAGGGGAAAAAATAGTTAATTAAATTTTGTTGTCTAAAATAAGCAAGGGTGCACTCGTCTAATCCTAGGCAGAAATGTTCTTTGGCTCTTGGACGTATGTGTTTAAATTAGAAGGGCCAAAGTTTTTGCGTTCAGGTTTTGCAACATAGTTCAGTTGGATTATGAATCGGGAATTATGAAATCTGAAATGGCAAATTTGTTGTTGATGCTTTTCTTTAAAGACTTGCCTGCTTCCCCTTTTGTCTAAGTTTTACTTCTATGTGTATCCTGTGTGTCCCTACTTTATTTTCATGTTTCTCACCTGCACCTAGCATGCCTGTTATTAACACGCACTGTTAATCCTGTAGACTTAATTTTCAGAGGTGCAGCACAAAACCAAAAGCAGCTGCCTTTGGCTTTGATTGGAATTCAACACCTCTGAAAATCAAGTACTAATGTTTTTCAGTTGGAAAACCAGATTCCCTTCTATAAAATAATGCTTTGTATTTACAATTTAAAGAATTTCCAAGCTATGTAGGTTTTAAAATGCTATGTACACACTACATTCGCACAGGAATCTGGCAGCCATTTCTATGGAGCATTAAGCAACATGATCTTGTAGTGAACAGTGGAATTATTTTTTATTTAGAAATTACATAACTCTGACAAAATGGAAACCAGCCTCTGTGCTTGACTGTAGACCAGAACTTTCTCTTCCCAGATGGAGGATGACCTTTAATTGTGTCAGTTCCACCCCACATCCTCAGAAGAAGAGGGCAGCTGCTTCACACATGAAGGGAAGCAGCGACTGAAGCAGCCATGTTGATCAAGGATAGATCATGACCGAGGTAACCTTACAATAGCTACATGAATTAGACTCCATCCGTCAATCAGGTCTGTGAGTGTCCAGGCAAAAATAATTGTTCTTAAATGCCACAAATTGAATTAGCCCCCTCCTACCTCTGTCCCTCTAACAGCCACTGTTGTGGCACTGCTGATGCATCCAGAAAAGCTGACTGTCACTGTTAACCCATGGGGGAATCAAGCAAGGTTTCAGCAGTGCGAAGCGTGAGGCTGCAGCAGAGCTGCTCACTCAGCAGCGGCCTTACTGGAGGAATGGGCAGACGGGGAGCTGATGGTACCATCCGGAGGAGCAGTTTCCATGCGAACTTCATGTAGCTGGGACTCATAGCAAAGGCGGAGAAACTAGGAACACACCAAATATTCTGCCCTGAGTTAATTCATCAGTACTCCTATACATGCCTTATCAATAATTGTCCCCAAAACTCTGATACCACTTATACTCCTCTATCTTTTGCTCCTTTTGTTCCAGCCACTCTCCAAAACGTTGAGTTTTTAAAATTCTCTTTCCCTCTTCCTTTAATGTCTCCATCGTGCTGAGGGGGTGGGTAGGCAGGAGGTGCTGGGACCCCTTCTGTGGAGCAGCTGTGACTACTTCCCGAGGATGTGTGAGAGTTGGGAAAGATAGCAAGGCATGATTTTTGCTGTACATTGAAAGGCTTTCTCCATCAACCTGAAGAAGGACCTGAGAAGTGGTGAAAAGGTATAGAGCTGTCAGCCTCGAAACAAAAGCGCTCGCACAGTTGCAAATAACTGGACAGTGTCTGCATCCTCTGATGAGCTAAGACAATTCCATTACACACAACTTGCCGTAAATCAGCAAGTCCTCTGCTCTGAAATAGGCATTTGGTGTTTTCTTTGGTATTCCTTAAAGTTTGGGGCTCTCGGTCAGAGAAATGACTTCAGTGCAGTGGTTGGCATGGAGTAACAGCAGTAAAGACTTTATCATTTCTTTTGGCAAAGTTGTCACTAAAGTCACATGCTAAAATACAGTTTTAAAATATGAATTCACTTTGACTATATTTATGTTAACTTTCTATGAACAGTCAAGCAATTTATTTTTATTGACAAGAAAATCTGTAAAAAGTCAATGTCAAAGATACATATGTGTGCATTTAAGTAAACTAGTTTTAAATTCTCATGCATAAGCATTCAGTTTTGAAGTGCTTACACATTCCCGCAGCCAAAGGAATGGAAACAATACGATGTGATTTATCTGACCAATCAAACCTAAACCAGACAGCTGCAGCACAGGCTTTCCTGCTAGCTGCTATTTCCATGCCGGCAGAAGAAGAGGGTGGATGCCTCAGATGTTTGTATTTTTGTTGTGAGCTAGTCACTTGGCTCTTCTGGCTGATGGCTCAGAAGCCAGGAAAAGCACAACCTGCCTCAGAGGGTCAAATATGAAAAGTGAAGGAGCCCACTAAGCCTGGCGCTTACCGAACAACTGCCTATTGGTGGTATTCACTGAATTTGTCCTTTCATTTCTGTGTTTAAATATGAATATTTGAAAGGGAGCAACTTGCATGCTATACTGGATAAGAAATCTCCCTCCTCACCCTGGATTCAAAATTGTAAAAGAACTGTTGACAAGTTCCATGCAACAAGTAGCATATTAGGACAAAATGGTGAAAAATATGCTGACATTTGGTGTCACAGTTTTGTTCTTGTGTAACACGGGGGATGCATGACATCATCACTGAAATAACAGCTTCAAGCTATACCTCTGTAACACTCCTGTGTGAATATTCCTGTGAACAATTCAGAAATGAAATACAAAGGCCTCATTAAAAAGAAAAAACCCACCACCAAGAACCAACACCCAGATGACTCAAGGATATGCCAAAATGCTGGCAAAGCTGCTGGCAAAGCTAAAGATGTCTAAATTCCTTACAGCTGCCAGCAAAGCTCCCTGTGATCTTGAAGGCCTGCTGCTGAGCAGCTAAATCTTGACACATTAGGCAGCACAGCACGGAATCTGCAAGAACTCACGAAGAAAATCAGTGTGGTGTGAGTGTACCTCTCAGGTTTCTGTCATACAACAGAAATCCATGCCTAGAATTCAGACAGGTTACCTGTGTGCTTGTTCCATCGCCTCCTCTGCCCATGATCCCACCTGGCAGCATAGATTAGTTCGTACTCCCTGTCCACGCTAGTTCTTGCCACCTGTCTTATGTGTCTTTCCTCCGTCTTCATCCATAGCAGGGTGTCTCTGCAAAGAACTTGGGAGAAAAGGTAGTCTGAGGACATATCTTCCATATTTGCAGGGAGTACATTTTGACTGAGGTGTGAGTTAGAACAAAATGGCAGTCAGAATACAATGCTTCTTAAGCCATGTACCTGATCAGCTCTGTTAGCATGACCTGCTTGCTGTTTAAAGTGGGTTTTCAAACAAAGATGTCCCTTTAAAAAAATTATTTGGAAAATTGTTGCAGTAAGGGCACGCACTCCGTGGATGGTGTTCCGGAGACCCTTATTCTCAGTCAGCATAAGTCTTTTATAACTTTTCTAAGTTACACGCGAAGTGCACGCACTTCAACATCTAATTGGATTGGTAGCAATATCCTGTTCACGCGCCTTAAGCTTCATTTGGATTGGTTATAGATTTTTAGTTGTCTTTACTATTTTTGCCTTTGGTATTTACTTATCTTGTTCTAGTTGCTGTTTTTTGTTATTGAGCAAGTGGTGTTCAAGGACATAGCTCAAATTCTTCAATATCAGCCAGCTGTGCTGCACTCTCTGTTCCCACAGAAAATAAGAAAAAGTGGTATTTTTTTTTTCCTTTTTAAACCAGAAATCAAACCCTGATGGATTTATAAATTTGTGAATACCATGATTTTTGGCTTGTCCCTTGAACACCCTACCACTGCTTTCAGGTGGTCGCCCCTTTGCCCCTGCCGCCCCCTGGTGGTGGGAACCCAGCTGCCCGGGTGGGTGTCGGGGGCCGGTGATGGTGGCGGGCGGGTGGCTGGGCGCCCAGGGGGAGCTTCTGGAGGTCCCTGTGGGGGCGGCAGCGGCCGACATCTGCTGCACATGTTATATTCATTTCTTGTTTGGAGTGGCCGTGTGAGTGGCATGGGAAATCTCACACGTTTTCTCAATCTGTACCCCAACCAGGTAGGATTGACAGCTGGGGAAAACCATATATTCTGAGTGCTAAATAGGTTATCCACCATCCATAAGAAAGAAAAGCAGTGAGCTTTACAACCGTGCCTCCCAGCCATGCCCTTGTTTTTGACTTTGCCACTGGCAAGGCTGAGTGCCTGACCCCTGCTAACGTGCGGTGCCTTTAATAAGGAGAGGGAGGGAAGTAATTTTATACTCAGCGTGTGAGTGATTCATGTTCTCAAAGGGGATAAAAATGTTATTAGAAAATTCTCCTGCCAAATGTGTGGCAAACGAAACCAATTTATTAATGCTGTGAAGCCAATGTGTGAAATTGGGATAAAAGGTGAGGTGCGGTCTCACCCTTGTGTTTACTGCAGCAAAATGTGCTTCGAGACAAAGGGCTCTTGTCCTCAGAAAGGAGATGCTGCTGTTGTGACCACAAGCGCTAGCAGCAAACAAACAAAACGTTTTCTTCAGCTCAGATGCACTTCAAAGCGTTGGGGAGAGCAGACCTTGATCATGAGCCATCAGACTGCTGCTTGAAACCTGTAAAACATTGTCAGGACACCTTTGAAAATGCTTTTATTCTTTCTGTAGTTCAAGGCTTCCTCTTCGTTTAGGATTATTATTTATTTTATTATGTGTTAAGCAGTCTCAGTGTGCTCTGTGTTGAACAAGACACAAAACAAAACCAGTCCCAGGGCACAGAATACTCATGGTTTGAAGCAAAGTCCACACAAATAAGGCATGATTTTGGAGCCAAGCAAGAGGCCCAGACATGGCCCATGCTTTTATACTAATGTATTTTACACGGGATAATGGTGAAGATGACCATATGTTCATGAAGTATCTATAAAGCAGGTGCTGCGCTATTGACGAAAGCAAGGTGAAAGAAGTTTATATTGAAGTGCCTCCTGAAAGATCAAGAGACCTCTGCCTGGTGCCCTTAAACTGAAGAAGTCTGTGACTCTTCCTGCTTCCCCCTAATTTTTGCTGTTTCTGCTAATGCCGTGTTTGATGCAACTGAACAAGACTGAAACAGCACAGATGAAGCTGTAAGGAGAATGACTAAGTCTCAGCTCTACGTCTTTTTACTTCATATGCAAATAGCATCATTTCCCTGTTTGCAGGACCTGGATAACATCAGCATCTGGACAAAAAAAGTCAGGCAGAGCCTGTCAGGACAGAGGAAATCTGCAGGGAAATTTCTGCCTTGAAAAACTCATTTTCTCCAGAACAGAATGTATGCCTTCAACTAATGGTATCTGACTTCAAATTATCATGTAAGTAGGCATGCTCCATTCTTCTGGATTCCTTTCTCTTCCTGAACAGCCCCCAAAATATAGATACTAATAACTCAATTTCTTAGCTGCAGATATCTAGAAGTCTGGGCCTTGTTCAGTCAGATTTTGATTTCACTGTGGCAGTCATCAACTCCAGGGTGGTTTGTTGCATTGTTTTATACTCAGAAACAAGGCTGAAAATTGTCCTGTTCAGTTTCTGGAGAACTGTAACCCAGCCATTAGCTCACTTAGCCCATCCAAGCCCAGTTTTTCTGCTCACATTTCATTCAAGAAAGCACTCACCATACTATCCCCAGACTCTGGCAGCAGGGCAGAAGAGGTGATGTAAAGCCAAGCTCTGAACAAAGAAGTGAAATGTATTCAGAATGTTCCTGAACAAGAAGTGTGAAAACGGACTATTGTTCTTTCATGCTAAAGAGGAATGCTCAGGAATTTGATGAAAGTCTAAGGAATAAAATTTAACTGCTATATTTGAGCACACACACAATATAAATGGCTGCATATATTTTCATTTACTTCATGGACTTGACCTCTAAATAAAGTTATGAAGATTCAATTATTCTCAAAACTATGAGAGTTTTTGTTGGTTCTGGTTTTTTTTTTTTCAGTCTAGCTTCTATTAATTAATTTCATACCCGTAAATTTATTCAGAAAGGGTTTTTTTTCAAGCTTTCCTCAGCTGCCTTTGTACCGCTTTTCTGCCTGCCATTGAACCAGCAAACTCATTCCACAAGATCGTAACATTATTTGTATTTTATCTACAGCAGGGATAAATTAATTTGTTTCTGACATAATATTAGCATTTTATTAGCCTAAGTCACAGAGCATGGTAGCTCAGACAGAGCTGAGTGATCCAGAATCTGAATTAATTGTTGAGGTTAGTATAACGTACCCACAGTCATCTCTCAGGTGAGTGTCTCCACCTAGCTCTGTTTATGGCTGGAACCTAAAGGTGAAGTTTGCAGAATCAGTAGCCCAGTCCCTGTACTCCGTATCATCAGATTACCGCATTCAGCTTTCTTGCTGTTACACACAAGTCCCTTGAAGAGTGAGCTGTTGATTGTCAAGGCATAGGTTTCTGAAGTAGAGCCCAAGGTCTCCAAGACATAAAAAACTGTAAATAAAACAATCCTACCACTGACTGGCAGAAAAAGGTATTCAAAATTCAAATATGACTCAGAGTTCCCAGTTTCGTGAGAAAGTCCTGTGTTATACTCCTAATCCAAGCCCCACAGTACTTTTACCTTTGCAAGCTGGTCATTGTTGCAAGTTCCTGGTTCCTGTGTCTCTTAACTTTGTGGGTAAGCTTCTACATACTTTACATTTTAAGAACAGCTTTGAGACTCAAAGCTTAATTTCAGTATTTGTGCACCCTCTTTATGGAAGTGAGCTCAAAAATACCTGGCTGTGGGCTCACACAGTTGTTACAGCAAAGGAAAAATCTTAGGCGTTTATTGCACTTTGAAATACATTCAACTGTCCTTACCTGGTGTATAGATGTACTTAGCATTTTCTGTCTGATCAGCTGTTTCCATGTGTTCTTTGGGCCCTTCAACAACATCAAGAACCCAGTACATTAAATCCATGGACTTTCCTAGAAGGGCCTTCAGAGCAGGTAGAATCTGTAGATAATCTAGGCAAAGGATACCTGAGCCTAGATTAAAGCAAGATGGACACCTGGAACTGCATCTCAGAAGATGAAGCCTGAGGTGGATCGTCTGTTCAAATCATTCTCCAACAATCTGTTAACTATATTCCCACCATTTTTTTCTCTTCGCTCTCACTAACATGAAACTATCACTACAATCCATTTGGCCATCAACAAAGCCAGGAAGTTGTTCCTGGTAGAGGAAGAGAAGTCTTCTCCATGGGGTCCCTGGAGAGCATTGTGTTGCATTTCATGAGATCTGCGTTTACAGTCTAATGCTAATTCTGGAAATGCATTCCCTGAATAGAAGCTGTTATTTTCTCAGTTCCAGTTTGCAGACCCCCTGCTATACGGTATCATGGGCCAATGATTACAGAAGAATATAGTCTGAATAACAGTAAACACAATAAAAGACAAATAACTCCATGAATTCTGGAGTTAAGCGAACATGGTTGGCATCTTGTGGTACTTTAACTTAGATACCTAATAATAACATGAAGGAATGAGGCTCCTCAATGGCTAATGGTTGTTGTGTTGACTATCTGGAGTTAATATCTCTGAAATAGTCACTTGTGTCAGATATAGTTGATACTGGCTAACTTGTTCAAGCAACACTGTGAGAAGAAAGAGAATAGAAAGGAAATTATGAGCAAACTAACATCACAATCTTCCATCTTCCCCCTCAACAGTCTACATGTCCTTGTAAGCCTTCCTTTCTCAGGAAGTGTTTTAGTTTACCCTCTGAGTAGCAAAACCACTCAATAGTCTTTTCTGCCACAATTTGATAATTTGCATGCAGACTTAACAAGCAAAGTGATGGAAAGGACAATTAAGCAGTTTCTGATGTCACCTGTGCTGGTTTATCAATCCTCTGGAGCTCTGCTGAAGCCACTGGAATAGCTCTACATTTCCACTGGTATGAGCAGATAAAAATGTAGCCTCATTTGTGCTGTAACTTTTTAGGGAAGCATAAGAACTTCCCTTTTGTACTACAGTACTTAACTGGGAGTTGCTTATTATTATATGGCCTCAGTGTTAGTGGGCAGAAGTGTTAGTGGGCCTCAGTGCTCATGGGCATTACATCTCTTAATATAATGCTTTATTTCCTGGAATCCCAGATCTTTGGACATCTCAGACACAGTGCTTTAGCCAGTAGCAGTGCAGATGTGACTGAGCTGTAACAACCTCCTGGTATTGCTTTACCATATAAACTGTGATTTATAGCTGTGTAGCATATTTTCATTTGTTGTTGTTAGCAGCTATATGATAGCAGTGCTCTTTGCTGTGCGCCAGAACTGGATTTGGTCTTGGATGTTAACATTTTCACAACAGAACTGTGTGATTTTGGCTGAAGCTAGTTTGCATTCCTATTCATATGCATTCATATACATACACTCTTGTGTCTACTCCACTGTTCGTGAATCCATTTGATGCTGATCTTAGAATAGTTTGGGCTGGAAATGACCTCAAAAAATAATCTAGTCCAACCACTTGGCAAGAAGCAGGGACATCTCCAACCAGATCAGGTTGCTTAGAGCCCTGTCCAGCCTGGCCTTGAATGTTTCCAGGGACGGAGCGTCTACCACCTCTTTGGACAACTTGTTCCAGTGTTGTTCCGTACTGTTCCCAACTTGTTCCATAAAAAAATTCCTCCTTCTATCTAGTCTGAATCTACCCTCTTTTAATTTAAAATCATTACTCCTTGTCCTATTGCCACAGGCCTTGATAAAAAATTTGTCTCCATCTTTCTTAGAAGCCCCCTTTAAGTATTGAAAGGCTGCTATAACGTCCAGCTTTTCATCCACCAGTACCCCCAAGTCCTTCTCCCCAGGAATGCTCTCAATTCCATCATCCCCCAGGCCATATTGCCCTGAGTCAGGTGCAGGACCTTGCACTTGGCCTTGTTGAACCTCATGATGTTCACACAGGCCCACTTCTTGAGCTTGTAAAAAATAAGCAGAGCCCATGTACTGTGGTACTGCCAGGGTAATGCCATGACTCAATCTTGTGCAAGTAGCACAGTTAACCTGCTTAGGGAATTCCTCAGAAGGAGACTGTGGGCCATAGGTTGGCACTTTCTGTTGGAGTAAGCCTGCCACCTACACAATGTTCAGTGCTTCAGCCAGCAGCAGTGTTGTTTACATGGGCTGCTTTCTACGTAGAGCAGTAACTCTGCACTCCTTTGTACATAATTTTCGGTAAACTTGAAGGCAGACATTTTATTTTGTCATAGTTTACTCTAATCATAAGGCTTATCTGTAGGAAACCTAGTATTTGTATCTCACTAACTAGATGTTTCAAAGTTTTGAGACTTTTTTTGTATACTGTCTCAGCAAGAGTGGTTTGCCCTTGCAAGGGAAGATGAGGTGGGAGGTGAGGGTGACAGCATGGCAGGCAGGAGCTGGGACCTCACCAACAAAACAGTACAATCCCATAGCACCCAAACAGGGTGAGCAGGGCAGGTGCAGTGAAGGTAACAGGGCTCAGCCAAGAATCCAGTGCTTGCCGCACAAGTCCATAGTGACAGGGCAGGTGCAAGGTCAAGCCAGAAGGTCAAGTCAGAGAGTCAGGCTCAGGATTGTGATACAAGGCCAGGCACAGGCAGGGACCAAAGGTGAAGCCCTAAGCCTCAATGCAGCTCCTGAGCAAAGGTGGGAGGTCCTTCTGACAAGGCCTCTTATAGCTCTTATTATTGTATCTGATCCAAGTTACACAGCTGTGCCATTCCACAGCTGGTCTTGATTCAGGTCACCAAGTCCCTTGGATGGGGAGGGAAGAGGTTGCAGAGCATGTTGATGTGCTCGGGGTGGGCTCTAGTACATACTGGGACACTTTAATTCATGCATTTATTAGCAGTCATTAATACTTCATGGATTCCTGTTCTTATCTAGTCTCCCTGTATCTGAGAGACAATAGACAAAGTTATTTCCTCCTTCTCTTTCATTTGTTTCAGAAAGTATTTCTTCATTATCATGTTTCAGAAAGCTTGAAAATAACCAGTGGCCTTTTTCTGTCTCATGATCTCTGTGCACCTCTCCCTGTCTAGCACCCCCACTTAAGGGGGGAGATTTAACTTTATCACAGTCACCAGTCTAAGAAATAATAAAATTTAGAAGCTACTGTCACGAGGTGCTATCTGAAATAGTTTTTCTGTACCAAATAGCTGTTCAAGTTGTTCATATTCACATAATTAGATTTTTACATTCAGCTTTTTCGTGCATTCTTCTTTGTGGTCAGGGTCTTGGAGGGGTCGTCACAGTTCTGGTGCTTTCAGTATTTGAAGAAATGTTACTTTGATCAACACAATGAAGATATAGATTTTTATGTGTGTCCAGTGTCATATGGGACATGATGAATTTTAGTATACCCACTCCCTGTAGACCAGACTCTTCTGCCTTTGAAAGGCTTTCCAGAATTACAGAATATTTTTCCTTATGGACTCAAAATGTTACAACTTTCTTTTGAGTCTATTCTGGGCTGCGCATGTATATAGAAAACATTCACCAGACTTTCTGCTAGTTTTAGACTGCTGGTTCCCAAAACGAGGCCATCTCAGGCAGCATAGTTTTCTGGAACAGAGGTCAGACAGGAAAATGAGACGGGTTTAGTAAGTGTTCCCTTTCATTTAAATTGTAAGTAATGCATTTACCCAAACACAAGGCAACTTTGAATGGAAGACAGTCAATATTTTCTGTGTATGTGAATTTTGTAAAGAGGGTCTTTAATGTTGCACACAAGACAAAAAATAAGGTGTTTCCCTATATTCAGGTTACGGACTAGGTCAAGATTATCCAGTCTTCCAGCACAGCAAGCATGCTACTTTGAGCTGCTTCTGTCTCCATGTGAGGTGCTGGGAAGCAAGCCTCCTTGGGAAGTTGGCTGTAAGCAGGGGTCGCGCCTGCCCGTCAGGGAGGGGAGTCTGTAAGCGTTCAATATAGAATGAGATACTAATGTGGAGTGGGAATTTAGAGTGTATTTTCTCTTTCTTCCCCCATCCCACAAATTGTCTTATATTTAGGGGAGTCTGAAATGTTTTTTAATTTTTATTATTAAAATTTTGAAGAATCAAAAAATCATAGAATCATAGAATGGTTAGAGTTGGAAGGGTCCTTCAAAGGTCATCTAGTCCAACCCCCCTGCAAGAAGCAGGGACATCCCTGACTAGATCAGGTTGCTCAGGGCCCCATCCAGCCTGGCCTTGAACATTTCCAGGGATGGGGCATCCACCACCTCTCTGGGCAACCTGTTCCAGTGCTCTACAACTCTCGTTGTAAATTTTTTTTTTTTAATATCTAATCTAAACCTACCTCCTTCTAATTTAAACCCATTACCCCTTGTCCTATCACAACAGGCCCTACTGAACAGCCTCTCCCCATCTTTCCTGTAGGCCCCCTTGAGGTATTGGAAGACTGCTATCAGGTCTCCCCGGAGCCTCCTCTTCTCCAGGCTGAACAGCCCCAACTCTCTCAGCCTGTCCTCATAGAAGAGGTGCTCCAGCCCTCTGATATCTTTGTGCCCCTCCTCTGGACCCTCTCCAACTGGTCCATGTCCTTCTTATGTTGGGGACTCCAGAACTGGACACAGTACTCCAGGTGGGGTCTCACCAGGGCAGAGTAGAGGGACACAATCACCTCCCTCGACCTGCTGGCCACACTCCTCTTGATGCAGCCCAGGATGCGGTTGGCCTTCTGAGCCGCAAGGCCACATTGCCGGCTCATGTTGAGCCTCTCGTCCACCATCACTCCCAAGTCCTTCTCCTCAGGGCTGCTCTCAATCCATTCTCCGCCCAGCCTGTATTTGTGCCTGGGATTGCCGCGACCCAGATGCAGGACCTTGCACTTGGCCTGGTTGAACTTCATGAGGTTGACACGGGCCCACCTCTCCAGCCTGTCCAGGTCCGTCTGGATGGCATCCCTCCCTTCCAGCGTGTCGATGGCACCACATGGCTTGGTGTCATCGGCGAACTTGCTGAGGGTGCACTCTATCCCACTGTCCATGTTGCCGACAAAGATGTTGAACAGGGCCGGGCCAAACACGGACCCCTGAGGGATGCCACTGGTGACCGGTCTCCACTTGGACATTGAGCCATTGACCACCACTCTCTGAGTGCGGCCATCCAGCCAACTCCTTATCCATCGAGTGGTCCATCCATCGAACCCATGCCTCTCTAGTTTAGAGAGAAGGATGTCGTGTGGGACAGTGTCAAATGCCTTGCACAAGTCCAGGTAGATGATATCTGTTGCTCGTCCCTTGTCCACCCATGCTGTTACCCCGTCATAGAAGGCCACCAAATTGGTCAGGCATGATCTGCCCTTGGTGAAGCCATGTTGGCTGTCACCAACCACCTCCTTGCTCTCCATGTGCCTTAGCATGGTTTCCAGGAGAATCTGCGCCATGACCTTGCCAGGCACGGAGGTGAGGCTGACCGGCCTGTAGTTGCCCGGGTCTTCCTTACTCCCCTTTTTAAAAATGGGGGTTATGTTCCCTCTCTTCCAGTCATCAGGGACCTCACCAGACCGCCATGATTTCTCAAATATGATGGCCAGTGGCTTGGCAACTTCATCCGCCAGTTCCCTCAGGACGCGCGGATGGATCTCATCAGGCCCCATGGACTTGTGCACCTTCAAGTTCCTTAGATGGTCCCGTACCTGCTCTTCGAGCACCATGGGCAGTTCTTCATCCTCACAGTCGCTGCCTGTGCCTTGCACAGCTTGGGTGGTGGGACAGGAGCCCTTATTGGTGAAGACTGAGGCAAAAAAGTCATTGAGTACCTCAGCCTTCTCCATGTCCCGGGTAACCACGACACCCGTTACCTTCCGGAGGGGGCCTACATTCTCCTTGGATTTTCTTTTGTCCCCTACATACCTGTAAAGCTTTTCTTGTTACTTTTTATATCCCTGGCCAGATTCAATTCCGTCAGGGCTTTAGCCTTCCTCACCCTATCCCTGGCCACTCGCACAGCCACTCGGTAGTCCTCCCAGGCTACCTGTCCCCGCTTCCACCCTCTATAGGCTTCCTTCTTTACTTTCAGTTGGTCCAGGAGCTCCCTGCTCATCCACGCTGGCCTCCTGGCCTTTTTGCCCGACTTCTTCTTCATTGGGATGCACGTCTGCTGAGCTTGGAGGAGGTGCTCCTTGAATATGGACCAACTTTCCTGGGCCCCTCTTCCCTCCAAGGCCGCCTCCCATAGCACTTTGCCCATGAGGTTCCTGAAGAGACCGAAGTCCGCCTTCCTGAAATCTAGGGCAGAGAGCTTGCTGTGCAGTTTTCCGTGGATCTTGAACTCCCCCACGTCATGGTCACTGCAGCCAATTCTGTCCATGGCCTTCAAAAGTACAAAGTGAATTTAAGATATGTTTTCCTCATTTTGTAGACCATCTGTAATAATAAGCCATATGATATGGATGCTCTGTTTGTATTGGTGGGAGGTAGTAGACTGCAGTAATAATATTTAAGTATTATAGTGTTTATCACCACAAAGAAAGAATGTCCTAACAAAGAGCTATACTGGCATATCTAGACTGTGAGTTCCTGGGTGGGAGATGTAGTAAATATGTGCCATTACGATGAAGAGTCTTTCAACACGTTGCCCAGAGAAGTAGTAGATGCGCCATCCCTGGTCACATTCAAGGCCAGGCTGGATGGGGCTCTGAGCAACCTGATGTAGTTGGAGATGCCCCTGCTCCTTGCAAGGGCGTTGGACTAGATGATCTTCCAACCCAAACTATTCGATGATTCTATGAACAGTATGTTTAGGGGCAGTTGGATTTTTTTGCCTAAAATTTTGGAAGCACATCTTTAAGTTCTCTTTTTAGTAGCTGAGTATTGCAGGGAGCAGTGAGGGCTAGTTGCTGCCTAAGGGATGGAGACTTGGGAGCTGAGGAAAATAACATGTCTGGCAGGCCAATGGTTTTACCAAGCAAGGTCTAGTTCTACCATACCCAAACAAGATAAGCAGAGCAGACCAGGGCCACATTCAACCACATTCAAGAGTCCAGATCATCAGGCAAGCTTGTGTTGATAAAGTAAGTACAGGTCAAGCCAGGAAGTCAATCTACAAGTCAAGGTTGGGTCTGGTGAGGGTAACCAGGGTCAGAGTCTGGTGATCATGAAGAAGGTCTGTAATGACAAGACAGGTCCATGGTCAATGTCCAAAACAATGGGTTCAAGATCAGGCACAGGCAAGGCTGTGGCTACTCTGGAAACCAGTAGTTCTACAACAAAGTTCAAGCAAGGGCTGAAGTTAGCTCAGGGCTGAACCTGCAGGGAGCTCCTGGGCTCATTGGCAGGGGTGTGTGGGAGAGGTCCAGAGGTAAGGCTGGTCACGGCAACTAAGGTCTATTAATGCAGTTGAGGCCCTGACAGCTATTAAACTAAAAATACTGTAGTGGGAATGGTTAGAAATTTGGCTCATTGTTTAGATGAATTTTTTCTCTGTACAAAATGCTCTGTAAGTATCTTTCCTATGTGCTTGAATTCTCCTTGAACTAGTCCATGTAAAAAAAAACATTTTCTATCAGGAAATAGATTTTTCTGTCTAGATTGATCACTGTCTAGAGCCAGTGAGCTCTAGAGATTGTAGGAGCTCACAGAGGAGTTTTGCCTGCAAGATTCAACCCATTTTGCAGGAAACATGGGTAGAGTGCGTTCATTGAGTTTTTTCTTAGGCTATCGGTCTCATTTTGTGTGAAAGGGAGTAAAGAGCCTGATCTCTTCTCAGTAGAAAACAGATGCTATGCCTTCAGTTTGGGGCGGTATTAGATTAGGCTAAAAGAAACACTCGACTGAGAACAGGACTCCGAAAAAGACTTCTGCAAACAAGAGAGATGTACCTTCACCTTCTCCAGGAGACCTGTAGGCTAAGTGATTTGATTACATTGTAGGAAAGTCTGCTTAAAGTCCCCACGCTGCCCGAAGATGCTTGCAGTCCATATCTCGTGTGATCTCAGTCAGAATTCAGGCCAAAGAGATGTTTGGTCTTTTCTGGAAATCCAGCAGTTCATGTGGCAAATGCTGCTTTCTGTGATTAAGTATTAATTGGAGCAGTGATTTGAACCTTGGTTTCACCTGCACTGGACAAGTGCCATACCTGCTAATCATCAGAACCAGTCACTTGGAGTCAATGGGAGTTATTTTGACTCCCATTCTGGCCCACCAGATGTCTGATTGTTTATTTGAAGTGGAGTCTTGTCCACAGGAGAAATCAAAAGGGAGAAAGCTTGTCTCTTCATTTCCTTCTTTCAAAGTCAGAACAAAATCTCCTCATTTTTAGAATAGCAGTAGTGAACACAGTGCAATTCTTTTGTCTCATAGCTAAAATGTCTTCAGTGGTTGGTCCAAAGTGTTGTTAGTTTTCTACTTTAAAAGGCTCTAAGTATGTGCAGCATAGTTTTCATACAACTAGCAGCATGGCATTTTGAGAGAAGTTCAAGTAATTGGGCTTTACATGGATAAAACTCAAATCTATGGTTCTGGTCACGAAAATGCATCTGCAGAAAGAGTGTTTTCCACCGTTAGATTAATATAATTACAACTCTTAGTGATTATCGTCTCTCCTACCACTGAACTATATGGTATTGGAGTCCATACTCCACAACTGACTGGAAGGAAAGAATGCAAGATAATAGGAATAACATATGTTGCTGTCTTGATAGGATGCTGAGCATTGTAAATCAGTGTGGACTTCAGCCAGAAGCAGTCTTCAGCCCCTGCTGAGAGTGTCAGCAGGACAGAGATCCCTAAGTTTATGACCCTTTGCACAAAACTTGTGCAAATTTGAGCCACTGCTATCTGGTTCAATAAATTCTGAAATAGAGAAATACTGACTCTCCATTCCTGGAACTGCTGATTTCAATCTCTAGGGATTTGGCTTTTTTTTTTCCTGTATATTTTCCGCTTAAAATGTCTCCAGTTGAATGAATTAAAATTGTTTTTCTACAGTGTATTGGCAGAAGCAACAGAACGTCAATCATAGAATCCCACTATATTTTCAGCCGGTGCCTACAAGCCTATTCAGATATGCTGAGAATGGACAGTCAAACCCAGTGGTGACCTTAACATCAGCTTGTAACACACTGTCTTTAGATGAATCACATCATGTTACATTAAGGTTAAATAGGGTATTTGGAGGGCAGTTTCTTTAAGCTTTTGCTTCTGTTTTGACAGAGCATGCCCTTTGTGGTGATCTCTTTGAGTAAAATTCCACAGTATCCAGCTGGAATGTCAATAGAGGTGGAAATCCTTAGGTGGTGAAAAGTGTTGTATCTGTATTGGCCAAAAGTCAGGTGAATAAATGTAATTTCCGTGACAAACATAACCCGTAGTCAATGAATAGCATGACTGAGTGGAATGGGATCAATTTATTTTTCTCTGCATGTAGCCAAGCACTCAAGTAGGATTCTGGATATAGAAATAACCCATCCTGGGATCTCTCCTAGAGTCCGCCTTTCCCATTAGCTTTCTTCCTTCTAGGTTCATGTCCAATTTGTGTCTCTCTCAGGATGTAAACGGTGCAGCCTGAGGAATTCTTGTTGAGCTGTCACACAAAGGATATTCCTTAGATAGCAGGAAATGCAGCCTAAATTTATGGTCTGGAAAGGAACTAGCTAGATCTGTTAAATCCTGTAGTTAGTGCCATGCTGTAGGGGTGAGTTGTCAAAGGCACTTTGATGAGGCTGACACAGTGTACTTCTACCTTGCTGGAATAAAGTAATTTTTTTTTCACCTGTTTGGAGTTAATCAAATGCTATAGACTAGTAGGACAAAGAAAGTAGGTAGCCTTGGTGTGATGAAGTCTATTGATTGGGAAGCAGTAACTTGAAAAGGAAAGTCCAGCTTGTGGTGAATGACTGAGTATGACCTTTTGGTGCAGTGCTATGGCTGAGTGAGCCCAGTGAGTGATGGCTGGGTAATTACTGGGTGTATAAACAGACAACACTGAATAAAGAGATCGTATTTCCTCTGCAAACAGCACTGGTGATACGTATCTGGCACGAGATGCGTGCCCAGTTCTGCTGTCTACACTTCAAAAAGGTGATGAAAAAATGACGAGGGTTCAGAAACAATTACAAATATGACCGGAAAGGGAGTCTTCATAATGAGAGAGCAATTCAAGTGAAAGTTAGATGAAAGCTCAATGGTGGTCTGTAGGTAACTATAAAGACAGAAGATTTTGATCAAACAGCTCAGACAAATGCAGAAATGACCAAATTTACACATTGCAAGATAGACAAATTTGTGCTGAAAATCAAGTTCAGACAGTTATAGTGAAGCCAAAGAGTTGCTGGAAAAAAACTCATCAGCAAATGCAACATATTCCTCTTTACTTGAAGTGACTGAGTAAATTTACATTATGGCTGGCTGTTTGCCTGTGAGATGTCCTCCAGCTCAGCAAGAAGTTTCCGGGATTTATATAGGATTTCTGTGCCTTGTATTGCACTGGAAGTCAAGATAACCTCCCAGTTTTCTCCTTTATGCTATGTGCCTACCCAGTCATCTGCTTCTTTGGCATGTGGGATTGCCTCTTCACCTTTGTGGTGGGCTTTGAGCACAGTCCTGAAAGCTGAGATAGTTTTCTACTCAGAATCTACAGGAAGAGTGAATTAGAGTCACTGGGATAATTTTTCTAATTCTCATCATAAACAAAGAAGCTTGCCTATGCTTATTTCAGTTTTGTTCTTATATGAAAATGTTGCATTTGGCAAATAACTGGGATCTTGCTGCTGCTGCTGCTTGTGTCTTCACCTCACTCCTCAGTTTCTTCGGGCCAACTACAGCTGTTGTGTTGGTGCTGAGTGGCTAGGAAAATAATGATCTGGAACTCAGCAGCATATTGTGTGCGAGCAATGAATTTATTGCCAAGAGTATGTATAAAATAAATTACTGCCATGATCCATTTAGAAATTCTCACTTCCCTAAGCTATGACATCTCCTTAGACAGCTCGGCCATTGCTGGCAGGCTTGAGCTCTGGCAGAGACCGGATATACCTGGGCAGGAGGCTGCTACTTGGCACGTGATGGCAGAAGGGCGAGAGGGGGAATCAGAAGGATCTAGCTGGAAGGCTGAGGGTAGAATTTGCTCTGTCATGGTGTGGGGCCAAGGTAATTTTTCTGAGGCAGGCTGGATGATGTTCTGTAAGCAGCTGAATGAGAAGAGGACCAAGGTGAGAAAAAAGCAGGACAGAGACACAGCACAATGGGTTAAAAGAGCCGAATTTCAAGGAAAAGGAAGAGTCTTCATTCCTTTCCAGGCTCTGGGTCAAAACCCAAGAATCATTAATTCCCTTTCTATTTGCTTACCCGTGAATAATACTGTGAGAGGGCTTAATCTCTATATGTAGGATTAAAGAAGTTGACAATCTAATATTGCTGTCAGGTGTTTGATGACACGACTCAGAGCTGTGTTCGTTGAAAAAATCTCTTATTTAGTTGGTGAGTCATACACATGCTAGTAGTGTGCCATATTTCTGTTGTTCTAATTTTTCAGTGTGAAGGTGAAACTTTTAAAGAAAAGTGTCATATGTAATGTAATTAAAGGTAGAACCATAGTGTGCATCCACAGGAGAGACTTGTTAATGTAGACATCATAAAAAACAGGCACACTGGTTTATTTCTGACTTTAGATTATCTGTCATTGCAATGACTACTAGTGTTTTTATAACTTCATTTTTCTGTTTGTTGAATAGTACGGTTCAGCCCAGCAGGTAACCCTAGTCTCTAATCTCTTAGCTAGTGACTGCTTTTTGCAAGACTTGTGCCTGAGCACACTGGTGTTGCAACTCAGTCTCTGCTGAAATCCTCAGTCTGCCTTTATTTTCTCGTACTCTTATCATTCCCTTTCTATCATTTCCCTGAGTCCCAGCTGTCCAAACCAGCACATGCTGAATTCTGCTGCCCATCTGTTCATCTACACAGAGAAGCATGACCACATCCCCACAGCCTCAACCAATTTCATTCACTTCCTGCTGTCTTTGGTTTCCAGATAAAGCTTTTTTTTTTAAGAAACCTTCCCCTAGTCTGTCCACTTACTGATGTTACTGTGTATGCTTTCATTTAGAAGGAGGCTTTATCATAATTGCATTTTATTGCCCTCCTTAGAATGACTGTGTAAGTTTGTGACTTGAGACCATGTCTCAAGGGAAGGGCATGCATTTCTTTGTGTCTTTTCCCATTATGCATTCAGTTCTGGATGTCTCCACATTTCACCTGTCACCTGGTTTCACCAGGAAGCTCTTATATCAAGAATTTGCATTTATCCGTTGCTATGTTAGCAGTGGCATCAAAAGCCCGAGTCATCAACATGGCCCTGTTATGCTTGATATTATATGAACACATGAAAATACAGCTTTTCCCCCAAATTGCTTACAATGTGCTAGCACCACACAACTCAAACCCCTGCAGCAAGCAGTTCTCTTCTCATTTTCTTCCCTGGAATGGATGGCTGCAGAATGAACATCATCTGGAGACAATGGATCATTTTACCTAGGCCACCAAGCATGTGTTTGTTGCTGATAACTTTGGTTCACTATTCAAGCATGGCCAGGCAAAATGAATGGTCTGGATTCAGAAGTTTTTGTATTCCAGCTCCACTCTTCCCCACACATTATTCTATAACGTAAGTCCCTGGTCTATGGACTTTTGTTTTATAGCCCTATGTAAAGTACCATGTGTTTTACAGAACAGAACAATAGTGACAGCCACATTTTCAGTCAATGTGGTTTTGGGATTTGGATGTCTTTCCTCTCTCTCTCTCCTTTCTCTTTAGGTCACTTTATTGTTTTCAGAACTGGCATAACTCAGCAATCAGCGACTTACATATGATCAGTCTCTGCTTTACCTGGGAGCTCCTTGAGTCCCATGCCAAGAGTTTGTCACAAATTTAAGACATGCCATTTTTAGAAAAGATAATCCCAGCAAAGTGGTAAAATTTAGCTTCTTTTTTGCAGTCATGACGTCCAAGCAATGAGTAAGCCCACCAGAATACCTGTCTGGCAGCATACACAACTGTTGTGCCGGTCTGTAAGCCAAAGCACTTCAAGTGATGACCAGTGAAAGCAGGACACCATTGCCTGGGAAACCAAATAAATAGAAGCACACAGCCATCCATCACTGCCATCTGGAAAAGATTGGGCTGAACGTCTTCCTGTCAGGATCTGCTACAGTATTTATTTGTATAGCTGAGCTTTGACTTTGGGGATTTCAGCAAAATATTCCTGTCAGTGATGATTCAAAGAGAAGGTTTGGGTCTGATTGTCAGGCTAGTGTTAATTCCTCTGTTCAATTTTGCAAAATTACAATTGTAACTAATAATTGCATTTCTTTTTTCACATGTAGGGACTTCACATGTGTGGAATCAACATGTAAGAGATTATCTCATTTTGGCATTATGTACAAGTGTTACCAAAGCACCATGAATGATCATGAGTTGGTTACATGTACAGGTGTAAATGATTCATGATGGATCGGTTTGCTCCTCCAGTCTATATCTAAACCTGATAAGAAGCACAGGTTTTTGCTTAACAGAAATAGTCTGGTGGGTTCTCCTAACATCAGAAGATAAACAAAAGCTGAAAGATGGAGTTATTTTAAACATTAAAAATAGGAACATCTGAATGTACTAAGGTACAATGAGCTTGTGAATCAGATAAGAAGTTCTGAGGACATGGCTGTGCTAAATGGATATATATTACAATGCAGTAAAAAATCCTTGAAATTTAATAAAGTGATACTTAAAACTGGAAGGACAGCATGAGGCATGCAAGCTATATAGAACAAAAGAGCGTAAAGAGGCAATTTTAGCTGGCTACAACTCAGCAATTAAAAGTGCACCAATTCATTTTTTTAAGTAAGAACTCAAGAAAAGGGAACAAACAAATGTAAATATGCATTTGCTGCTAACCGCCAAGGCAGAAGAAAATAAGAACAAAATGTTCTCAAAACAGCAAATGCCACAAAATGCCAAGTTTAGGGAGAAGCGTAAGCTTTATGTATGCTGATAACTGTTAGAAATTCCCTTTAGTCAAAAGAAGGACAAAATAGCTTCCTAAACTGAATGGGAAAAATAATTTTATTGTTCAGAAGGGAGGGAGTCTAGTCAGTGAAGACACTGTTTGGTATCTGCTTTGCCATCTGAGAGAGCTGGAGAGGATGAGAGAGACAGACAGTAGTTTGGCGTCAAGACCCAGGAGGTTCTGCTGACAGAGGACATGGAGTGAATTACTGAATTTGCTAGTGCAGTGAAGAAGGAAAAGAAAAAAAGTTAAGAAAAAAATAGAGAGGATAAAAGAAGATCAGGAAACCCTCAATCCCATGTTCATTGTTTACTTACTTTTTACTCAAGTTTACTCTGTTTGACTTCATGGGAATTTATAGGAATAAAACCACAGTAAAGTAGAAATGGGCACATCGAACAAGCACAAGGAAACTGCAACTCTTAGTGGAAGAGGAAGGACAGTTGTGTGCATTCATATCATCCTTTTCTGAATGGATGTAGCGAGGCTGACAAAAAGCTGCTTCATCCTATCAGTGTCTTTACTTTTACGCCCTCCCTCTAGTGTTAAATGTGGGGAAGCAAGTATATCCAGAGCTTTTCCACAGATAGCCTTGCCTTCAGAATATCCCTCAGGATTCATGTGCTCTGGGAGAGGAACCATTTTCCTTCCTAGGAGAGCTGTGTCCTTCCCATAGCGCTCCTAAGAAGTCACCATGAAGACATCCTCACAAAGTTTGTCTTTCCATAGAGCCTTCTCTTGCAGACCCATTGTAATTACAGCACAAAGAGCTAGCATTCCTTTATGAAAAAAAAACCAAAACGTTTTCAGAGAATAACAAGCAGGCAGCATATGTAATGAGGAGCTGTTCTGAGACAGGAGGTTTGAAATGCAACTGAGCCATAAATGAAAGTGGTGGGATAGAGAGCGTCAAAGCAAGAGTTACCTGAGACTCAAAGGGAGAGGAGATGAGCAGCAAAGGAAGAAGAATGAATTAATGCTTAACTTAGATCCTTTAAAATATGTTTTTTAAAGGGAAAGAAGGGAAGAAGGGCAAACTATTCAGGGAGCATGAATTATTGAACTAGATCTCAGGAACTCTGGCCCTTGGAAGGATGGCTGCCCAGGAATATGGATCATTTCAAGTAGTGGATAAGTTTTTATGTTTTTTTTTTTTTTTTTCTTGCATTATCAGTGGAATTTTCTAGACAGGAAAATTAAAACACAGTGGTCTTATTCTGTGGGAGGATGCTTATTCTGTGGGAGGAAAGGCAGAGATTTAATTAACACATTCAGAGAAAGAACAAGATAGTCAAGAACACAATTCAGGTGTCAAACATTCTTGAGTCTGCAAAGATGAAGTAAACATATGTGAGAGTATGAGCCACTATTAAGGAAAAAATCATGCTGCAGAAGACCTGGGTCTGGCCAAAACCAAGTGCTGTTGATTTGCAGGAACTTTATTTATAATAGCTTTAGTCCAGAGAAAACCGAACCTTAGAGTACGTGCAGACAAAGATCTTCCTTACCTTTCAGCCCTTTGCTAAAACTGTCATTCTTTCTAGTTGAGTGACAGTATGTGCTGCAAATAGTTTGCAAGGGCAATAATATATAGATGAATAAATAAATTAAGGTATAAACAAAGGCAAAATTATATGCTTTCAAGGATCAAATGATATGGTGTATAGTTTCCATATTATCTTATAGGAAGTGTTATGAAACTGTCAAACTTGAAAGCAATGGCATGAGAGCAGGAGATGAAATTTTCCCAGCAACTGGCTTCCTTTCCAATGGAGATCGGACCTTGGCATTCTGTGAATAAAATGTAGAAACTCCTGTCTTCACTGAAGCTTAAAACAACAACAATAACAACAACAAATGAAAACAAAGAGGAGAATGGAAAATGAGGAGAAGAAATAAAATTAAAAATTCCCTCAGCTCAGCTACTAAAAATTCCCTCCCTCAGCCTCAGCTACTGAACTGTGGCTTTATGTTGTTCAGATAATAACTCTGGGACTTTTATATATCATGGTGGTGTACATACTACCAATGCTTAGATATTTAGAGGATAGATGTTGCAGAGATGCTAAAAAATTCACATCTACTTTCTATATCCAGTGTCTTGCTTATAGGGAGGACTCACTCTAGAGATGTCAAATAGCATTGTTTCTGCATTCCTTGGATATAATCCATTAGAGGAGGCAGCAATTTTATTTTCTGCTTAACTCTCTAGGGAAATCATGATGCACAGTTATAACTTGGTGGCTGTATTGTTAGCATATCCTTAACGACTTCAGCTCGCCTCTCTTCCTGAGCAATGATGCCTTCTTTGGCGGCATTACTGGCATGTAGTAGCTAGCTCAGTGTCCTGCCAACATGGAATGCATTATCAAGTTTTCTGAGTGCAGATGGCTTTTTATTTTTGTTACCTTATATTCTGTCTCAGAACTTGGAAAAGGGGAGCATTGGTGTTTTTCTAAAAGCAGACTGAACTTCCACGGTGCCTTTTCACACCATTTCATGCTGATAATTCATACTCTTCACCTGTGTGTCTTGTAAGATAATATTTTGGTTTCTTTGTTTTGCAGAAGGGATTGTGTATCTCATCCTTTGTCTATAAAAATAGTGTATTTATATCTTAAGAGGGCTGAATATAAAGGCTGAAAATGTTGAAAGGCATTAAATACATTACAATTTATTATTTTAAAGTATTCTTCATGACTTCTAAGTGTGTCTAACAATTTTCGTGTATTTGAGTCATGATTTCTGGACTCTTTAATTGGCAATGCTTTAGTCTTAAGCTAAAGAGAATTTTTGCTGTTGACTTCCATAGGTGCAAAACTACACCACTATGTAGGGCTCAGATCAGTTGACCCAATCTCTGCTAATAACTCAGTTTTATTTTGTTTATATAAGCTGCCTCCAAATATGCTTTTTGCACTGGTCTGATGAGGGAAAGATTTATGTCATTTTAGAAAAAAGATATACAGGAAGTCTCTGGTGAAAAGAAAGAGAAAAAAAGAGAAAATTGTCTGCTTGAACAGAGGCTAGATTTTGCTTTGATGAAGCCGCAAAGAATTTGAGCACATATGAAGAATGTCTTAGGAAAATTTTTAGAACCCGAGTAAGACATACTTCACCCCTTAAAGGATTAACATAGAGCAAGCCCTCATGTCCCATTTGGTACCTTAGCCACAGCACATCAAGCATCTTCAATTTATTACTCTGGCATCTCTCAATACCTTCTATTCAGTTTCTTCCTTCAGCCTAGGCAGTTGTCCTTATTCTAGGACATCTTTAAGTGCAGGAAGATGAGGAAAGGCAGAAGAAGGACAAAAACACTACAGCTTACATCACGCTACTGACAATTATTTTAAAGTGATAGAAAATGAAGGCGGAAGCAGGACACTGAGTGAAAGCAAATGTAGAGCCCATCATCAAAAAAAGAAGCAGTATTGATGCTAGTGAATGCTGTGGCTGTCTCAGATGGCATGCAGGCTACCAGCTGGATTGTTAGCTGTGATGTAAATACTTCAATTTTTTTTTAAAAAAATATTCATGGTAACTTCTTGAAAACATTTTTCTCATTTCTTAAGTCACACTCTGTGAATTGTAATGTCACAGTAATGTGCTCCTAGCCTGGGAATTGTTTAGAGTCAGGAGTAGATCTGGTAGATATTTTTCATTTGAAAACAATTTTTTGATGAAAAATGGCCTCTTTTGTGAAACCCTCTGTATTTAATGAAAAACAGAAAGCAAATATGTTCTTTGACTCTAAGTTAAGAGTAAATATCATCCCAAGGCAGTGTGAGCTCCACATGAAGAGAGAAATCAAAGAGTGGGAAAGCACACACACTCCCTAGAGCTTCTTTCACTCAGAATCTGTCATTTCCTCCATAGAGGTGCTTAATTTAAACTAGTGCAGGATATGAATCTTGAATACAGAGGAAAATAACAGTTACAGGAGGAAGACTACAGCTGTTGAATGCCTTATCTGAGAACATCAGCTAAGGGCTGAGCATAGTTGTCTTCAGATTCGGAGTACATGGCCTACCTATTTGAAAGACCGGGCAATGATACCTTTTAGGTACTTTTCATTTTAGTGTTATTCATAGGCTTTCAGTGATTCTGAAATATTTATGGTCTGACATGGATTCCCAAACACAATGAACTGTGGCTGAAGCATTTTTCAGTCTGAACATAACTATCTTCAAGTTGTCATTGTTTCTTGGTGTGCTTAGTCTCTATTTAGAGCTAATAATAAGCTGGATTCCTCTTTATCATTTAAGTATTTGTGTAGTAAACAGTTTTGCAGTCATATGTCATTGAACATCTCTGTGCTTAAATCTATGTGAACTCTCAAGGACTACATTTAATCCCAAACATCATGCTTTATGGGGATGTAAACCTTGCATTGTACAAGGTGCTTTGTTTATTGATAGGTTGGTGCTTCATTCCTTAAGCACATAGGATAAGAGAGACTAATACAGTGACTGGTTGCATTTCACTGATAATACTCTTATAAGCTGATGTCTTAATTACATTACTTGTCAAGCTTAAGAGTTACAGACAGTCCCCAGAGGCACAAATACATGGAACAGGACCTCTGGTGACTTGGGGTTTTCTTATTGGAAGCTTATTCCAGATAAAGGTCCCTGTTTAGAGGAGCAATGAACAGAGGCCATGGATCAGCTAGCAATTTAGCTGGCAGCGCTGACAGCTGTGAAATTGTCCTATCAGCGGTGTCATTGAAGGGAGTGCCACACAGATTCTGAAATGCTGCTAAATGACTAGGTATTCCCTGTTGAACTTAGTTTCTTCATACTTGTTCCTGAACTGAGTAACTTCTTCCCTAATGGTGCATCATGTTGGAATAATCTTCATACTTTTCCCTTAAATCTGATCTGGTCAGACAGCACTGGGAACCCTCTGCGTGAAGAACAAGTGAACATAGGGAGCGTGTGCTCCCTGCTGTCCTGCACCCACTGCAGATGTAGGAGGCCTTGGTCTTCTGCAGGACTGTCCTCCACTAAATTGCAAGGAACCAGACATGCTGTATTTGGAAAGAGAAATCTCCCTTGGGAAGCAGTATCCAGAACTTGTTGGCAAGCAGTAGCAATACTAAAAAAGGGTTAGCAACTTGCCATTGACTAGTTGAAGATGTTCCTGCTTCTTGCAGGGGGGTTGGACTAGATGACCTTTAAAGGTCCCTTCCAACCCGAACTGTTCTATGATTCTATGACTTCAGTTTTCCTTGACTCATAGTCTAATAGCACCCCTGATGTCCAAGGTTGTTTCATCTGCACTGCGGTGAGTGTTAGATAGGCAGGAGAGACATAGGGCCTTGTAATGGATGTGCTAACACACATCTCTGCTCATGCTCCATGATGAGTGTATTTCAACATGGCTTGAGGGTCATGTGATTTGTTTTTTTATTTCCTTTTATTTGTGCTGACATTTTGAAAAAAATGCATTTTGTTGATTTATAGTTGTTTGGAAGAGAGATTCTTAAATACCTTTAGCCTAGAATGTCACTCCTGGCAAATGAAAATAAAAACACACATTTACATACAACTGTGGTCTTTGCTATTTTTGGCTGAAATTCTTTATTAGTTCATTTTCTAAATTTTTCTCATTTTTTTTTTTAACTGTGAGATGATGATCTCTTACCCCCAGAACTGTGAGGGCAGAGATCCTGAGTTTTAGGGCTCAACTATCAGCACCACCCTGAGGAGTCAAGGATGCTGCTGAACCTCAGCCTGTCTGAAGTGTAGATATGCCCCCAACCTCAGACGGAAGCAGGAACAGTTGCAACTAATGACAAAGCTTCTTGGTATCAGTTGAGTGGGGATGACTGCTAAAGCTGGAGCTGCAGAATTTTTTTTCAGTTCAAAGCCTCTCTTTGATTTGCCCGTCACCATCTGAAATTTTCATCTCCGGGACTCACATTTTCAAGTCTGACCACTGATCACATTTTTTTAAAAAGTGTGAGGAAAAGTGATTTAGTAATTCCTAAGCATGAGAAAAAGTGCACAGCCTATGCTTTCTGACTCTATAAAAAGGGATGGAAGTGCTCTAGTGATAAAACAGCTGCAGATAGAAACTTCAAATTAGGCAGGAAAAACTTCTTCACTAAAGACAAATATTTGTGAGTGTCCTGATGAAAACAGATTTACTTTTGTCTGAATAACAAGCACTCAGAAATCACACTCGGTCTAGGCTCAGTTCACTTGAAAGAGCTCTTATGGTACTCTTAATAACAAACACCCACTGAAGCCTTTACTGTGTTCATTGTGTTTCCTGTATATAAATTATTTTCATGAACTGTTTCTCTGGCATACGCAGTAGTGGAGGGCACAGTACACGTGTATTTGAGTAGGGGAAATGGTATGGCAGAAGCAGGCAGATTTCATTGGTGCTGTAGCATTATGATCCCGGTTTTAATAATTGCCTTGGCATTCTTGAGGATCAAAATGCTACAGAAATACAAGTTATAATGTAGTTATATAAAATTAGAGCGACAGTAAAAATGAGAGTGTGCTAGCGGCGGGAGAGGATACATAAGAAAACAATTCCTAAACCGAAATGTGGATTAAAGGTTCATTTAAGCAGGTTGCTATGTAACTCTGGACTGACCACAAGCATGTTAAGGCAGCATTCAGCTCCTCTGTAAAACATTTGCTGGTCCACAGGAAGAGTTTGTTGCATTAAGTAATTTATGGGGTGCTAAGAAGTTCCTTAAGCTATTATTAAAAACATACAAAATCTTCCCTGGTTAGGACTCTAGTAACTCAGACTTCTAACTAAGCAGAACTGATAGGGCAGGCCTTTTGATGTTTAATGAGTTCTGAAGCAGATGTGAGATGTGATAGACAGGGGAGCTGGGGTGATTTACTGCTCATGGAACAAAATGATGAGATCCCCTCCTGAAAAAGAAAATGTAGCTAAAAAGGACAGGTTTTTTTTTTTCCTTTTTTTTTTTTTCCCCCAGTCTTCCTTCTCGGTGCATGTGTTTTTGATTTCCTTACCCCGTGCCTCTCAGTGCTGGCTCGTTTCCATTCAAACACACACAGAACACTGAAAACTAATTAGCCCTGGATGCAGCCACAGGAAGTTAGCCTGCCAAGTCCCCTTTCCCCCACAATTCCTCAACTTTCTCAGCTTGCCTCAGGCCAAGGGCCTTGTGCTGGGCCTCTCTGTGTAGGTTGCCAGGTCTAATTTTACAATTTCCCTTCACCTTATCAAGTGTGCCCCAGGCCCAACAAGGGGGAAAGGATCAGAGCCAATGTTGTGTTGTGGGCCTTTTTCCCCCACACCCAGTCCCCACCCACCTCTTTTCTTTTCTGCATCAATTTTGGGAGTCTTGGTCATATCTAGTTTCAGTGTTGACTTGTTAATCTGACCTTTGCTAATGCTTTTTAAAGGAACCAAAGAGAACTTCACCATCTTGTAAAACTTGAAAGTCCCTCCTCTCCAAGATTTTCTTGAAGGTTAACAAATTTTCCCAAGAGCCAGAGGACTACAGGTGTCAACCATTTTCAGGCATCTCATTTCAAAGCAGAGCCCACCACAATCCCAATGCGACAAGCCAGAGTCTAATTAGAAGAAAGCAGTGGGCTGGATGCCAGCCTATAGTGGGCAGAGTCATGACACATGCAACTCAACTAGAAAATACCAGCATGGCTGCAAAGTTATGAAGGTCTAGAAGCACATTGGGGTTTTCTTCTGGATTCTTATGCTCAGTTGCTGTGCAACACTTAGCAAAAGTCACTTTAGCAATTTTGACATCGCTTTCTAGGCTGGTGATAACAGGACGTAGCCTCTACAGAGAATATTTTGAGCTTCATGGATGAAAACCAAGAAAGTATATGACAGTTGTTATCAAATCTCAGTGGAAAGGGCTGAAGGTAAAACATCGGGCAACTGAACTCCTCTCTTCCTTCTTCTGTGGTATAGATAAGTGGGAACTGATGGCCTTGTTGGACTGTTGCCCATCCAGTCCAGTGTCCAGATCCCATGTAATCTTCCCTCAGAGGAAGACTTGAGGATCCTGTGGTACAATGGGTGAGAAAAGCAAAGAGGCTAATTTAACCTTTATGTCCATTCAGATCTCCAGGAGTTAGGAAGTGGCATAAACCCTCAAGTACGAAATGCTTGCTGTTGTTGCCAGTGACAACTGTGGATGTTCTTGAGAGTCACATAAACGTATGATCCTTTTTTATTGCTGTTAGGTTTTGAGCTGTGCCAGTTTCCCAGAGCAATGAGTTCCACAGTGGCTGTGCTCTGTGAATATCTGGAGAAACTCATGCTACACCTGCTGGTCCTGCACCTGCCCTGTAGACAGGGAACTCCAGTCTGCATGGCTGTGAGGGGAGTCATCTGGGAACCAGCTATAATGAACTCAGAGTTTGAAAATAACCTGAAGGAAAATATTAAGTACAGTGCTAGGAAAGGCTGCGCTAGGAAAGGAATAAGATGCTGTTCTTGTTTCATTCTCACCCGATGCAAGACTTGAGAAGAGTTTTGTATGAGTTTTGTAGTTAAGTTACATTTTAAACACATTTACCATTTTGCCTTTGATTTCCATCAATGTTCTTCCCATAAGGCAGGCATTGCCACATGATGTACCATGTCTGCCACCAGTCTCTTTTCACAGCCTCCAAAATGCCTGTTAACATTTTGTATTTTGTATTTAACATTTTGTATGTGCTAGTCAGAGACAACCCAGTTTCAGAGAAGTTACTTCACTGTGTAGGCACACTGTTCTGGAGCAAAGATCAAATGGGAGCATAGAAAAGTGATGTTCTAGACTCCAATTTGGAGCATTCTTAAATATGTGGTGTGTAGCATGTGAGTAGTCTATTAAGATGAAAGGGACTACTCTGGTGACTGCGGTAATGATATGTAGCTTACTGAACTCAGGCAACCTAGATCACTTTTAGGGAAAAAAAAAGACAAAACTTTTCTGAGGATACAGACAATCCTGTTAATCTGATTTCAGGGATGTCAGTGGCATTTGTAGCATAAGCTCTGTTGGGCAGAGTTTGTTTTTTGCTCTGCATCTGGGTCTGGCACGATTGACCTCCAGTCTGCTTGCCCTGTCCCTGTTAAAACTCTAACAATTGTAAATTGTGCAGGATGGCAGAACGAGCAGCCCACTAGCTGACCTGTATGCTCTCCCTCTGGCTCCAAGTTTTAACACTTCTCAGAGTACTTGCAAGAATATAGCCTCTTAGGTTTTTTATCTTTTCCTGAGTGTCAGGAGTTTAGTCTGAGATTATCACATGACTATTGGTTGCTCTGAAGGGATCTGTGAATCCCAGTGAGAACTAAGCAGAAGGACATGTGCATCCTAAAAGAGCAAAATGAAGACCAAAGCAGTTTCAGTGCACATATTTGTATTATTTTTAGCAGGAGCAAAGCAATGCAGAAAATTGAATGTTTGATAAAAATAATTATTTCAAACTCTTGTTTTGAATTTTTCTGAAAGGTATTACCAGATATAATGACCTACAATTCTGGAACCACAACACATGTGCTGTGTCTGTTTTCTGAGAGAGGAAAGCTATAGTCCTAGCAAAATAAGCCTATGTGGCTGGTCTTAGAGCTATGACATGTATTTGACTGAAAGTAGAGCTAGCTAAAAAGTTTCCATCCAAAGTTTACTTTGTAAAAAAAAAAAAAATCTGAAAATGGAAGATTCCTCAAAATAGTCTTATTTTCTTTAAGTTGTTCACATATTCTTCTTAAAACCTGAACACAATATTTTGGAGTGCCATTTCTGAGTACTTTGGGGCCAGGATTTGTCAGCTTTTGTCAGTTGTTCAAAAATGTGTGTGCTTGTTTTTCTTTTCTTTTCTCCAGTTCTAAGCTTTTAAAAAGGAAATGTTAAAAATATTATGCACACCCTTTTCTTTCCCAGCACAGACTTAATGAGGCGGGGCTAAGACAGCAGTAGCCCTGACTTCACCCTCCAAGTCACCAGATGCATCTGCTGCTCCATGGTTACTCAAAACCTCTGCAACATGGTGGGGTAAGCTCAGATCTGTAAAATGTAGCTTGCCTTTCTATACCTATGGTTTGTTGGCATTGGCTTGTATCCAGACTCCTGGAAGAGCACAGAATATTATTCTGGCACCCCTCTGCCTAGTAAGAGGGTACTATTGGATATCTACGTGGTTTAGTCCTCACTCTGTTAATCCTTGGGTCCCTGAAGCCTGCTTCAGTCTGAAGAACATCTTTGTTTTCTATATTTGCTTCTTAAATAACTAATTACATCCTTGAGAATGCAGCCTGATTCCAGTTCTAAGTGTGGCATAGTCTTTGCTGGAGATGGAAGTAAATGGGTCAGAATTCATAAGATCCTGTTCAAAATCAAGGTATAATAACAAATAACTACAGCAAGAACATTTTCATCACAATGAAGCTGCTGCAATTAATTGTCCGTTTTGAAGCGGATCTTTGAAATTGTCCATTTCAAGAGGATCTCATGTGAGGCTTGTCTGCCGTATTAAAGTGCTTAATTTAGGTTTCTCCCGTCAAGTTTCTCTTTTAGAAAGTTTCATATTTCTGAAGTTATTATTGCAAAAGTCCCAGTCTGTCCACTTTTGATAATTCTGTGAGAGAGAAATGCAAGTATATCCATTGGTGATGCCTGAGCATGGTGAACAGCTTCAACTGAATGCATATAGTTGTATGAGGAGATAGGATGGCCAGACCTGAGTGCCTTAACAGAAGGATCAAATTTTAAAATATGTGAGGAGCTGATCTCTCACCACTAAATTTGTAATCAACAATAATCTCTCTCCTGTTAAATAGACCTGAACATACAAGATCTTAATTACCTTTCTGCATGGTCTTGCAAATCATATAGTATTTTGGGTTGGAAGGGGCGTTTGAAGATCATCTAGTCCAATGCCCCTGCAAGGAGCAGGGATATCTTTAACTAGATCTGGTAGCTCAGAGCCCCGTCCAACCCAGCCTTGAAAGTTTCCAGGTATGAGGCATCCACCACCTCTCTGGGCAACCTGTTCCAGTGCCTGACCACCCTCATTGTAAAAATTTTTTTCCTTCACCACCCTCATTGTAAAAAGTTTTTTCCTTATATCCAGTCTGAATCTACCTCCTTCTATTTTAAAACCATTACCCCTTGTCCTATCACAACAGGCCCTGCTGAAGAGTTTCTCCTCATCTTTCTTTTAGGCCCACTTTAGGTACTGGAAGACCACTATAAGGTCTTCCTGGAGCTTTCTCTTCTTCAGGCTGAACAGCCCCAACTCTCTCAGCCTGTCCTCATAGAAGAGGTGCTCCAGCCCTCTGATCATCTTCATGACCCTCCTCTGGACTCACTCCAGTAGGTCTACGTCCTTCATCCCGATTCCTTCAGGATCCTCCTTATCTAATACAGAAAAGGATGCTCTATGAAGCCCTATGAAGATGAAAGGAGCAGAAGGAAAGACAGCTAGGTTCAACTGTGATGCCTAGTGCTCTCTCCATCACCTTTGGTGATGTCTTGAGGCTGTGACCATCAGAGTGTAGTTGCTAGATATTATGTTGGCATTAATAACTAGAAGCCTTCTTAACTTTTCCTCCACATTCCTTAGCCTGTTCCTTTCCTCTGCTCCATTTCTGTACCATCACTCTTTCATGTGTCCTCAAACTTTGATCAACATTTCCCTTCATATACACCCTGCTCTTCTAATACAGGGAAAGGCAAAATTCCTATTCTCCAAACAGATCAAGCCCCTAAAAGAAAATCAAGCAAATGAGATAATAAACCACTTCCAAATTACTGTAGTTAGATGTATTTTCTTTCTTTTTCATCTTCTTATTTTGTTTATATGCTAGAGCTGGTTGAAAAGTGTTGAATTTCATTTGATTTGGACATTTTCCAGAGAATTTAGATTCTTTCAGTAAAAAAAACCACGTCCCCAGAAATTTAGATTTGCAGTCTAAAGATACTAATTTACATGGTTTACTTGATGCCTCTCCTCTCCCTAGTTGTCAGACTTTTGTCTCACACGGCATCTTTCTCACCGTCAGTCCTTTCCGTTGTGGCACAGCACTAACAAGTTATCCAGGATACCATACTAGAGAGGCATAGCGGCATGAGTTACCCAAACAATTCTTCATAAATACAATTTAATTGTATTTATGCATTAATTGTCATTAATGTTGCTGTTACTCCTGTGCAGTACTGGTTATGTAGCTGCATGGTGTCAGGTCTTCTCATCAATCTTCCCTCTGTTTGGAGCACTGGAAGGCAAAGATATCCTATGGGCAGCTTTATGGTGAGGAACTTTTGGGAGATGACACTAAAGTTATATTTGGTATGTTTTGAAAAGGGCTAATGATTCTGATACCTGATACACAGATGGATATTTGGCACATTTCTGGTACTTATCAGTCACAAACAAACAGCTGCACAGAGCAGAATGTGGCAGATGGGAACTAGTGAGGCATAAATATTTAAGTTGCTATATGAAAAGCAAATAACTAAAAATAATATATCTTGTGAACATGAAATAATGAAATTAATTAACCCTACTCTATCAGTGGAAAACAAGAGCCCTCTTTAGTGCAGCTGACATTCTGAGAAAGTGTCTGATGCCACTGTCATCTTGGGTTGCCATTTCTGAGAAGCTATCTGTCTCTCTCTAAAATATATCCATGCATATAAACATGGCTTTTTATCTTTGAAACACGTGAAATAATTTAGTACAAACTGGAAAATAACTTCCAAGCCCCCTCTTTTGCCTGTACTATTCTAAGAACATATGGGGAAGATAGTATATTCTTTCCTTACAAAGAAAATGAAAATGTCATTGTTTTCCCCAAATGAATTTGAAAAATTGATTTTGAAAAAATGCATCTTTGAGATCAACCCCTCCCATATCAATACATCATACAAAAAATGAGTCACCTTTGCAGAAACATTTATTGGTTTCCATCATGTTGTATCATTTAAAAGATGAGACAGCACGCTCTGCAGAGTGCAGAACTTCCTCTCCTCTCTACTTTAATTGCATTTCTGTTCTCAGCATTACATAACTGTAAAGGCATGTTATAAATATTGTACTGCGTCATAGATCATGTCTATAATTTATACAGCATTTTCACTTTGACATAGTCTCCTAAAGAAAAAGTAAAACATGGGAAATTAAAATAAAAGAAGCCAATCTGCCCATTTGAAAGACACTTTGCTTTTATTTTGCAGAAGCAAATTTGATGTATTTTGCAAAGACAATTTGGAAAGGTTTGATTAAAAATCCTGAAATTTTTTGAAGTCAGAAAACATATTTCTGTAATTTTTCTCCCATGTCTATGGTTTCATGTAATTGTTTTTGTTGTATTATTTTAAATTCAAGATGAAATCATGGCTGATTCCCACCCAGAGTGAGGTAACCAGGTCAACAATAGTGGGGAACGCCACACTGAGAACACAGTCAGATGTGAGAACAGCCGGCTTAATTCTGTGAGTTTTACATATGAGAGAAAGAAAGAGGGGTGCTATGGGTACAGACATTTGCTTTTTTCTCAATTTGCTCGAGTAAGTTGAAAGTTAAACTACTATCACTAAGCATAGGGTCATAAGCCCAACACATATTACTCCTTGTTACAAAATCCATATTATTGATAGGGAGTGCTTTGCTTGATTAGTAACCTTGCAATCTAGCCTACATTTTCCCATTGTTTTTGCTTATAAAATAGCTATGCAAACTGTCACTTGTTGACATCCTTGGTGTATAAATATATTATTTGTTGTACAATTGAATCTCTCTGAGTCTCATGTGGCTGAAGTGACCTTCGTTTTGAGTTTTAGTAATGAATGTAAATAAATATTTAAGTAACATATTTTTCTAAAAATAGTCTTAACCTTGGCATATCAAATGCTTGGAACGTCGACCTTCCTGCAGAGTGGAAGTTCTGAAAGGCTTTATCCAGAAAGATAATATTTCTTTGACATCTTCACTTAAAACGCAACATTTCAACATCCCTGAATTATGTTTTCTGTTAATTTTTTGAACCATACTTCAGTATTAAAGTAAGTTTGTGTATTGCATTACAGGGTCTGTAATTCAAGGTCACGATTCACACAGGAACAAGCAGGTGGCTGTGAATATTTGTGTATAGAAATGGCAAGGGCAAGGGTGTTCAGAACAAGATAAGAACTGAGGGTTTTACTTGATTGCAGGTTGGCTATGGGTTGCTAGTGTGATACTATTGTTGGAGAAAACACATGTCATCCTACAGTGTATTGAGGCATTTCTAACAGAGGTTGACTTTCAATATAATGATATAAGAATTCAGTGTTCATGCCTGGCAAAGACTAAACTGGAAGGAAAACTGCAGAGGATGCCTGCTGGAGTGGTTGTGAAGAGGAAGCCTGTCTTGTGTCTGGAGGCCAAGACAATTTCTCTTCTTTAACTCAGCCGCGAGAAGACCAGGAAGAAGATATTACTGTGCTCTATGCATAATCCAGGGCGAAGCGGCTGAGGTACAGAAGAGCAATATAAGCTCAATGACCATCCTGGCACAAGAACAAATAGCTTTGAGTAAACATGTGCTGTGAATTGGGAGAGTGAGGGAAAGCATCATTAGGAATAATGGAAACTGGAAGCTGAACAAACTTTAGGACAGGGCTGGTAAATATTTTAAAAGGATTGCATGATGTGATTGCCTGCTTTGGTGACTTGGGAGTTTCATTATGGTCCTGTGTTCTGCTTCGTTTCAGTCAACGTAGTCCTTCCCTGGATGTCAGCCCCTGGAGGAAACCAAAGCTAAAAAAGAGTTCCTGGGATGAAATGTCTGCCCACAGATCAATCACGAGTTGTGCCAGTGGCCCTTTTGCACATTTTAAAGGATGAGGATCATGCCTGTTGCATCTCAGTGATGCGCTTCTCTCTGATCCCAGTCACGTGGCATCTGCCAGAGGTTTGCCAGGAGCTGGGCAGAAAGCTTCCATTTCATGTTCCCCATATGGCTGCTGTCTAGCAGATGACATCACCTAAATGCCCATAGTCCTGGCTCTTCCCTCAAAAGGCAGAGCTATTAGGGAAAAAATAAACCAAACCTCCTGCCTGCTCCCCCTTGCCCCTAAAAAAAGTGCAAAAGTCAAAAGTTTTAATAAATTGTGTCAACTCAGGAGCAACAATATGTCTTCAAGGTTCATAATTAGTTATGGGTACTTAATTGCAGCGTTGTTTTTTGTGGTTTTGTTTGGGTGGGAGGCCTGCAATTCCCGTTAATGCTTTGTAAAGTACTTTGTGACATGTGGTAACGCTAAGGAGAGAATAAAGACCAGGAAACACATGCGGCTGACAGGCAGGGCCAGTTGTTTTCCTCCCGCCAAGTAGGCTGCCTTTGTATGTGTTTCTGGCAGCGAGCTGCATGACACCTCAGGTTCCCTCCCATGTCTTTCCAAGAGTAACAGAGCTTTTCTTCCTTGCAGAGGAAAAATGAAATCATGACAAAAAGTAATAAAAGCCATCATCCCAAGGCATTCAAAGGAGTTTAAGACAGGAGTTGGGGGTGTTTCTAGCTCAGAATTATTTTGCTGTGGATTATTCCTGGGTGCTATAGTTTATCATTATGCAATTTATTTTGAAGTGTTTCATTTCTTTAAGGTGGTGACCTTTAGTATGCTGAAAGCAAACCTGGATGATCTTACTCAATTTTATATAGCCCAGGTATCCTTCTGTATGTTTCAAACAGTGTAAGCCACTTCTAAGGTATTTTGAGAACACAGTTTACTAATTAAATTTTTATGTTGACTTCACCCTTTAACAATGTCTGCATGGGTGCATTCTAGGGGAGTGATGGTAGTGTCTCTGTAGTGCAGAAGGAGCTGGCAGCAAAGTGAATGGGTGGTGGTGTACTGGAGCTCTCCTGCAGTCTAAATGCTTGGAAGATGGATGCCCCAAGCCCACTCAAGTCATTAGCCCATCCAATTTATATATATATATATATATATATAATTCCAGCAATGGCATAAACTGGCTTTCCCTTCTCTCTGATCTGAGACAACTCTAGTTATTACATCTTCTCTGAGAAAATTACTTTTTATTTCTTTCTGTTTTCTCAGGATGGTCTTCACCTTCAGTCTTTCAACATCTCTTTGTTCTTTTTCTTTTGTACTTTACAGTTTCCTATGGTCCTTAAAATCCTACTAAACCACATAGTCCCCTGAGCTCCGTGTCAGCTCTTTCTTGCACACGGAATCTTCACAAGTTTTTGTAACTCCTTCCTCTTTATTCTCCCCACACATCCCTATTTTCCTTATGTCTAATCCTCCTCCTACATACTTTATGATCTCTCTAACAGTGCAAAGTAGTTCCCAGTAACATATATACTGCTCTTTTAATAATTTCTAATGATTAAAGTGTCATGAGCAGCAGGACTTGCCTAAATGGGTGATAATTCAAAGATGAGACCCTAATTCTCTTTTTAAAAATACAATCCAATTTGTCTTCCTTTCCAGCTTTGCCAAAACTACAAACCAGTCTGTCTTACATTTCATATGTATGATCTCATGTCAGAGAAGAAGTTTTCTGGAAAATGTGAGACAAATTCAATGAAACATTTCTGGATTCATATAGAAACTGAAGCATTATTTTAAACAGTTGGTTTTTGTTTTTTTTTTTACTTTTTTTGGCTTCTCATGACTCAAAAGCAACGTGGGCTGGAAAATTCCGGATCTGCCAAGACCATGGATTTTCTCCACAAAGTCTAAGTTTTCAGGTTCTACTAGGGGCCCAGGGAGTAAAATAAGTAAAAGGGGCAGTTAGTCGTCTTTCTCCCTTCCCTGCCTGATGGAGCTGTGATGTGTACGGAAGGATAACCTCCCATGTAATTACCCGTTACCTCTCAATTGCAGAAACAGAGGGTAAGTGGCCACGGAAAGAGCTGACCAAATTGAGCCAAGTTCAGCCATGTGTTCAGTGTAAGCTTTTTTAATGGTTACTGAATGCCATTTGTTGAATGTGTCATATTAGTGTTGTATCAATAGGTGGATTTTCAACTTGAATTCTGAGTTGATGGTACTGAAATAAATATATATATTTTTTTTGGCTAATAAAAATTGATTTTTTTCCTCCCAGCAAAATAAAAAGTTCTTTCAAGATGCCTTTTTTCTTCAATACTAAAGCAGAGAATTCATTTCAATTTTGTGAACTGTTTTTCATTCTTAAGAATACTACCTATAGGCAAATTTCAAAACAAAATATTTTGTGGAAAAATAAAAATGTTTATCAAGAAAATGTCAACTTTTTATTGCTAAATTCAGTATGAATTTATGAATAGTTTTTATTAACCCCAAATGATAGTTTTCTGGGCAAATATGTTAATTATTTACACCAATATATTTTGTAGCTCTATTTTACAATTTTTTTCTCTGATGATCTCATCAATGGCTGGTGCCTATGACTAGTTTGGTAAAAGTTTATTAGCTAGGCTGAAAAAAAACATAAGGATGCTGTAAGAACTTTGCCTGCTGATTTTTATGAGCCTGAAGAAGCCCCTCCCATTCAGCTATGACATATTTAAATTTTTTTGTAGCTTCCCTTCTCAGATATAACATATGTTGGATTCTCAGGGGGTGTGAGGGAATTTAGTGATAAACACTGAGGAGGTGATTTGGAGCTATGTATGGAGGTTTCCTCCATGATAATGCCATCAGTCCAAAGATTCAGAATGCTTTGTCAGCTGTAGTTGAGCTTCTCAGGTCACAGGTGCAGGTGCTCTATCCCTGTGCAAGCAGTAAGCTATGAGTGTGTTTTTTATTCTTTGCATCATCAGAAGTAGAGGAAATAGTGCTTTGAGAGGGTACACAGTATGCTAAAAAAAATAAAGCATAAAATCATATAAAATCTGATTTGTTTTATCTTGGGAGTGAGTAGAGTGGAGAGGAAACTCTCCAACTTTTCTCACTCCCCTTTTCTTCCTCTCTTGTACAAAAACAGTGATAATTCACGAGTAGCATGAATATAGTCTGCTATATACAAGTAAAGCTTTGTGAGGGGTTAAGCTAGAAGGAAAGCTTGCATGAATTTTTATGATGGACAAGTTGGCAATGATGGACAGTGTGGTGCAGTGGTGCTAGGAGAAGCTGCTAGGAGAACAGTGTGACTGCAAGGGCAGAAAACGACCACAGCAGCCAACACAGATTTCATGTTCGACCCTGGTATTTAAATTAGGTCTTGCGCTGGCCTTTTGCACAAGATTAATTTTTTTCTAGAAAGGGGTGACATTTCTTCCACAGAAAAACCAGCACTCCATGAATCTAAATTAAATTAAAATTAAAATAACATTATTCCTATCTGAAGAATGAAAAAGAATGGTGAAAGACTGCAGTTTAAAGTAGGCTTAATGGGAAACTTAACAAGGTAACTTAAAAATCTAAAACCTCAGAAAGTTCAAGATCTCAACAATTTTTAGTCTGCTTTTCTTTCGTTGTACATCTTCAATTCATAATAATGAAAAAACCTACATAGATTTGCAATCCCTCTCTACATTGACAAGATGAGCAATCAATGTGCATCAATGTGCTTTAATGTTGTCTTAAGTATCCACCCAGGACATATGGATATCTATGCAACCAGAAACTATCTTCCAACTCTTGTATCTATGGTAAAATCTTGACCTTTGTTTTTCACATAAGGAACAAAGGTTCCCAGCTTCCCATTTAAATTCTCCTTTCTATGTACTGAAAATATTAAAACAATTTAATCTCCTTACAATCCCCAGTGGTGCCCTTTAAATCAGCTTTTCTTTGGGAATTGACTACATATTTTCTGTAACATGAACTAAAATCTGGGAGTTGTAAGCTGCCAGCAAAATATGAAGGTATGCTGCATTTGTCCAGATATATAAGATATGACAAGATTTAATATATATTAAATTTAACAGGTGCTGTGATCTCCTGCATAGATACACAATATTCAAAGGCGTACTCCAGAGAACTCTGGGTTCCCTGTTAGTTCTATATTTCTGTCCTTTCCAGCATATTTTTATCTGTAATCTTACCTCACATTTATTACAATTGAGATTCATTTTATGTAAGTAACGTTATCTATATTTTTTCAAGTTCCTAAATTACAGGCAACATACGCAACCTTAGTGCTGGCTTCCCAGAGGTGTTAGTTGGGGTAATAGCAAACTGTTTAGATAAGCTGTAGACTTTGACAAAAACAGAACAAAACTTGGATGTCACATTTCTCACCCAGTCAGAAAAGCTGTTTCTCTTGCATATGCACTATTTGAACCTTTATGTGGAGAAATTACTAGGGGGGAGGTGGACAGGGAGAAAGAAGAATGATTTTATTTTGTGAAAGCCTCTTAGACTATGGAGAACCATCCATTGCTACCTTGCAACTGGGATGCAAATCCAAACATGTCAAATGCTGTCAATCATAGAATCATAGTTAGGGTTGGAAGGGACCTTCAAAAGTCATCTAGTCCAACCCCCTGTAAGGAGCAGTGGCATCTCCAACCAGATCAGGTTGCTCAGAGCCCCATCCAGCCTGGCCTTGTATGTTTCCAGGGATGCGGCAGCCACCACCTCTCTGGGCAATGTGTTCCTGTGTTCTGCCACCCTCAGTGGAAAAAAAAATTTTCCTTATATCCAGTCTGAATCTACCTCCTTCTATTTTAAAACCATTACCCCTTGTCCTATCGCAACAAGCCCTGCTGAAGATTTTCTCCTCATCTTTCTTTTAGGCCCACTTTAGGTACTGGAAGACCACTATAAGGTCTTCCTGGAGCTTTCTCTTCTTCAGGCTGAACAGCCCCAACTCTCTCAGTCCTCATAGGAGATGTGCTCCAGCCCTCCGATCATCTTCATGGCCCTCCTCTCGACTCTCTGCAACAGGTCCATGTCCTTCTTATGCTGGGTGCTCCAGAGCTGGAAGCAGTACTCCAGGTGAGGTTTCACCAGGGCAGAGTAGAGGGGGAGAATCACCTCCCTCGACCTGCTGGCCATGCTTCTTTTGATGCAGCCAAGGATGCGGTTGGCCTTCTGGGTTGTGATTGCACATTGCCAGCTCATGTTGAGCTTCTCATCCACCGTCACTCCCAAGTCCTTCTCAGGGCTGCTCTCAATCCATTCACCGCCCAGCCTGTATTTGTGCCTGGCATTGCCCCATGTGCAGGACCTTGCACTTGCCCTGGTTGAACTTCATGAGATTTGCCCAGGCCCACCTCTTCAGCCTGTCCAGGTCCCTTTGGATGGCATCCCTTCCCCACAGTGTGTCAACTGCACCACACAGTTTGGTGTCATCGGCAAACTTGCTGAGGGTGCACTCGATCCCATTCACATTTTACATGTGTTTCACATGATCTTGAACATTGACAATAGAGGTAATGCAGCACAACACAGGGAATAAGACACTGAACTATTAGGACATATGGTCTACCTTGAGCTTGCCGGCAAAGTTCAAGAGTCTAAAAATCATAGGTCTTGCTGGGAAGAAGTGCTTCTTGATTATCTTTGACAGTGCCCACACTTTGATTTCACTGGTACTGCAGGTTCTGTCTCCCAGATAGTGACCCTTAAATTTTTAATGTCTAACCCATTCAGATATTAATAAAGATACCACCCTCATGTCTGTATTCACAATCATGTTGTATGTTTTCTGAACATGCAACACACACCCTCGGTCACTCAGCACTCCCACATCCACCAGTCCTTTTGTAGCTCGAGAAAGCCACAGTGAGCTTTCGAACCCAGTTTTCAGTGGGGATCTGCCAGCTGGTGAGAGGCAGGTTCTCTGAAAGTTTATTTTCCCTCTTCTGTCAAAGGAAAATGTTAAAACATCACTTACTGAGAAAGCTATGTCAGAGGAAAATGTCAGCATCTCAGTGGGCTAAGTAGAACCATATTTTATTCTCTGTATAGATCAGTATTTTTAAAAAAAGAGCAAAATTTTCCATTGATGATGCCCTGTACGCAAAAAGGGACACTGCTCAACAAAAAAAAAATAGACACTTTTAGACATAAAGAAGCTGCATGTCATTAAAAGCTGAAAATCAGCCTATTAAAAACAGAAGAGGTAAAACAAAGACTAAAACCCTATAAACACAATGCACTGATGTTTCCAGAGATCTTAAAGCCCAGAGGAATCACTACAATATTTGTAGCCTAGGCTTTTCCGTAAGATAGGCCAAGCAATTGCAATTGGAAGTTCCATTAATAGAACAACATCTTCTGCTTTAACTCTAAATTAACTTTTAGAAATACATTCCATATTTTATTTGAAAGCCTCAACTGATGAAGGGTTGCTTGGGTAAGTGGCCTCAATGGTTATTTTCATGGGCAAGAATGTATATCTTATTTATACTCTGAAATTATCTTCCTTCATTTTCCAGTCATTCGATTTCCTTGTGTTTTTATCTGTCTTTTGCTGGAAATGTTTTCCCCAAGAACGTACTTTTAAGGATTGTGTCACACTTAACACCCACTTGCATAAACTAACCAGGATGATGTTTTCTCACTGTAGAAAAGACTATGTCACCAAATTTTGTATGAAATGTGATGGAAATCCTTGCGTTTTGTTTCCAGATCTAACTTTCTACAGTTCTCTGATGGACAGTACATCAGTTGAAGCATTTCTATCAAGATGCAATGTCATTCTGAAAAGTTGGAGTGTCTTCTTAAAGGTATCCAAAACATCACACAGAACTTGTTTTCATAACCTAGAAACAAACAGGAATTAAGCACTTCTGAAATCTGGTTAGATTGTGCTCTGTGATCAGAATGAAGTCTCAGAAACAGTTGCCTCCAGCTCAGGTAGTTGTCCATCAGAGAACCTGGGTACAGACATGACTAGTTTCCTTGAGAGGAGGATATTGTTGATCTGAGAATGCACACTGGATGTGGAGGGTAGAAATGCGTAAATTGTGTCTCTTGGATGCATAAGTTGTGTCCTTTGTGCAGGAATCTGGTGCTCTTTAGAACTTCATTGGTTTATGGCTAATGTGAACAGATGAGCCTATTTACTGCTACAACAGACTGGTTACACTCCCCTGCAATCATGCTGAAAAAGATGTCACATATATTATCTACCAAAAATACCAGGAAAAAAAAGAAAGTTCAAGATTCCTTAGTGCTGAGTCCACATATGTTAGCCAAGAATTTCAGAATCAGCAGTAGTATTGACTGCTAGTCCTCTTTGGAATGGACATGTCTGACAGAGATGCGCTAGCCCAATCACATTTCAAATTTATGAAGCTTTCCTCTAGAAAAATGAGTCTTCTATAAAAATTTCTGTTAGCTGTGGTCTTTTTTAAAAAGGCATCAAACTCCATATATGTAGTGGAGGTGCTAAATCTTCCAAGGGAGTAGTTTAAGAGTTGAGCCACAGCAATACCATTTAGATTTTAAAAGTCAGTAGGGCGTGTACCTTAAGGTGTATGTTGTATGATAGGTTACAACTGTGGCACAAGAGGCCCAGTGTTTAAAAACTAAATCTGGTCAAATTGAGACTAGATATGAAGTGTATGAATGCCGGTGGAGTTAGTTAACTACTGAAGCAACTTATTTAGAGACATGGTGGATTTTCCTGTACTTGCAAGACTTTAAATCAAGCCTTTGAACATATGGAAAGGGTGAATATCAGGACTGCTGCAGAGAGAAATGTTTTGGATAATTTGTCTTTACATTCTAGTAAAATCTGCAAGTGAAAAGGATGACAGGAAACCAAGTCAGCCTCATTTGTTGGGACCACACAGTACAAGCAGAATGAATAAACTTGCTGTGGTTATGAAGGCTGGAGTGGAAGAAGGAGTGAGACTGGAAAGAAAATACAGAGCAAAATGTTGCTAGGGGGTTGGGTGTTCTTTTTTTTTTTTGGTGAGGTATGCCTAGGCAGCATAGGCTACTTACTATATAAAACATATAAAATGAAAGAAAATGTGATATTAACAGCCCTGTCCAGTGTGGTGGATATCCCTGCAACGTGGTGAATGGAAATTTATATTCTATGATATAACTTGCTTCTGTCGGGTGGTTGCATCAGTTTTGGAGCTTGAGGAGCTGTGTGCGCTCAGCAGGACACGGCATCCACAGCCCTGATGCCTGACAATTGTCCATAGGTTCTCACAGACTTTCCATCTGGGCCTCATTTTGTGGCAGAATTTCCACCCATTGTAAATACACAGTTGAATGGGCATCTCCCAGCCCATCACTCATGCACTACAAGATGTGTGATGGTCCCGTTATGGCCAACCAAAAGATGAAATGGGAACAGGAGGTGATTGTGTGTAACCACACTCAATGCCATCTTTGGTTGCAAACCACTGGTAATCAACAGTGATGGTGTAGCACAGCCTAAACCAGAAGGAATCTCTAGTTTGTGTGGTCAGTCCTGAAAGCTGATGCTCACTGTACTGACATATTCATGTTGTGATGCTACCCTGCCACATATCTTGTATCTAAATTCTTCACACATTTTTACAAAATGAATTTTTTATGCTGCAAATCATACATCTTCCCATCCCAGCACCTGTTAGTTAAGTTTAAAAAAAGTTAGAATAATAGGGAACTACACAGAAAATGGAAGAAAATTTGAATGAGGAGCTGGAAAAACAGATATCTGTAGATTGAGGACTTTACTGAGTCCCACCGTGGATATATTGCTTGTAATCTTGAACAACACTTGGCACTTCAAGACCTACCAGCAATTACCAGCGTGAAGAATGGGAATGCTGCATGCTTCCAGGATCTTGAGAGCACGTCCAAAGTGTTGGGGGAAAGGTGGGTCACTGTTGCCCAGTTTGGCTGAGTCTGGGTAATGCAGACCACATAGCCTGGTTGTACTCTGCAAGCCAGAATGCCATTGCCAAGGTCATCTTCACAGGGTGCCAGCTTGAGGAGTGAAGCAGCTTTGAGGGACAGCTGGCTGCTGGCTGTCATCAAACACTGATGTAGCTGCCCTCTCAGCTTGCTGTGATGAGTCTGAGGGTATTAACACCCAGACTGATGCAGTGATTGACTGCTCCTCTGTTCTCCTCTTGATAAAATTATATTAACTCCAACTGAAAAGGAATTGGGAGGATATACTTTAATACTGCAAATATTTTGACATTATATTAAAGTGAGTACTTCAGGAAGGCCTTCCTAAGGCAGAAGAAAATGTTAAAGGAAAGGTTTATTAACTAACTGGATTCCTCCAGAACAGGAAATACAATGACAGTGAGTGCACTACTTCTTAATTGAAAGTAAACAAACAAACAAGAAACCCAGACAAGGAGCAAGTTTTGTGGTTGGTAATCTGTTCTAACTATCAGGCCCCATAGAACACATAAATGTAGCAAGTCACAGTGTAAATGTAGAGATGAATCCTCCATCTGAGTAGTTAAGGTATCCAGTTAAGAAACTTTACTGCATTGCCTCTAATTATGAAAAACTTGATGGTTGTCTTCTGGACTTGCTCTCAACAGGGATCTGCCAGAGAACTGTTTGTTAGCCAGTATTTTCAGTGTTCCCGTTGACTGTCTGACAACAGATGTTAAAGGAGGAGTAAAAATTACAAAATCATCTTGGGTTGATCTTGAATATGTTGATAATATTACCTAGTACAGAGACTGCCAACAAGCTAAGAGGTTATTGGAAGAGTTGCAAAAAACTGTAAGCCTCTAGAGGATTTAAGATGAAAGTCATAAAACATAAGGGTTGAGATTTTTTTCAGTGACTTTAGTAGCCTGTGGTTGAGTTATAGCATATACTTTGCAAATCTTTTCAGTTTTGATGTAAGGTAGTTTTGTAATGGAAAATCCCTCATGTCTCTCAGTAGGCGATTTCAGTGTTTAATTAGAAATGCTTTCTAATCCAAATTTGTAACTCTCATAGTCTTTTCTTGCTGAAGAGCTCTTTCTTATCTCTTGCCCATATAGGTATTTGTAGGTAAGGTTCAAATCCCATCTCAAGTGTCTATTGGATAACTAGGTTTGTCTTCCTTCCTTTCTTGCTATACAGTGGATTTCCCTGACCTCATATTAATTATTAGATTGTTTTCTGAACCCCTTCCAATTTCTACCATCCTCTCATGGGTGTAGACACCAGAACTAGAACAATTGCTCCAATCACAATAACACTTTAGCTGTGGGCATGAACTGTTTCATTGCCTATTTCTGTGCAGAAATTAGAAAGATGAGAGACGCACAGTTGTATAGGCTCTAGGCTCTAGGCTCTAGGAAGCAACATGGAAGAGCCTAAGCTCCAGTCCTCCAAGCTGCCTCTGGGAAAAGCCATTCTCGTGTCATAGACAGTAGAGGGAACTTAGAGAGACCAGCTTCCCTAAGCCAAGGTTAGCCTTAGTAAGAAGCCTCAGAGAGAATTGCTTTGCCCATATTGTTTCTACATGCCTATCTATCAGTGTGTAGACAGATTTTCTCAGGCAGTTGATTCAGAGAGAACCAGATTTACTCTTTGGCCATGAACCAGGTTCCTGGTTCAAGAACTTTCCTGACAGTTTTCCATGTGGGATATTATTCTGATTCATGTTTGGGCTGCAGCAATAATTCAGTCCTTCCATGCAGTAATTTTATGCTTGTCTAGTTTGTTTTCTTGGAAGATCTCAAAAAAGCCATAAATATTCATTGATTTACATTCACAGCAATCCAAGGAAGAAAGTAGATATGACTGCCTTAATAAGATTATTTTGAATCTTGTTTTAATGCTAGATGTGAAGTCAGTTGCAGAGAGTGAAATAGAGCCAGTTTCTCATGCCAACTACCAAGTCCATCGTATCTCTCTACTTGATATTAGAATTATTGCAATCCACACTGAAAATTATCTCCTCCTTTATCTGTGTAAGTAGACAACCCTGTTGCTTCACAACTCCCTTGCTATACTCCACAAATACCCAGCTATTTGCTGGAAAGGAACCTTCCAGTACATGACATAGCCCATTGGGATATACTTGAAGACAAGGTGTTGAATGTGGCTCCTTTTTTTAGCAGCAGGGCATTTTCCTCTCCACATTCAAAAGAAGAAGAAATGTGAGAATAACTGCCCCCAAAGCATAATGGAATATTTATGGTTTGTGCATTCCTCCTTTTGGACTGTGTCCCCTTGGCTTGCAGAGAAAAGCCCCAAAAGGAGGGGGTAGGGAGTTGTTTTTCAGTGTGTTTGTCTAAGCTGTGGTCCTTCGTGCTATGAGAAACCTCTCAAGCAGCTCCAGCAAGAATCTTCTTTCTGCTCCCTTCCATATCCTCCTTTATTCCTAGGTCCCCCTCCCCCTCCTCACTTTCTTTCATGTGGATCAAGGCCTGGAAAATGACAAGCCTCTTGATTAATAGATACAGAAAGTCTTCTCATGTAATTTATTTGCTTTCTGCACCTGACTAGAATCACTAGGTTTATCTGGAAAGGAAAATATATCGTCCTTCCTGACTCCGAGTGGCAGCAGAGAGAGCTGAGCATGTGATATCAAGCTGCGCATGGAAAGCAAACGAAACGCCATTTCTGTATTTTGTAAGCATCTCAGGTCATAAAAGTGTCAGCACGCTATATTTCTTGCTGGGATCCTCTCTGTTTTATTATCTGAGCCCTTTCCATTGTGTTGAATGTGCAAGGAGAGTCTCCAAAGCAGGCAACATCTGTTTCCCTGTCATGTTTTTGATTATCAGCTCCATATTCCTTGCAAGTCTCCTGCTCACATATTCCAATCAAACTCAATGGGGGCTTCAACAGCGAGGACACTTCCTTATCTCCCTTCCCCCAGACTCTCCATCCATCATTCTCACATGCTGGCCCACTAAATGCTGATGCAAGAGGCCTGTTCTTTACACTTGGGTAGCACACTCATGACCTCTCCAATTTGTTTTGTTTGCTTAAGTCTAATTGCTGTGAGTATACCTGCCTCTCGGTCCTTAACAGGGGAGAGGGGAGAGGAAGGAGACAGGTGGGATATCTGACTGATTTTTGTTTTGGTAACTGTGGAGAACAGTTTTTTAATGCAGTTTTAGATTTGTTTCCCAGTTTTCTTCCCTTAAGAGGAAGTTTCTTCCCCTCTTTCTTAGCTCCCAATTGCTAAATCAATCTCTCTGTCTTTTGCCAAGATATCTGTTTTACCATTTACACAGGAATTTCAATCTGCAGATGGGGATTCTGCCAATAAGAATCAATTAAATCAATTGTCTTTTGCCTATGGTATTTCTGTTGCAGGATATCCAGCACACTGAGATCTGGGAATGCAGAGACCTAAGTTACATTGAGCTAAGAGTTGTTTATCCGGTGATGTTTTACATTTATTTTCACAGACTATTTTTGTGTCTTTGTGCAGAATGGCAACGAACAGTTGTAGGGGGGTGCAACTCATGCTGCAGTTGAGATACAGATGTGGCAGTCTGTACAGGTGAATTGTATTTATTATTTTACAGAGTAAATTCCTGCCATCCTAAGTAACTCACCCATCCATCCACGATAAAGGCACATTGTGAATCCACATGGCAGAATTTTCCAGATTCAGCCAAAAATGTTGCTAACATTCATGCTCAGGCTCAAGGCCTGCATAGAAGAAATGTATATACTCTTTAGATCCTTTATTGCTCGTAGTCCTGAGGTTACTGATGGATCTCTTAGGTTCCAGGCGTGGCATGGCTTGCTTGCATGCTCCAGGTTAAACCAGTCTCCTGATTTAGGGTCATAAAGGCATTTTTCTCCACGTCAGATTGGTCAGCACAATTGCTACATCTGCCCTAATGTGCCAGGCAATGCTGGTGTTTGAAGGGCCTTGCATCTCATGGGTACCTGCTGAGCTTCTGGCACTTGGTGCAGCTTCCTGTTCACCTTCTGGTGCTGCTGTTAGGGAAATGGAGCATACCTGGGGCAGAGGCCCTGAAGTTCATCTTGGCAAGGATTCAGACACTTTGGTTGCAAAGTTTGCTGGAAATCTGTATCTGCAGGATAAGCTCAGACAGAGTGCTATCTGTCCACAAGGCCTGACAGAGACACGAGGTTATGCTGGAATTTAGATCTCTGCCAGGCCAGTAAACTTTTTTTTTTTTAACTTGAAGCCAGATCTGCACAAAATGATTCCATCAATCACTAGTGCTTTCCTTGCGACATGTGTAGCTTTTGGTTTTTGTGCTACAGTTTTTGTGTTAGGAATTGTTCTTTAGCAATGCTATGTGGCTTGTGATGAAGTGTATATATACAGGAGCAGGTTGCCCAGAGAGGTGGTGGATGCCCCTTCCCTGGAAACATTCAAGGTCAGATTGGATGAGGCTCTAAGCAACCTGATCTAGTTGGAGATGTCCCTGCTCCTTGCAGGAGTGTTGGACTAGATGACCTTTGAAGGTCCCTTCCAACCCAAACTATTCTATGATTCTATATGGAATAAGGCCATTTGGACCTTTCTGTCGACCTTTTCTTACAGCCTTGTCATGGACCTGGAGGAGATTGGACTTTATATTTGTCTTGATTCTTGACCATTCCTCATGCAGGTTGGTTAATAGGTGTGTGAAAGAAATTAAGGGCTTTGCGGATATTATCTGCACCAAACTGACCACATGATGAAAGGCAACTAGGTCTGAACAGAGAAGAGCAAAAGAAAATACAGGCTTGCAGAGTACCTGTCGCTGAAGTTGACTGCAGGAAACAAAAAGTAAGGGTGAGGAAGAGTGGGGAGGAGATGGTTGGATACAGCTCAAGGAGCAGCCAAGTATGGAAGATTGTAGTCTTTGTTGGTGGACTCACAGAACTAACTGTGAGTGCAAAGTGGGGGCTGTTGTGAGAGACTGCAGTGCTCAGGCAGCTTCAAAATATGAGTGTCCTAGAGAACGAATAGGAATTCCTGAGAAAATAAAGGGTAAGGGAGAAGAAAGGGAGCCGTATTAAGGTGGATTACTGGGATGGGTCAGAAGATGATGCAGGGGATGAATAGCCCGAGTGGGAATCATGGACTGGGACAGAGAAGTAGAAATGAGTGATCAGGAAAAGAAGGAGGCAACAGAAGATTGTGGGGGAGGAGATTCACAGCGTGCTGTATAGGAAGAAGAGATAGGACAGGTGAGGAGAGAAGAGAGAGTGTGAATGAACATAGCAGTGCCCATAAAAGGCATAAGAGGAGGGGAAGCATAAGAGGAGGAGAAGGTTGCTGTCAGGGATGCAGACACAAACACCACTGCTGAGGTTACTGATCCACAGCCTTTTCCTTGTTTCATGCACCTTTTAATTATATGATAAGACTTTTTTTCTTTTTTTCATCTGAAAGCTAACTTTCCTACCTACCTCAATGGTCAGAAATTTATTTACATAATCTACTATTTCCTGGTTTTCTACACTCTATATAGAATTTTCTAGTATCATTTTTTATTTACTGCATACTTATGTGATTGGAGCTAGCTAAAATTATTTTCTAGGCTTATTTTTTTTATATTTCCACTATATAAAAGTGTGAATGGCCTCATTAGTTTCATTGGTGTAAGTTGCCATAATGTTTTGAGTAGTTCACTTGGAAATTTATGTTAGACTAGTCTATTTAATACAATATTTTAATAAAAGCATAATAACGAGCTTTATCCTTTAATAAACTGCACAGTAGCGAGTTTGCATTAATTAAATGAAATATTTCAGCTTGAAAGCAAACCATCGCCTAGAAGAAGCATTTAAAGAAAATATTTCAGTTATCTTGAATTAAAATGGGGCAGTGGGGGGAGAGAGGTGTGTCTTACTCTGTCCTGTCCTTGAGGCAAAATCTGGGGGCTGAGCACCACCCTGGGCCACTTTGGTGAACCACTGACCAAGGGGGTGTGGCCATCCAGGACCCACTTTCTGATTGGCTAGCTGGAAGCTCCGTGTATTCTGATTGACCAGTCAGAACTTGTTTGTATTCTGATTGGCTGGCCAGAATTGTGAGTATTCTGACTGGCCAATGAGAAATCGTATGTCTTCTGATTGGCCAATCAGATGTCATGTGAGATCTGATTGGCCACCAGGCTGTCCTGGCTGCCATGGCCAGGCTGCAAAGCTGTCCCAGAGCCCTCCCTCTGCTCTTCTGCAGGCTTGGGGCAAGGTGTGATACAGGCAGCTGCATACCCAACCTGCTTTGTCTACAGCATCGTCAGGTCACAGCTCCACTCGTTATGGTCCTGCCGAGGAGAACAGTGATGTGCTTCTGCGTACAATAAAAACAGAAACAACCACAAGCATCTGATGAAACCACAGGAAAGCAAAAATGGCATGAAAAATTCTTGAATTGGCTATCTGGTCACACAAAAGACTTTGGGAGGACACTGCACTTCTGAGGTGGGAGCTGGGAAGAGGAGATTGCTGCTTGTGATATTTTAAAAAGGCTGTTCAGCTAAACATCCAACAAAGAGGTTCTTGAGCATTAATTAGAGTTAAAATTGTGAAAGCAGTCACTGTCATTGTAGCAGAAACCACATATCAAGACAGTAGCAGAAACTGAATGAGACTATAAGGAAATATGGATCATGTTACTGTGAATCAGTGACTTCAGTTTTGTTCATGGATATTTCAAATGTGCTCACCAGGAAATACAGTCCAATAAAGAGCAATGTACTATTTATTAGTACAAGGGGATTCAGTTGACCCAAGGCGTAGCTCTGTGATGGGTATAAAAGCAAGAGTCAAGGAGCATTGAACTTCCAAGCGCAATTTGGCCACAATTTCCTATCTGGTCCTTTATGCAATATAAAGGTGCCACAGAGTTCTGTCCTGTCTTGATCTCATCTGCTTGACCTTCCCAGTTTGCTCCCCCACGCTTTGCCAACTCTTATACCCTGTCTGCTATATTTCGCTCCATCTTGCCCCTGCCTTCCATGCCATTCCCTCGCAATGCTTCCCCAGCCTGGGAAGATTACAATGTTCCCGTACACTGTGTGGTACCTCCTTTGAAAAGACGGTCCCTTCATCTTGCCTTCCACTACAGCTTTCTACAACAAGGTTTCCCAAGGGGCAGTTGCAGTGATTTAACAGGGAGATGACAGAGTACCAGTTCTACTAGCTGGGCCTGGCTGTTGTTTAATATTCAGGGTAGATACTAGGGTAGATGTAGGCTATGATTTTTTTGGCAGACAAGTTCCTGTTCCATTTGCAAATGTAGTTTTATGCTGTATGCATGATTGATAACAGCAGGGACGATACTGGAAAACCTGATGAAAGCAATTATAAAGTTATTAAAAACAAAGAAAATGTCCCACATGTTTAATTTCTATTCTGTTTAAAAATCTTTACTCATGAGTTCTGTATGCCAGTCATTTGTGGTGCAGCACCACAACCTCTGCAATTTTATGTTCCAGAGACACGAGGAATATGGGTTCAGACTGGGAGAGAAGCTGTGGCCATGCTTTGCAATTTGGAGTATGCCACCGTATGACCTTTGGCACCTTATGCTTTGCTCCTGGCAAACTTTACCTGTTTCAGCTCTTGCCTTCTGCTGCAACTGCTGCTGCACAATCCCACAGCATGTGCATCATTTGACTGCCTAAATCCAGTGCTGTCTTTGAGCCCTGATCCCTGTGCATCTGCTCTCACCTGCCAAGGGATAAGTAAGCAGCAGGATCTATGTCGTAGAAGCATGAAGAGAAAGTAGACTGTCAGACAGAAGTTTTTAGAATAGACTTTAGTAGTGTGTGGGATGAATAGGTCTTTGGCACAGAGCCAGCTTCAAAAGTGCTTTACATGGCTCCCTGAGCGCCCCCTTTCCTGTCCTGCACTGCAGCAAGCCAGCCGTGCTGCCTCCTATTTTATCCCTTCTCCAAGTCGCCAATGCAGGCATGGCACCTTTGCTTTCTTCCTGTCCCCACTGTGTCTGTCTTCCGCCTGCCTGAGGTCAGTGAGATGAATCAGAGCAGACCTTCAAGCAGTTTTGGCTTTCAGGAGGCACTGGCCTGGCAGCCGGATTGGGAAGTGCTGGGAGTGCTTTGCTGCTAAGGTACCACAGTGCTAAGCTGCTTTGCCCTGTCTTATTTTCAGGGCTGTCTCAGTCCTGATGTAACTCTAGACTCGGGCCTTTAGTTTTTGTAGCACATGTAAAATGCTTTGTCAATAACAGGCTGAAAAGTGCCTTGAAAACCAGTTTATAATCAAGAGCTCTCCAGAAGTTTGCAGAACACGTTACACACTGAGTAATCATTTTGATGTTTTCTAGGTTTTTCATAATGGCCAACAGAGTAAGCCTCAGCTTCCTCGTATCTGCAGGCAGGACAGTAGTACCTCAAGGTAATGTGAATAGAGAAAGACTGGAGAAGCCAAAGAATAAGAAAGTAGGTCACTGAATGACACAATTAAATTCTAATATAAACTAATACATATGGGGAAAATTATCTAAAACACATTATTCATCATGGGAGCCATGGAATTAGGTAGTCTGAAGGAGACCTAAGTTTGAGAGAAGACAGTAAATTAGACATGAGTTTGCAATGTGTCAGCAATGCAGTTTGGAATGTGTACACAAAGGCATCACATCAGAGTACACGATAATAAACCCCTCTCTACACACCTGAAAGTTTCAGGGACTTTGAAGTCAGTGGAGCTGTGCCAGTTAACACCAGCCGAGCCTCTGCCTGTTGTCTTTGGTTATAATTGCCTTGTTACTAGACATTTATTGACAAATTGGAAGAATCTAGTGGAAAGGAACAAAAATTATGACTGAGCTGGTAAGGCTGACGCATATAAGTGTATATGTATATATAAATGATTAAGTAAACTCTATATGAGAAATGTTCAAACATTGGGAAAACATCATTTATTCAAATTCCAGACAGCTGGCTGGTTTGACTGCACCTATGATCCACTTTAGTATATAATCCCTAAAGAAGTTTGTGGAATGATTAGTCTTTGATTGCAGACATTTGCCTAAGAACAAAGGTGAGTTTGTGAACAAACATCAGTATCCATTGTTCCATACAGGGTCTCTTCTTGGATGCATCCCTCTGATTAATCTGTATTTAGGCACCTCAGCAAGAGACCAGTGTTTTAGATTTGATAATCACCCACAGTTGTAATGAACTTCAATGGCAAGTGCTAAGAGCTCATCCTCTCTGCATGTTGACCTCAGTTATATAGATGATAAATACAGATGTATACATCTTAGTGTAGGTGTGTGGATTTGAATTGCTTAGCAGACAACAGCTGAAGTTGCCATGAAGATCCAAACATTTTCCATTTCATTATCTGAAGATACACTGACCCTGACAGCTAGTGAAGGCCATTTAATGCAGTGTCCCTTGAAAGGAATTCCTGAAGATGAAAGTTCCCTGTCATTCTGTATAAGACTATCCAGGACCTGATACAGAGCTCTGGAAGTCAGTGAAAATCTTTCCGTTGACTTCAAAGTGTTTTCGACCATTCCTAGATAATAGCACAAATTTCACTTCATTCTTTCTTTCCAATTGGGTTGTCTGAAATCGCGTACTGTGTTATTGAATCCCTATGTCCCTTGCATAGCTTGCATGCCAGCTCCCTTTAACACCTTCTGTGAAGCTTACGATGTTAAATGACATATTCAGTTGCTGTAGGCATCTTCTTTCCAATCTGGACCCCAGCTGCCTGAGGTCTAACAGATCGTCCTTAAAGGACAACGTGAAAGCAACAATTAATGTATCTAAAGGAGTCAACTTAGCTAAGCACCTTTAAACATGTGACTATGTTAATGGAGTTAATCTAGTTTTGAACACATAAACCTCAGCAGCAGACAAGTGATTACAAACTTACCTATTCACTAACCTTGATACAAATAGATTTTTCAAGCTGTTTGTGATTGTGATGCAGAAGAGTCTCAATGCTATAATGCCTAAACAGAGAATCTGACCACTTAACCGTCAGCAACCCGTACGACCCACATCGCATACACAGATGAATGTGAATATACCACCAATTCTGCAGGGATGTTTTACTCCCTGCAGAAATGTCAAAACTTATGAAGTATGCCCTTGTTAAAGACAGATAAGCCTCGTATGGTGAAAACTCTTAAGTTTCTGTCATATTCTGTTGCCACCAGATGATGCCAGAGGTTAAAACAGGGTTATTCATCTTGTATGCCACATGTAGAATAAAACCACTGAAGCTACCTCTCTACTGTCCCTAAAATTGTTCAGTCCCTCGACCATCTGATTGATGCCAACATCCTCCAGCCAAGATTTAGCTACTATTTAGATCCCATTGTTACTTCTGGAACCACCAAGTCTGCTAGTTTCATACACATCTGGCATTATTAAAACAAAAACTTAAGTTGGAGGAACTGGAATTATCTATCCCAAATTAATTATGTGAGTGTTTCTCAGGGGCATTTAGGGGACTTGGACATATCCCTGGAGCCTGCCTACCCTGTGGACAGTTCTCTCAAAGGGTAAATTCACAGATACTGTTTCTCTCCATTGCTGTATGATTCACATGTGCTGTCAGCCTTCTCATTTGGTGATTTCTACTGTATGTGACAGCAGAAAAGGATGTCACAAATATTGATGTCTAATGAATGCAAAGAGTGGAGACACTTTCTCTAAAGTGGAATAAATACATAGAAGAGGAGGCAAGTCGATTTGTTCTTGTCGTGCCAGCTGACTGGGGAGTGCAAAAAGAAAAAAGCTGAACAAGACAGAGGAGAGGTCAATGTATTCCTCATCACAAGGGCAAAGTAACAGTATGCCTTACTAATAAAACCTGCACAGAACCAAATAATGGTTCTGTGCTCTCATATGTAGAAACACACTCCAAATACCACAATCACTGATGGAGAGGAAATGAGATGATGGGTGAGTGGAACGGAGGAGAGCACATCTGGCAAATCAAACAGTAACTCTCCATATCAAATGGACACTGATATCACACTCCACTCTGCATTTTGGAGGCGCTCAGAAGCTGCTCTGACTATCTCAGACTGGTCTGCTTTTGTGCTTCTGTATCAGTCCCAGGCACTTATAGGCAGGTGGAATATTAACTCTGTCACAGCTTCAAGCTGCCTTTCTTGAAATAACCCCTACCTCCTACAGCAGTGCTTGATCCTTGTTGTGAGTCATATTTTCCAACATCTTTGTGAGACTGAGGGTCCAGTCTTCTAATGTGAAGACGTCTCTCAAAGGTAATAGCAAATTATGAAATGATTGTGGATTAATTTGACATGACCTGTGGTAAGCCAGGAACACCTTCCATGACGGAGGGCTTCAAGGTGGCCATCAGAAAAAATCATGTCTAATCTTTTGCAGAGCAGAGCAGAGGAAAAGAGTGGATAGACAGCAGTGGAATGCACTTAAGAGAAATAGATACACACATGAAAGAAAAAAAGGCCTTGATATTTAAAATATTTATGGGCTTAAAAGGCATGAAAACTGATACTAGCCATTAACTAATAGACATTCTGCCTTTGTGATGCAGCTTACATCCCTAACTAAAACCACATCTCTGCTCTGACTTTGTCTGAAGCCAGGTGCACAGATGATTAAATTTTGGGCCAGCTATAAGGAGAGTGTCTCCATCCTGTCCTCTCCTTTAGGCACACACCATCTGTGTGATACTTATTCATCTCCTTTTGCTGGACTGACATACTGAGCCCATATTCTTCCAGCATCAGTTGTCCTCATACTGTCAAGCTGTGTGAATGGAAGGGATCTAAGCCTAAGGGACTAACAGACTCTGGGAGTAGGCTTGTGCTGTATTAAACTAGTTTTAACCACTCTACTCTAAACTTGATGTTGTTCACGTGTGTTTTCACGAAAGAGATTTGGAGCTCTAGCTGTCCACTGTTGCCAGCATGTCTTTTACTTCTGTGTTCAATATATTTAAATACTACATTGCAGTGCATCTCCTCTGTGTGAATCAGAAAAGGGAAGAATCTGGCTTTGTATCTCAGAGCATATGGATTCCTTGTAATGATTGGATGGTAGATTGCCTAAAGTATTTTTATTTTATTTTCTGAACAGAATTTTTGAGCCCCAGTTCCTGTGTTGTAGAACTGCTTGTGGTAAGAAAAGATGAACCCAGACCCTGCCTCTTTGAGAAAAGGATAGGTGGAGAAAAGAACTTCAAATACATGTATGTTTTTCATAAAAAGATAAGACAGCTACTTTAAGTGTGCTGAACATACCAGAGAATAGACACAGGCTCTGTTTTTTTTTTTTTTTATTCTTCCTCTGGTCTAAGCCATAGAGCCGAACAACATCAAATACATATGCAATACTTTTGACCCAGATGTATGCAAATGTTTTTCAGACCTGGACCCAAAGCTGTCACCCAGGTTTTCCATGCTACTAGATGTTAAGCTGCAGAAGATACATTCAAACTTCCATTTCAAGAAGTTCCTCCAAAGCAGGGCACTGCTAACTGGCCTTACCCTTCATTCTTTCTTCGTTTCCTCTAAAATGCAAAAAGGCATTTTCTTCCCAATTTTTCACAAGGCTTTAGGAGCTGTTTTCAGTTGAGGATGATGCCTTGCTGACATGAATCTGCCCTGTAGTTCTCAGGATTATTTCTGGGATAGTGGACTCAGGCTGCAGAGGGTACAGCCATAGAGACTTTGAATGTGTACACTTTGAGAAGAGCAGGTAGAGAGCAGAGAAAATGCCTGACAAACTTCATAGGTAAAGAGGCTAATTGTGGAGATACAGCTTCGTACCACTGCTTGTTGAGTGCATCTTGCCAGGAAACATCAGCACCCTTTACCATACATCACCTACAGCTGGTGTCTTGTGAGACACCTGAAGAATGCACAAGAGCCCAGAAGGACTGGGACAGATTTGTCCTCTCTCTGCTTTACCAGCAGACCATCCACCAGTACTGCATCAGTTTCCATCTTGTAGGCTGGCTAGAATTTAGGGTGTGCTGGGTCTAGAACAGGCCAGCCAGGAGGCTATATGTAAAAATTTCTAGAGATAAGGAGAGAAAATTAAAATGTTGAACTAGCAGGCAACTACTTGCCAATATATGGGAATTGCATTCTGCCAAGTATCCTGCACCATTCCTTGGATGACATAAATAGCACATCTTGCAGGACATTGTCCCTTAGTAAAAATAGAAGTCCCAAGTGAAAGAACATCCTGAGAAGTGAGTTGCTAAAGGTCAGCTAGCCTGTTGGTGCCTGAGGGGAGTATGGATATCACAACCTATGCTACGCAGGCTTTTCCTAGCCACGAAGTCCTTGCTTTCCACAGCCATTTAAGAAAGCTTGTAAAGGAGAGCTGTAGTTCAAGTAGAATTACAAACATAAAATACAATAGATAAATACATATTTATCTGTGTAGTCTATTCGATTAGCTGTTTAACAGGCAGATATAAGGGTAATGGAAAAGTGGAACAGCAGATCATAGAAGGGCTGCCTATAGAAATATCAAGTTTCCTATCAAGATAATTTTTAGTGAGCTCTTACAGTAAACAGGGCAAGAAATTTTTTACACAGTCAATTCACATGTAAATGTAACAAACATATTCAGTTTTTTGGGGTTTTTTTTGTTCAGTAATGGTCAAGGAGTTGTTAAACTTGGTATAAACATGCTAAATGTCCACTCTGCCATATGTAAAATACAGGCCAAACATGGGACATGTGAGACAAAAAGGTATCTTGATTTTAACTAAAATTTACCCTAGGATCTTTCTTGGAGTGCATCCTTAATTCTGCTCTGAGAAAGGCTGTATATCTTCTTCTCTCCAGCATGGAGCTTGGGGAAAAATGTGGAAACACTGCAAATTAATTAAGAATAATGAGATACAATAATTTTATGGTGACATTATTAGTGAGATGATTTACTATACTTGAGATTATATGCTTTCACTGGGGAAAGAATTGGCCTTGCTGAAGGAAAAGTAAGCAGGAGACCAATGCAGTAGCCAACAAGTAAGCAATGTTTCTAACCGACCTCCAAACTAACAGGGCAACAGCTGAGCTTTAAAAGCGACACAGCTGGAAAAGAAATTGAACAGTTAAAAAGGCCATGGAGCAGAGGAAGGCAGAGAAGATGTATGTACAGAACTGTCAGTGGGTTCTAACCTGCAAGCAGATAGGTTAAAACCTGTTTACTCCTTAATTTTTTTTTCTCTAAAGAAATAACCCTTTTCATCAGGGATAGTACTGCCATTGCTTCTGGAGGGAACAGAGATCGAGGTACTGGAGGGAACCTAGGCAGAGCAAAGAAGTTCTGGTGTCCTTCAGACCAGACTGAGGGTCCCTTTCACAGACAGCGAAACCAGTCCCAAACAGCCCCCTCATACAAACCTTGCCAAGGCTCCAGATCTGCATGGAAATCCATTCAGGGAGGCTGGTTTTAAAGCTACGGCTACAGACAGCAGAACTGTCATACTTGAAATCTGTGTAAATTGAAGAAGACACAACATTAGAAATATAAAAATTCCTGTCAGACAACTGCATCTTAAGTTTGACTTTCTAAGAAAGAATTATTTTTTTCAATAGGCTGAGAAGACTGACAAGAAATTGATTCCTAGAGCAACTACATTTATTATTTTCTGTATATACCTGTCTTTGTTAAAGAAATTCAATATCAGAAAAAGAAACCAGAATACAAAGATTTTTCCATTCACTATGCTTCAGCTACCATAGTACAGCGTCTTCCCCTGCTACAGTAAAATAAAAGATAAGAGGAACACTCAAGAGCTAAAAAAAGCTGGACATTTAATTCACAGACAAATTAACTGCATTGCATTTAATATTCCCAGTGAGGAAATGAAAAGACATTTTTTCTGTTCCTGCTCTCTCCAAAGTCACCAGAGGGAATGATATCCCTTAATTAAGGAAGACTGATTGCTTATTTTTTTTTTCCCAAGCTTTCGTTTGCTGTATAATAAAATGATGAGAAATAAATGATGCATATAAAACAATCAAAACCACGCTGGAAATGCTGCAATCATTCAAATTTCTCATTGTAGTAGATACTACATTCTGAAAAGTTCTTTAATAACCTAATAGGAGAGCTGGCCAAATGGAGCAATCCATGCCTGTTTCAGCAGAGCAAATCAATTCAACCAACCAAACTAAAACCAAGGAATTCCTCTGTTCTTTCAGACCTGATAATTTAACATTGTAGAATAGTATGAAAGTATATATATTTGACAGCCATTCTTTTTTTTTTTTTTTTGCATAAACACTATGCATAAATGTGAAGAAAATAGGAAGATTTGGATCAAGAAGGAGATGGATGGTAAAGAAGGAGGAAATCTAAGACTGGAACTGCATTGGTTACACCTTGGTATCACTGGATGAAACAGAGATGTAGGCTGAACAGCAGAACTGATCCTAATGCAGGCTTAACAAAGAAATGTGGTTTTGCCTAGACAGCTATAAACGGTTACAGTATTTGTCATTATTTAAGGAACTAGATGTGAACTAGCAAGTGTTTTTGCAGCTCAGGTTTATAAAGAATGTTTATCTTTCCATTTATTTAAAAATGCAGAAGAAAGGAGTTTGAAACTCTGTTTAGAGAGAAGACAGCTCAGTACCTTTTATAGCATGCTTAAGACTGTGAAGGCACACTGAAGAGGCTGAGTGCAAGGGGGCCTTTGATAATGCGTAGGTAAGGTAGAAGATGCCTCTTGTACTCTTTGTTGCTCCTGGCCTGAGTGTTGCTTTAGTGCACACCATAGACTGGTCAAGCAAAGGGCTATGTAAGAAAGAAATATGTGGAAACTGCTCTCCTGGTTTAGATTGAGGATCCTTGTAGCCTGGTAGCTTCTCTGTAACAATGACCATAGCAGATGCCTTTAGAAGGATAAGAACAAGTGAGGCATCAATGGCACTCTCCTAATTGTCAAACAAATTGAGCTCCATAGATTTCCTGATCCTGATGCATTTTTTCTAATAGCCTTTGATATAGTGCACTTCCAAACATTTGTGTAGTCTCTCCTCAAACCTATGTATGTTTTTCATATCCATAACATCCTTCAGAAAAGTACTCCACATTTTTATTACTTGTATGAAAAATCACTTTCCTTTGTTGATCTTTAATCTGGTTTCTGCTAGCTTCATTTCATTGTCCCTGGTTCCGGAGTTGGAATGCATCATCACCATTTTATTCAGGCCTTTGCAGAACTCTCTCATATACCTTTTATTTTCCATGCAGAAAAGTTCCAGTCTACTAAGACATTCCTCCTACAGAAGTAATTTCATGCTTTTGATCATCCTTGTAGCCATTCTTTGAATGTTTTCCGGTTCCATTATATCTTTTTTTTTGAGATGGTAACAACAGAATTGCACATAGATTCAAGTTTGGGACTAACTATGGGCTTATACATGGGCATGATGTTATTCACTGGTTTATTGTCTGTTGTTTTCCTAGTAGCTCCCAACTGCTGATTTGCTTTTTACTTGCTCCTGAGCACTGACCTAATGTCCTCATAAAATTAAACCCTCACGTTTTATTCCTTAGTGGCAATGGTCAGCATGAGGTCCTAAATTTGTATTAGAAATGGCAACTTTTCCTTGTGTGCATTGCTTCATATTTATCTGCACTGAATTTCACCTGCCAATTTATTAATTCATTGGTCAGTCATGTAAAATCCCTCTACCATTCTTCGCAGTCTGCCTTCATCCTCATTAACCTAGATATATTTGTACCAATCAGCTCATGTCATCTGACAGCACACACTCTTCTTCAAGTCGTTTATGAGCATGTTGAACATAGGACCCAGCACAGACCGTTGCACAACTCCTCTGATGACACACATCTATTCTGAAAATGACTGTTTATCTCTACCTTCTATTTCCTTTATTTAAATTAATTCTTTTCCAGGATATTTCCTTCTTATATTTTGGCTGCTTAGTATACTTAGCAACCTATCTACAGGGCCATCTTCACCTGTCTGCTGCTGATCCTTTCAGAGACAATCAAGGAAGCCTCTCAGACAGGACTTCTCTTTACACAAGTAATTTTGAGTCTTTTGAAGTGTATCCTATTTCTTCACATACCAATGAATTCTCTACTGTGTGCTAATGATTTGTCATTAGCAAATCTAATAATTCATCATTAGCATTGTCATTAGCAAATCTAATCATTTGTCATTAGCATTGTCAAGAGCAAGAACCTTTCACACATGCACATCCTGGTTTCCCGAAGCTGCACTGCTCACCTTTCCAGGCTTAAAAAATAGTACAAAGCATAAGACCTGTCCTTTCCTGGACGCCCCTCCCAGGACCCGTTCTAAAGATTGGCTTCATATCTGCTACCTTCCAGTTTTCAGGTCCCAAGGAGGTTTCAAGTAGGAGATTGCAGACCATGATTAGTAATTTAATGATTCTGATGATCACTGATTTCTGCTAGGTACCATCTTGCTCCAGCAATTTGTTAGTTTTCACTGTGTCTGTTTGAAACACAATCTCATCCACAATTTATTTTTCAGACATATCCTCTGCATTTTCCCCCTTATGAAAACTTACCCCAGTGAACAGCAATGCAGAATGACTTCATTGTCTCTGAGTTTTGCCTTATCACTAGCTGGCCATGGAGAATCCACAGCAGGTTTTTTGCTCTTCACATTTTTGATGAAGGACTTAGTACTAGTTTTGATTCCTTTAGCTAGTTCTCCTCAAACTCATTTTTAGCCTTCTTAATTAGGATTTTGCTTTTAATCTGCCTGGCTACACTATTCATTTCATTTTATTTGTTTGGATACAATAGGCATCTTTTTGAAAAATGCTTGCTTACTGCTAATAAACTTACTTGCTTGGTTGTTTATGTGTGCTGGCCTCCTTTAATCCATTCTCCAGCCTTTCTCAATAGGTCATACGCAGTGGTGTTATGCTTCCAGTCTGGTGTTCTTCAGAAGTTTCCATGCTGCTTGTTAGAATTTCTCTTTGCTGACCTTTCTAGCTTCTTTTTAACAAGCCTCCTGGTTTCTGCATGGCTTTTTTTGAAGTTCAGGACAATGGCAGTGGCGTACTTGGCCTGTAGTGCTCCTGTCGAGCTGGTGAAGCCGAGTCCTCTGTGGTCACTGTCACAAAGTGGGGCTTCCACTGAAAGGACTAGAGCCATAAAGTTGAGGACTGAATTTGCTCCTGTGGGCTCTCTCACGAGCTGCTCCATGAAATAATTGCTGACAGAGCCCAAAAATGTTGTCTCTGTTTCATGTCCCAGCATGACATTTGTCAATCTACAGGAGGGCAGTTGATGTCTCCTGTTACTACTGTTTTTCATGCCCACACTGCCTCTCTCATCTCTTTCAGCTTTTTGAATTTAAGGCATTTTGCTATTCTGGTTCAATAACATTATCTGTCATAACTATATTCTTCCTAGACAGGCCTAGAATTTCAACCTGTACAGACTTTATGTTACCAGTTGAGTTGATGAGCTTGTAAATTTGATTTGATGCTGAGTTTTCTATAAGATAGAGCACTGCTCTGCCTCTGTGCCTTTGGCACAGTTTATCTTTACTGTGTATTTTATATCCTGGGTTTAGTGTCCCATTGACTGCCTTCTTTTCCCCAAGTTTCCAATATGTCTGGTGTATCACTGTGTGGTTTGGGTCAGACATTCTGGTTCCTCATGTTATATTTTAGATTTCAAACATTGTGTAGAAGTGAGCATGGCACTACTTTGGTTCTTTATTGACACCTTGTATAAAAGCCAGTATGTTTGCTTCCCTTTCCCTGCTGGATTACTTGCGTCTTCTGGATTGTGCTTTCCTCCAGGATTTAGAACTTTCCCTTTTTTTTTCCCTCATAAGGGTACTCATGCTGAGTCTGGGTGCTTCTGGACCTGTTGACTTTCCCCAGCTACTTGGTTTTTTTTCAGTCGGTAAGGGAATATTTTCATTTCAAAATGACTGTCTAAGAATGTCTGAGAATGTTTTCAATTTGCTGCAAGACCAAGCAATATCATGTTAGAGAGTTAGATATGTTGGACGTTTTCAAATCAGCTGGACTTGATGAAATTCCTGCTAGGATACTGGGAAGATCGTCTGAAGCAATGCCAGAACTATTAGCTGTTATCTTTGAGGAATCATGGAGTACAGAGATAAATGTGTTGCCTCTTACTATTTTTTTAAGTAATGAGAGGACAGGGGAAGCAGTTGTTGAGCCTCCAGCAGTTAACTACAAACTGAGTGGCAGCCAGTATAGAACAAATCATACCAAATCAATCTAATATGCCTCTGTGACAGGACTTGTGGATAGGGAAGAACAGCAGAAAGATGTATCTTAACTTTAGTAAGGCTTTGAACATTGTCTGCTATGAGCTTCTCAGAAGGAAACTAAGGAAACATTGGCTATGTACAATTTTTAGAAGGTAAGTACAATGTTGGTTGAAAAGTATATTCAGAGAGTAGGTCTTGGTAGTTCACTGTTAGCTTGAAAGTGTATGTTGACTGAGGTCTCTATTGCTAACTTTTAAATTAATCAAATAGATGACAGAATAGAGAATGTATTCGTTATATATCAATATCACATTGAAGTGGGAGGGGTTGCAGTTACTTCAAATGACCTTGACAAATGGAGAATAGTCTGGAAAAGCTAGGATGCAGTCTTATTAGTACAAATAACATCTACTTTTAGCTATCAATCATCAGCTGTGCGTGAGCCAAAGAGCAGCATTACAGGGATGAATATGGAGGCTGAAGTGTGTCCCAAGCTGAAAACTGCAGGCGATGCTGCTGCAAGACACAGAAGGTCCTCAGTGGAAGATTGCCACAGATCAATGTGCAAACAGGGTCATGCTGCCTCAGCTTGGCTGCTTCCCTGCTGTCTTAGACTTAGACTCTTATTTAGACTCTTAGACTTAGTGTCAGCCAGAGGACTACCTCCAAAGTGGGTCAACCCTGGGGTCTTTGGGACCAGGGCAAGCACTCTGACCTCATTCTGTGGCCTTATGAGAGCAGATCCTCTGCTTTCATGAGAGGACTCAAGCTCTACTTGGAGTCCAGACATTAACGATAATAGACAAGTCAACTTCCAAGGCACCAGTATGGTTTTACTTTTGCAAAGACATCCGTTCTGGGATTCCAGAGTCCTAGGCTCAGCTTAAGCACTAATTAGTCACATGGCTAAAATGAGCCCCTCAGTTGTGATTTTGAATCCACATTCTCACTCAGACTGAGAGTCACAAAAATCTCCTTTGTTTTCTGCCCTTCCATCACTACGAAATCTCAAGGCTGAGGTTGATCTTTCAGGATATAGACTGTTCTTGACACTGTTGTTCAAAAGTTTTCTTTATTTCATGTATCGTATATCATATCAGGTTTTCTCTGTCTCTGTTTCTCCAAGGAGACATTCTGGATGTATTAGGGTGTCTCTGTTGTCTATTTGGGATGGAGTCTTTTTATGACAACTCTTTTCTCTCAACAATTTTTTTAACAAAAAATGAGAGTTCTTTGCTAGGTGGTTGATCTCTGGGGTTTGAGACTTCTATTATCCTTAGCCTGACTTTTTCCTAGTTGGAAAAAGAGATGAGACTTCTCTGTGTATAAGAGATGAACAAAAGGGTCTGGCTTCTTTCTTTATCTCAGGACAGAATGGCACATCTGAAGAAATTAGTAAGGAACATACTGCTGAGTAATGAACACAAAAATACTCTTCTATCATCACAGCTGAATAAATAGGAGCACTGGCATATTCTTTCTGCTTTGTTCCTGACAAGGGCAGGAGAGGACTCAGCTGGAGGATCATTTCTAGTTTCTGGCGCTGTAATTAAGGGAGGATGTGGAACATCTGGAGAATCCGAGGAGAGAATTGGGGCTGACCAGAAGTCTAGAAAACGTGGCTCATGAGGAAAGGCCGAAGGAATTTACATGGCTTGATTTAGAAAAGAGACAATAGAGGGGTGGCCCAGAAATGATTTTTGAGTATTTCAAAGATAGACATAGAGAGAATGTGAGTGAATCTTTTTTCCATGTCTACTATGCCTGGATAATGGCTTAAATTATGGGAAGGGAGATCCAGGTGAAACACTGTAAATCTTCTGATCTCTGGAAGAGATGTGGACTGGATGGCCTCTCTGGCCTCCTCTCAGTCCTACTTTTGTATTTATCTATAGCAGTCATGCAGTGGCAGATAAAGACTTAGTCCTCACTGTTTCTCAAATGGTGGTCAGATAGCAGCATCACTCCCAATGCAGACGAAAGTTGCCAGGACTTTGCCTGTCTTATAAACTGGAAGTGGGGCATCAAGCTCAGAGTGCTCTTTGTCTCAGGCAGGTGCAGCTCCTAGGTACTTCTTGTTTCTGTTTTTATTGTGCTCTGTGGATTTGAGTGAGCTACTTCTTTTACTGCCAGTATCAAGGTACTTTAAAAAACAAGAAAGGAGAGAAAGACTGGACGTCTACACAAGCCTAGCTAGTCTATTAGGCCAGATAAGGTTATGGACAAAATAATCTGTAGGCAACTCTACATAAGAGTGTATCATGATTAACATCATATCCAGCTGCCTCTGACTCCCTGGCTTTAAGAGGGACAGCCGCCCATGGAAGTCGAAGGCAAGACTCAAAGCTGAGTCATGCCTGAGCTCCTCTGCTGCTCCACCTTGTGTAAGCTCCGTGTCTTTGGAGGCAGCTTTGGCAGCAGCTAGTGAGGACAAAAGGGTGTTCTGTGAAATGCAGCATCTGCAGCCCTTCTTCCCTAACTCTCTTCTTGTTCACTTCACACCCTTACCCCTATTTTGCGTACATGCTGCAGGTTGTACTTATTTGTGCAGTTATTCGCTTGACAATAATCTTAGATATGTGTCTGAGATGAGAGGTGCTGTATGTTTTCATACTGAGAACAGACAGTCATTGTCCTTCCTCCTGCATTTCCCAGCTATAGTTAAATGACTCTGGAGCTGCTCTCTGAAATCTCTTTTTTTTATGGTTGTGTGCTCAGCCTGTGACCCTGTTTGTGCACTGCCTCCCTCCTACCTGCAGCCCGTGACTCCTCACGTGATGGTAAGTGAGTCTCCTACATCAAACTCTGATGTGATCTTTCCTTTAACCCAAATGCCCTTTTGGCTTGACTCCAGCATTGCTGGTGAAGGGGCTTGTCAGAGTCTGTGGCTCCAGTATTTTTATGAAGAGGGGTAACCTGGTGAAAAGACTGTGTCATCTCTTTTTGGTGCCACAAAGCGTTGCAGACCTTCTTCACTTGAAGAGATGCAAGGGAACAGTCTTACATAGTAGGATCCAGAAGATCCAGAAGTATGCTCCTAGTTTCTCCCATATTTTTCTGGGCAAAAAGGAGGAATGAAGGAAAAGGTTAAGGATTATTTGAAAGAAAGGATACCACAAAAATTCAGGTTACTGAGAGAATCTGAAGATGTAGGAAGATTCAGACTGATGGATGGCAGGATACATTGTGCTCCACCTGCAAGCTGCCACTTTCAGGAAGGCTAAGACAGATGTGGTATGGGAGAGAGGTAGACTCCCCTATGCCAAAGGAATTGTCAACTGAAAGTTCCTGCTGCAGCTTGGTTTGAGATGAAGTGGGAAATCCAGCCTGTGATTTGGAAAGTCGACTGTACTCCATTCTCTTCCCCTTGTGAGAGGACAGAAGAAATTCCTGCAACTTGCAAAGGAAAAGGATCACTGTTTTTCTGACCACAACTCTCTACAGGAAAAAGAAGAGATTCCATATAGAGGGCCATAGTGGCTGCATGAGGCAACTGGGATAGGAATGCATGAGGCAACTGGGATAGGAACCCATGAGGCATGGTTTTCCCAACATGTCCATGGATTTGAATTGTCTTATTTCAGGCAACCCAAGTCCACTAGCTCTTGCACAGGCCAGCCAAAAAAGAATGGTCCTGAATCAGTGCTGTAGGTAGTAACAAAGTCATGTCTATTTTACAGCCAAGGGTGCAGAGCATAGAGGTTAGGACCAGTGTGGTGGTAATCTCAAGAACAGCTCTGAATGCTGAAAGACTGGAAGCAGGGAGGCTGTGCTGACACAGCATTACCAGCAATTAACTGGCTGTGGGTTACCAGCCTTGATATTGCTTTCCAGACCCAATCTGCTTTTGCATCCTGCCATTTCGCTATGTCCTGTTGTCACTGGTTTAGCAGATCTTTCCTTGGTGCTCCCCAGTGCACGCTAGTTAAACCTCAGCTGCTGAATTCAGACCCTTTCTCTAATGCTGGTGCAGATGTCAAAGTGAGATGCAGCTGCCTTACGGGAAGACTTGTAGTTAGGTGATGTAATGGCACCTTAGGTAAGCCAGAAAGAAAGACTTAGAAATGACATTTTACCACATGTGACAGTACACAGGAGATGTGAAATTTTATATGGTTGGACCTCCAGAAACACAGCACAGAGCCCTGCCGCATGAGCGATTGGAGTCAACTGTTAGTGGAAAACACTTTTCCTTTTTCAGACTCTAACACTGGGGGTAGATGAGACATGTTTTCCCAAAAGGCTTTGTAGCTGTTTGCCTTTCCACAGAGTAATGGCAAGAATAAATCAAGCTCTTTTCTGGGTTTTGGAGACAGAAGTGGTTACAGAAAGAAGAGCCAAATATTTGGTAGCGTCCTGAAACTCTTTCTGCCCAGTGTGTCACAGGCTCTCCCCTTCTGCCTCTTTCCCAAAGTTGTCCCCTTCTCTTGATTCTTCTATCCCCCTACAGTCCTGTCTCTGCCCTGTTTTGTTCCCATCTGCTCTGTCTCTGACCTTGTTCTCTCTGCATATCCCACCCTGCCTGTCCCTGGGTGCTGCCCTGCCGCTCCTGGTTTGAGCTATTCTTTTTCTCTTCCTTCTCACCTCCAATGCTGTTTAAGGCTGAATCCAAGCACAGGTGGCATGGGGGGTGGGAGGCTGGGGGGCTGTGAGCTCTCTGCCATCTGCTCGTATTTGGGGCTTTCTGAGTTCCTGTGGCCATGGGCAGAAGCATGCTCTGCACTAGGCAAGTCTTCAGTAAAGATAACATCTGGATCTCAGACAAGCTCTGCTGAGCATGTGCAAGCAAGGAGCAGTGATTTACAGCTAGGTCAGATCTGACTGGATTTTCATAAGGCCAGCAAGTACAGGCTGATGCCTCCATGAATCACCTCCCCCCCCTCTGCTAATTTCAAGTCCCTGCATGAAGCACTGAACTGCAGTGAAACCACTGTAAGGCATTTTCAGAATGGGCCAACCACCATATTTTTCACTAACCTCATTCTTGGAAGTTGCTGACTAGCTTTCAATGAAATGTTCCCAAAAAAATTCTGCCCAACACAGAGACCAAGGACAGCAAATTTCAGCCTAGAATGATTAAAATATGACAAAATTAAAAGCAAGTGAAAACTGGATTTTGTAACTGAAAGTGTTAGGCAATGTTAAATACAAGATTTGTTGCCATCTCCACCTATAATAGAGGGGTGGCTATTTAAATATTTAATTTTGGGAAAATATCCTTGCATGTCAGTCATGCAATTTTCCTTCCAAACACGGGGCATATGCCCAAAAAAGACATTTGATAAGGAAAACTTGTGGTGACTATATGCAAATTGTTATGTGATTTGAGTTATTTACATTGCTTAGAGCTCACCAGATTCTTCACCAAAGTGCTGTAAAGTCACAGACTGAACCCACCACCAGTGGATGCAGCAGTGAGATAGATATCATCCCGACACATGGCTATTTGCCATGTGTGAAAAGCAAACAAATATAACCAACTGGAGTAACAAGCATCGTGATTGTAATAGGAACTGGAGCACAGATTTATACAGGATCTTTGTGTTTGGACTCACGAGCCTTCAGCTATATTAGTATTGAAAAGTAAGCAACTACAAAACCCCAGCTGTGCAGATCTGTGCAAAAATGAAGCAAAGCTTTGGCTGTTGACTGTTTGACAGTCTACCTGCCAGGCTGGACCAGATGTGTGAGTTTTTCCTATATTATTTTCTTCACTTCTCAAAAGAAAGCAGCAAGGCTTCCAGCAAAGTTTTTAGAGAGTCTTTTTAGGTCTTTTATTGTACTCCAATGTAAGGGCTCCAGAACTTTAAAACTTGTCCACTTTTTTCAAGTACATAGCAGAGACTCTAATAAAAGATACTGTCTCTGTGGCAAGTTTTGATTTCCTTAGAACTTTAAGGCTTCACAGCTAAATCAGAAGTCTAACTAGTATCGGAGAAAATACTACTTACGGTACAAGAAGTCGTTGCTACTTTGAACTGAGTCCATTGCTGAAGGAAGAGAATATATCTAGATGCAAAGTACAATATCTTAAAAGCCACAGCACAAAAGTAGAGATTTTTCCCCTCTCTTGATCCAAAACACAGTAGTCACAGACTATTTTTAATTCATGTAAAATTATGATAACCATGAAACTATAAACTTTATGATTTGGTGAGTTGGCAGCAATGTACATCCCTAAAGTGGGAGTGTACTGAGATCAGCATAATGAGAAATATGACAGAGAACCCTGCAAATAACTTGTTGACTAAAAAGATCAGGCCAGGCCAGATGTAGTAGCTACATTTCTTGCTATGCTGTGCACGAGAAAATGGTAAGAATAAAACACAGGGAACGAAGATTTCCAAACATATTAGCAGGCACCCCTGTGATGTGATCATATCAGTTTTAAGGCCATAGTGGCTGGCAGGCCATCAAGTACCAATTTTTTGTTGTTGTTACCACCGTAGGTTGATATATGTGACCGAAAGCTGACATCTAGTGGAGGGAGAACGAGGGAAGGATTTTCCTTCCCTTCTCTTTCCAGGGATTCACTTGGTAGGGCGCAGAGAGAGATGGCACTCTGCTCTCCTCTCCCTGAGGGCTGGCTGCTGCACGGGCTGTCCTGGGCAGGAAAATGAACCAAGGAGCTCAGGGGCACTCTACCTTGTCTCCTTCCTGCCACCCATATCCATAGCTGGATGCCAGGAGCTTACTTTGCAGCGCTGTCAGCAGGTAACGCACTCCGAAGGCTGAAATCAAAAACGTTTCAAAAGACAAAAGTGTTAATGATCGTGCCTGGCAGAGTTTGGGCAGGGTCTCATGAATACATCTAACAGAATAATTCACTGCAGCTGCACAGATTGTCAGTGACCCAGGATTTCTGCTGTTGGGAACGTCAGGTCTGCAGCCCTGGATCAAACCAGCCTCTTGGATACCAGGTCCGGAGGTTGCAGCTCTGTTCACCTCCCAGCTTTTTCTCAGTCCTTCGGCTCACTCACTCCCCCAGCTGGGCTGCTTGGGCCGGGAGGGCAGCAGTACTGGTAAAAGTTTGGGAATGTTTTCACAAGTTTTTGCCTCATCCCCTGCATTTGGTATCAGATGTTTTTGAGAAAAATATCTCAGTTTTCAGTTAGTAAAAATCAAAGTTTCAAGCTCTCATGCTTGCATGGAAAAATTGAAAACATGAACCCTAAAGGCTAAAAAACCCAAAAGACAAATAAAACCATACAGAGTTTACTTTTCATATCTTGCAAATTTAAGTCAATATCATAAATCTATTGGCAGCTCAGTTCCAGTTTGTAATGCTTAGCAAGGAAGATGGAGGGAAGCACAGAGAAGTCTCACCAGCTCCAAGGACTGAAAGGGAGAGGACCTGTGATCCTCCTGGGAGATATCTGGGCGAGGAGCCAAAGGGGAAATCTGCAAGCCCAGTGGGTGAGCAACTGGATCACGAGAGCATTTGTAGCCCTTTAAAAATGGCAGAAGACAAGGGGCACTTTACTTGTTCATGTACTGTAGGAAGCAAAAAAAAAAGATCTCTTCTACACGTGGTGGTAAAGATGGAAGGGTCTGTAGCTATGGGCTGTAGCAACTCACACTGTCTGTGGCTTGTCACTTTGATGGGATTTGTAGCACATTGAGCAGCAAGTTACCAGCAGTTTAGGGATTCAGTCAACCCACTGAAATGCTGTTGCTTCCCTAAATGAATGCACAGCCTTCAGGCACTGCCGAAGAGCACAGCTCTGGTGCTGAGTCACGAGCAACCACACTGCTAACAAGGTGATGCATGGTTTTGGAAGTAACTTTAAATCACCTGATAGCAAAACAAAATTAGTGTTATACAAACAGTACAAAGTTTACTGCAAGATTGAGCTTTAATCTCTTGTGGTTGCTTATTGACTCCAGAAAAAAAAAAGCAACCAGCAGCTACTCAGTGAAAAGATCTCCTCTATATATTTGCAGGTGAACTTGAAGGAGAGGATCTCACCTCCTGCAGCTCTCCCCCAAACCCAAAGTAAGTCTGAACTGAAGTCTGAATTGGCAGACAGTGAGGAATGGGCCTGGGTTGTTTAAAATTCCCGTTTATTCTTCTATCGGAGGACCTGATTTATCTTTTTGTGGTTGTTGGCTTTGACCTTTCTAACAGATGGAAGAGCAAAAGTTATGATAGATATTTTGCAGTTTATCACAATGTATGATATATGAAGGCCTATGCTTGATGTAGCACTTGATAGCACTTGTAGCACCTGATAGCACTTGATAGCACTTGTAGCACTTTAAGGCATGTGGAGAGGGCTTGGGACATTTTTACCACATGCTACCTAGTGCCTGTCAGAGGAGACAAAACAATTATGAAGAAATCAGTCACATTTCTTCTTCATCTTTCAATAAGTGCCTGATTTTGGTCTCTTTCCTAGCAGAGAATTATGAGTCCTAATTTTCAAGTACATACACAGGCACCTCAGTCAGTGAGATGTATCTGTATCTGCAGTTTGACAGGCTGGATCTGTGGACGTTAACCTATGTGTTTATCTGTGCCAGAAGTGTACAACATCAGACAAATGGGACTGGTTTTGGTGAAGCTTGCAACCCCCGCTGATCTGCAGTGGGACGCTAATCCTGAAAACTAGGATATTTACTTCTTTCTGTACTTTTTTAGAAAAATTAGACCAAAGCACAGCTGTTTTAAAACTTCACATTTTCATATACCTTAGAAAAAGGCCTATTTTAATCAGAGCTGCGGAAGTAATTGCAACAAAAGATTTAGCAAATTGATTTTGTCTGTGTTTTGTTCATGTTTCCTCGCACACGGACATGGTTCACTAAAACATTAGTTTGCATAGTTTTTAGTCCTGGCTGGTTGAAAAGCCATGTAAGCACAGGCATTTGCTAGGCAGCACTTATGTTGGTTTGATTAGACATCTGGGTCACACAACGTCACTTCTGTTCCCTGAACGATTGAGGATAGTTCTTAGAATCATGTTTCGTGTTGTGGAATTAGCTTTTTTGCCCATCTTTTCTCATAGTTTGTCAAATTTTATATGCTCCTTTTTTAGCATGTATCAGTGCTGCAGTATGTACAGCAAACACCTGGAAGATTTTTGTCACAAAGGAAAAAAGGAGATTGTAGAAAATACTTTGTTTTTCTCTAGCACTGGCCTTGACAGTGACTTGCACTCATAGTCTGGACATAGTTTTACAATGCGTTCATGCTGGAGCAGATTAGATGTAGACTCCATATTTACTTGCTTCCAGATTTTATGAGCCTGAATTTAGTCACTTTGCTCCATAACTAATTGTACAGTCAGGGAGCCGTCCGAAGGGGTAATCCGGCAAACGATGTTCTGGAACAACCTTTGAGAAGAATTAGTGGAACAAATAACCAAGCTAGTTTTAAGATGGGATTTATGACAGAATTACACAATTGCTGTGTCTTAAAATAGCAGAGGACCTAAAATGTCCCCTTCAGGCTTCTGCTTAAGACAGAATAAAGAAAGGCACAGAGATGCAAGCTTCTTCCTACTCTTATGGCTGCATCTGCAAGTTTTCCTCGTACTAGGGTAGAGGATGAATGGCAAGATAGACTGAGACAACCTCTCAGCAACTCTTCTACAAGACAGATGGGTCTGAGATTTGCATTAAGTGACCTTAGAGCCCCTGGAAGAGCAAATGACAGTTCAGGGATCTAATTTATGCTCCATGTTATTCTTTTCTTCAAGGTTCGCAGATCCTCTCTCAGCAATGGCTATGGTATGTCTTTCAGACTTCGAAGCTTATGCTAAAAAGTATTTACCCAAGATTGCTTGGGATTTTTTTGCAGCTGGAGCAGATGACTGTAGCACCCGAGATGAAAACATCCTGGCCTACAAAAGGTAATGTCAGGAGGAAATGAGGAGTGTTGTACTGGAAGCTTTTAAGCTATGTTTTTGTGCAAGTGTTTGGACTTAACAAGCAAAGATTCCTAACACCTTGCCCTTTCAATGTGATCTCCAAGCAAAATGCACTTACCTGAATGACATACTCTGTATGCTCTGGTGCTAGCCTGAATATGACATAGATTCCACAGGGCATAAGGGATGCTGAGGGTACAGTCAAATGTTAGGGTAAGGTAGGGTGGGGTATGGTATGGTATGGTATGGCATGGCATGGCATGGCATGGCATGGTATGGTATGGTATGGTATGGTATGGTATGGCATGGCATGGTATGGCATGGCATGGCATGGTAGACATCAGGAAAAAATTTTTTACAATGAGGGTGGTGGAACACTGGAACAAGTTGCCCAGAGAGGTGGTAGATACCCCATCCCTGGAAACATTCAAGGTCAGGTTGGATGGGGCTCTGAGCAAATCATCTAGTCGAAGATGTCCCTGCTCCTTGCAGGGGGGTTGAACTAGATGACCTTTAAAGGTCTCTTCCAACCCAAAACATTCTTTGATCCTATGATTCTATGGTATGACAGGAAAGCTATAATAGAATGAGATGCAATGGGGAGCATTTAGTGAACAGCAGGAAGCCTACGAATAAATAGGATGGGATTTGGGAACATACTGCAGAGAGTGAGGGCAGGTACAATGTACAGCGAGGACTGACATACAAATGGTAGAGTGGAAGAACAGCTACTGTCCTGAAGGGGTTTTTGTTTTTTGCCTTACAGAATTCATTTCCGGCCACGTATGCTGCGGGACGTATCCATGATGGACATTAGGACTAAGCTCCTGGGGACAGAAATCAGCTTTCCTGTAGGAATTGCCCCTACCGGCTTCCACCAGCTAGCATGGCCTGATGGAGAGAAAAGCACAGCCAGAGGTACTCTTCTGCTTTATTGCCATGTAGCAGAAGAGGTTTGTTGAAAAGCTTCCAGAAGCTGTTAGGATGACTTAAAGTGTAACTGAACAAAATCTTCAGGCTTGAAGGGGCAAACTGCTCTCCCACTTTCTGACACCCCTTTCTGTGGATGACCCACTTGGGTCTGCTGACACAGAGTGAATGGGAAGCTGTATAAACATTGCTCTACTTCTCCAACTACTCTTATTACGAGATCAGCCCTGTGGAGGCTGCTGCAAACTTAAGACAGAGACAGCAGACACATTTCTGACTTACATCAAGAACAAGGGGGGTCTCTAGACAGGACATAAAAATGGTGGATGTAACTCAGCCTGTTACTGGTTAAGAACAGTGTCTCCCTTGGAGAAAAGAATAACCTCTCTTCCCAAATCCTGTGGTGGGTTTGGAGAGCTGACCCCTATAAATGTCTTTTTTCCTGTGTGTGTTTCTGTGTACACTGAGTGCATTTGACAGTGGATTCCTGCAAGGACACAGTCATAAAGTTCCTTCTTTTAAAAAAGTTGTTGCAAAATGAAAGCACCACTTGGTAAATTACCTCTCCCTTTCCTGCTTTCTTAACCATTGATCCCACAACAGTGCATGGTAAATAGCCATTTTTAACCCTGGGGACATATTTGCCAATTGGTAGAGCGCTGTGTTTCATAGGATATACATAAAACAGGAGTCCAGGTGGTGTCTGTAAACAGTACATCATTTTGTACGTCATGTCTGGCTAGACCATTCAAATTAGATTCTCATTATTTTTCAATATCTCTCAAAGCTGCCAAAGCGATGAACATATGTTACATTGCCAGCACGTACTCCACCTGCACGCTGGAGGAGATCTCCGCAGCTGCCCCTGGCGGCCTCCGGTGGTTCCAGCTCTACATCCACCGCAACAGGGCAGTTTCCCAGCAGCTGGTCCAACAGGCGGAGACCTTGGGTTTCCAGGGCCTTGTCCTCACCGCAGATCTGCCCTACACTGGCAGGAGACGCGACGATGTCCGCAATGGTTTCCGCCTTCCTCCCCACATGAAACTGAAGAACTTGGAAGGAGCTTTTGAGGTCTGTAAAATGAGCTCATCCTTTCATTCACTGCACTGGCATGCACCACATGAGAAAAAACCACTGGGTAACTGCTACTTTGGCATCTGCTGTGCCCAGGGCGTATCTTCTCCCCTTCTGATTCTGCAGCGTCCTGGCTTGACCTCCTGCCAGCCTGGGTTCTGGCTTTAAAATCCCAGTCCAGCTTCCTTAGAGATGCTGATCTCCATCCCCATTGTAATTATTCTCCTTCAGAGACACGTGCTTTACAAAGCTGATGAACATGTCTGTTAGCAAGTTTAATTAGGGCAGGGAAAGACTTCAAGGGCCCTCTGTATTGTTACAGCTCAGATGAGGTTTCCTTCTGTCTTATGGCTGTAGGGAGATGACCGCTCCGAGTACGGACTGCCACCCAACAGCTTGGATCCTTCAGTCACCTGGAACGATATCTACTGGCTGCGGAGACTGACTCGCCTGCCCATCATCATCAAAGGCATCTTGACGAAAGAAGATGCAGAGCTGGCAGTGAGACATGGAGTTCAAGGAATTATTGTGTCCAATCATGGTGGAAGACAATTGGATGGAGGACCTGCCACTGTAAGTGAGAAAACAGGTATCTCATGAGTGTTTAGAGCACTAAACTGGGTGTCTCTATGCTCGTCTTTGTATGTATGCTTTTGGTGGACTTCTGTGTTTGCTGCGTGGCGGTGGATGTGTGCAGATGTACTTTAGCTTTAAAGTTGCAAGAAGTGTGCCTTGGCATGGGCTATCCACTGAAGTATTTTCTCAGTTTCTTGGGAGGGTCCTGTAATCAGGCCTGAACCCACATAACTGCAGATAAACTGCTGGTCTTAGTTAATAGAAATTTTCTGCCTATGTCTTCGTTAGTTGCCGCAGTGCACACGTACTCTTTGCGCACTGCAGCAAAAATAAAACGAAGCTCTGGAACCAAAAATGTACAAATGAGAGCATAATGTATTCTCATTGCTCACATCTGCCAAAACATGCACAAACAATGCAGCTAGATTTAGTGAGAGGTCTGCTTGCGTACTTACAGACTCAAGTCTAAATAGGAATTTATTGACTTTCATGAGCCAGAAAAAGGATAACTTATCTGAAGAAAAATTCCCCTGATTTTTAATCTGTACAAAGAAATCATGGGTTGTTTGGATGTATGTGTATTTCACTGGTTTAATTTGGCTTCTGTCAGTTTTTCCAATTGTTCTTGTTTTACAATTCTGTATTGCATAGTATTTACGTAATTTCTTTTCTCTATTTTCCCTCTGTAAAATAAAAATAGATACCGGGAAATTCCGTTCTATTCTATGTCAAATCTGACAATAATTAATTAAAAAAATATTCCTCTAAATGCTAAGGACATACTAATGGAAATGTCATCCACATTAAACTGCTTTTCTACTTTAGAAGAAGAGTGTGGTACTGCCCTGCACTACCAGCCTGGCAGCATGCTGTGCTCTACAGAAAAGACCTTAGGAGAATTAAGGAGGAAAAGACCTTAAGGAGACTTATCCTGGAGGAAATTATATGTTGAATGTACTACATTGCAAAGGAAATCCTTCATAGATGCTTCAGAGGGTTTGAGTAGGCTTTTCAAGAGGTGATCACCAGGATTAGGTTGAAGTGTAAGTTTTGGACAGTAGCAGGGAGAAGTTTGACATCAGACTTCTTTACAAACATTTGTATGGCTTATTGTCTCAAACAAAAGTAAGACACTAATGACAATTAGTTTCATTGAAAGTTATTTTTAAAAGCTTTCAGAAAGCAAGTGAGAATGCTACTTTTTCACTTGTCAGAAGTGCTAGCAGAGAATATCAATATAAGCAAAGCATTGGAAAATGGAATTAAAACATTAAAACAGAACAGGGAGCTGCACTTCGTTTTGCAGCTTTTGGTGCCGAGCTATTTGTGGTGCATTATCACATTCTGTTTTGAGAAGGTATGCTATTAAAGCATTGCATCCCTGCCTGCCTTTTTGGAATATCTCCTCTTTCTCTTGGAATCAAAAGCTGAGCTCAAGGTGAGAGTGGCTGCTTCTTTGCAGATTGATGCTCTGGTTGAGGTTGTGGAGGCAGTACAAGGCAGAGTCGAAGTTTATTTGGATGGTGGAATACGAAAAGGAAGTGACGTGTTAAAAGCACTGGCGCTGGGAGCAAAGTGCGTCTTTATTGGAAGACCGGCTTTATGGGGTCTGGCTTACAAGGTGAGTAAGGAGCTTTGAGTTTGTATGTCTGCTTCTCACACTCACCAACACTGTTGTTTTTATTTAAAAGTCACAGCAACAGTTTTCACCAGTGAAGAATCTTACCCATTTTTGTTGTTTTGCTGAATTCTAAGTGGAAACATCCCAAACTGAATCAAAACCAGACATTTTCAGTGATTTAAAAATACCACAGAATTTTACAATTTCAAATATTATTTTGATGGTAACATTGTTTTGTGGGCCCTGATTTCTTGGTGTTGCAGCTTGGTGCCAAAACACTGTAGGACTCAGGACCATCAGTGCTTTTGAAAATTGGAGGCGGGCTTATTTGCCACAAAGACGAGTCTGACTGTTTTATTTGCTGTCAGCTTACTTGGAAACAATATATGGTTTTGATACAGCAGTTTCACAATAGTGTTATGAATTCTTCAGAAATGCATAAAGAACTTTGACCCACTGATATCTGAAACATTTTGGACAGGACTGAACACAACCGTGTCCTGTTAGGTGCCTGAGCCTGCCATTACTATCTCAGTTCCAGCTTTGCTGCTTCTGAACTACTAGCATGTTTCTATGTTCCAGAGTAATGAATTAGGCCTCTGATGCAAAGATTAACATAATATAAGTAAAATTTAACAACAAACAACAACTAATACTAGTTGTTTGTTTTGCTAAATTTTTCCTTTTTAGCCTCTGGATTAGCTTTCAGGCTTTTTCTCTAGAAGAAAAAAAGATATTTTTATGGTCTAGAAACATTTCCTATCTTTTAATCAGACTCCTGTCCAGTGGTGTTATTGCTGTTGATTCCAGCAATAAATTTTAAGCAAGAAATCACATGAATCTTGTGAGAAACCCGGAAGAGTTGGCAGCACTGCTTCTGTTGCCAGTAAACACAGAAAAAAGACCTGACACAAAAAGGCTGTTGCTGTGAGTTGCCTGCAATTTTTTTTTTTACAATGCAAATGGAAAGGAGATGGGATTTTTTTAGTTCATCTGTGCTTTGATATTACATTCCATTGAGTGTTCCTAAAGATTTATCTCAGTGGCATTACCCTGGCGTACAAGAAAGGAAGGGCATGAACAAGCACTGACATTGTCTGTACCCAAAGCATTCTTCATTGCAAAAAATAAAACCAAAAATTAAGAGAAAAAAGAAAAAAAATCCTCCAATATTTTACAGCAAGATCAAAATCATATGTACATTTTATTGGATTTTTAGCTTCTTGGTGTCACTTGTTAATAGAAAACACATAGTGTACTATCTTTAAAGATTCTATCTGGTATCTAAGTAAACTAAAGTTTTTAAAACTAGATAAAACTCTCATTACTTCATGAAATACTGTAATCTTTGTAAAGCTTGACATTTTAAAACAAGCCCATTGATGACAGTTAACTAAAAGCTAAGGAAAAAAAAACAGCTAGAAAATGTCAGAAGTGAAAAACAGCTTTGTTTTCTTTCTCTGTTCAGATGTATCACAAAAGGAAAAGCATCTAAATTAATCTGGGGTGAACTGAGCACATTCATCTTATCATTTTAATCATTCATCTGTATGAGAGACTGGAATTGGCAGGGACTTAAGGGACTGTCCCAGCTCTCACCGTGCAAGCATCCTGCAGCATTGCTCCGTGCCAGTGCTCCTTTCACCCTGACTGCTTTCTTTGTTGGAGCAGGGTGAAGAAGGTCTTCAAGACGTTTTGAGGATTTTGCAGGATGAGTTTCGCCTGTCGATGGCCTTAGCTGGTAAGTGTTTTGCAGGTTGTTTTGTATTGGTGATACAGAGGTTTTGCAAGCAATCTAAAATCAGAAGTCTGATGGATGAGTCACAAACAGGGAATCTATGTGAGCTGTGCTGGTTCTAGTTGTTATATTTAAGATGATTCTTTGCTTCCTGTGAAACCACTTGGCATTTCAGGTGCCATTGCAATGAAGCTTCCAAGCAGGAATTAGGTTAAAGCAGCTTTCTGACCCAATTAAAGAGATGCAAAATTGCTAAGTAGAGCTGAGCAAAACTTGGAATTTCTGTTCTTCTGGGAATTGCATATATTTTTCAGTATTTAATTGAATATTTACCAGGGAATGTATGCAGAATTTTTCTCTGTGTACTATAGAATACATTCTTTTGGTGCAGGTTCAACTCTCTGCATCCCATATGCTTTAAAAGCCTCTGTTTCTCCTCCAAGCTTTTACTGTTGTTCCTTGTTCTGCGTTTCTTGCTTCTGCTCCTACCTGTAGCTGCCATGTTTGACTCTCACAGAAGAGCAAATTTGCACAGCCCAGTGCAAACTCCAGCTTCACGCATGAAGAAATACGACTTGTAGGTCCAGTGCAGATGTATTCAGGGATCAGCAAAGGGTCTTATCCCACCTCAAATCATGTTTTAAAAAATTTCATGCTCTAGCAACCATGAACTTAAGTGGATAGCAATCTGCCTGGGAGACTGGACACGAAATCCTGTTGGGCATTTCTTAATAGCGTGTTTCTTCGGGTTACTTTTTCCACTAGTAAAGATTCCTACAAGGTGTTTGTTTTTTTTTTTTTTCTAGGAGGCCCCTCACACTTCTTTACATGCAAAAGGGCACTGAAATTGGCAAGGGTAGCAGGTTGGGACCTTTTTAGCAGGGCTGTGAAATTCCATCCAGATTTGACCAAATGAAACCAAATGCAAATTTTCACCTCCAGTCACTTGACACAGAGCAATCCCTGTGTCTTTTCTATCTGCCTTTCACTTCTGGCTGGATCAGAAGACTCCCTGCTCAGCTTGTTATAAGGATCCTGGTTTTTTCATGTGTCTAACTCTTCTTGTTCCTAACCTCAAGGCTGAAGATGCCATAGAGGAGTAGGGCTCCTGTGACTGAGATGTGAAGTACCAACCCACGTGGCTCATACAAGACTAGACCGTGACTCAGAGAGGGAGCCTTCCAAGTTTCATCCACAGACCTTCCTCTTTCACCGACATGTTTCATTTCTCTATTTATTTCAGGCTGCGCCAGCATCTCAGAGATTGGTCGACATCTAGTTCAGTTCTCAAAACTGTGAACAGCCTCCTGCAAATGCCCACCAAATAGTGGCAGCTCACACCAAGGTCCCAAACGGGACTGAAGAGAGAAAAAGGAGGTGCAAACACTGAATGTGCAATAAGTATCTGATAAGGCCTTCAGGAAACTCCTGAGGAGATTAGGAAAAACTCCATGTTACCAAAGGCCATTCTCTGCTTTTATTGAGACCAAGACCAATGAGTTCTTTAACACTTCGGGCAATTGTTACTTGCTTAAATTTCCTTTAAACTGACTGTTCCCTGGCATTACCTGTGTTGAGGTTTACTCCCTAGTTCTGTTACATCGGGCAACCAGACATGGAAAACTGCATCTTCCACTTGATTGTCCTTCCACCGCAGTCCTTCCACTGCAGCTCAAGATACACACCTTTCCTGCCCCGGGTAGTAAGCGTTGTGGCTGATATCTTCAGCAGCCTGGGCTTTCCTGGATGTATTCATAGCAGATACAGAAACAAGATGCAGCAGCTAGCAGAAATTTGTGCTCATCCCGTCCTTGTTCAAGTTTCTTCCTGAGATGCTGGTCTTGCTTCTCTATGAGGAAGCACACTCTTGGCTGTGCCACCCACCTGTCATCACCTCGTTGTGATGCGTCCTTAATAAAAACTGTGAGCTTGTTCTTCCTTTTCTTGTTTTTTAGTCTTTATATAGTGTTGTCCAAGTAAAGGTATAAACAGAATTCATCTATTTAAAATGGCTAAAACCCCTGTGTGCACATTTCATCGTTGTTATAAATGTGGAGTGCAAATCACTGGTGAATTGGCCCAGTGTAACTGGAAATAAGCTAAATGTCCAATAAAAGTTCAACTGATTTAACTACTTGGGCTTAATCAGGTCTTTTAAATGAGGCTAGGTAAACTAGGACTATACACACATGAAAACTGTTATTGTGCCTCATCTTTAAAAATGCAATGTGATCTTAAAAATATTTGGTAAGACACCTAACCTTGTTTTCTTATAAATAATTTTTAAGGCCAGACTCACTGGCTCAGCCACTGCTTTTATGGCACTTTAGGGCAGCACAAAATAGCTGACGGTTGCTGGGCAGCAATGGGATGCTGAATGTCGCTTTGTGCCAAAGAAGTGCCATCTTGCTGGGCACCCCCTCTGCTTAGTGAACTTCCCTGTCTTCCCATGCACACAAGGCTCACTTTCTTGTACACTTGGAGCCATTTTCTTCTTTCTCCTCTCTGATAATCCCCTGGTTAATCCCCTCGTGCAAAGCAGGTCTTAGCTGGAATGAAGCCACTCGAATCCAGAACTGCTGTAGAAGCCTCTCCCACTCAGCTGGTGCCTCATCCTGCAGGATCCAAAAACGTCGATGTGCTCTCCCCTTGTCCTGTTCTTTGACATAAAAAGAAGTGCTCCAGGTGGTTGAACTGTGACTCTCTGAGCAGCTCACATCCTCCTACATGAGTTAATGAGGCCAGAGAAGCCAGGTATTCTGCCTGGGTGTAGAACCTTGAACACCTGGCAGAAGGCAAGCTCGGACGGTGGTCACCTGCAAACCGCACTGCCCTGATCCCAGGCACAGCCATCCCCAAGTGAGGCCTCCCTCTCCTCCTCTTGGAGCTCTGGCCTCTTCAGTTGAGGTTTTAAGGGCAAGCCACTGCCTGTGGCAGAATATCACTTCTGAGGCAAAGACCCAGCTCACAGCAGTGCAGACCCTCTGCCTCAGACTGCTTTGCAACCGGCAGCTCTCCTGGTGCCCACTGCCCTGGCAAGTTCCAGAGGAGCCATACTATCAAGAAGCCAGCTTCTGCATAAGCCCTACTTTAAATTAGCCTTAAGAAGGCAGAAGAGAGAAGATAGCCCCGTTAGCTTACTTTGTTTAGACTTTTAATTTCTTGCAGAGATAGCAGTGTCTGCAGTGATCTTCCAGAGGCCTTCACATGGAGGTCTTCCTCTCTGTTCCAGTAATAATAAACCTTGCTGGCAAACTGACAGCCATGCAGATAAGACCAAGGAGTAATAGCACATAGCACACTTTGATGGACTTCAAGGATGTTCAAGAGGACAACTGAGTGTGCTCAGTCCTGAGAAGGCTAAAGGCAAAGGCGGGGGGTGGGGATCACATTGCTATCTTTTACTGCTGAGTTGGAGAGAACAGAGAAGATGCAGCCTCACTTCTTGCACGTGTGCAGTAAAAGGGTGAAAGGCAATGGGCACAAGTTACAATGAGGAAAATTCCAGTTAGAAATAAGTGGGAAAAAAGTCACCATTAGTATGGTCAGACACTGCAAGAGAAAGTTTGTGAAATCTCCATCCTTAGAGATGGAGACTGGGCAAGGTCCTGAGCAACCTCACCTGTCTAACTGCTTTGAGAAGAGTTTGGGTCAGAGATCTCCAGAGAGTCCTTTCACTTTAAATTGTTGGGGAACATCCCAGAATCATAAAATAAGAGCCCCACATCAGATCTGTATGCTGCTGTACCGATGTGTTACAATGATCAACTACCACGGAGCTGCAGAGGCAGCACCTGTATCTCTGTGAAAGAGGCTGCAGAAAGCATTTTCTGAGGAAAAAATAAATTTGATGAGTGAGGTTAAAAGAAGAGCTCACAGAATTTAACCAGGCTGAGAGTCTATTGAACAAGCCCATCCTACAACTTTTCCAAGACTTTGGAATTTTTCTACAGTCTGGATTAAGCCTGTGCCAATGCATACCAAAGTCTCATGCCCCCTTTCTACACTCTGGTCTGCTTTCTGTATTTGATTGCTGTGAATATCTCCAACACAAATTCAAGCAAGGTCGAGTCTTTCAAAAAACTGTGCCTGAAGAGACTGTAAACATGTAGGTTAAGGACTAATCAAACCCTGCTGCCATCCCTGGAGGATGTAGCAGGGACAGGGAATCAGTCTATTTACAAAGGTAGTTTATCTACAAAATGGATCCAAATATAAACACTTTCCTTTGGCATATGGTGCAAATTTCTACAGCCTTTAAATATATAATTCACTCATCAATTTCAGTTGAGGAAACACAGTTCTACCTGAAACTAAAGGAAAAATGAGAGTAAATGTGTGTTCCTAGTTAATTGCCCAATTCTTGTGCTGTCTAATATAGCGAAGAGTACTACAAGTAAGTCTTCCTGATCTTGAAGATCATGTAATAGAAGTTTACAATCACTTTCTCCCTTCTACAGAAAGAATTTTTGTATTACTGAAATAGTAAGGTTTGAATACACAGAAACATTGAGGACTCTTAGGGTGGTTATCTTCATACCTTGGGAAGTGTCATAAAACTGTTCCCCACCGTGAGAAGTTGTGTTGATTCAGCACAGCTGTCCAAAAGTTAATTATTTAAGTCTTGTTGTCTCTTGTTAATGTGTAACCAGAAGAGAGAGGAAAATATTTCCAGGAGGGAAGGGTGCCTCACCCTGTGAAGGGGAGCAGCTTTACTTAAGTAAATCTGTATCTCAAAATGTACTCTATTTCCCAGAGCTGCCAGCATCTAGGCATTTTGAACTTACAGGTATACGATAGTAAGAAACACATACGTTTTTTTTTCACATGAGAAGCACGTTAATTTTTTGTGGCTTTTTGGTCACAATTACTCTATGCTTAGACAGCAAGAGGTCCAGTTAAATAATGAGCATGCTTTTGCTTTTCCCTGCATCAGTTCTCATCAGTCTGGGCAACAGGGCAGACTCCAGAAACCCCTTTCCTAAAGCAGATTTATTTTCTGGACAAAAGGATCTATCCTTCTCTTCTTACTCCTGGATAGCTTGTTTTACCTGATTGCACAATTAAAGAATTAAACAGCATTGCCCTCTGTAAAGGCATAATATTTTATCCTATCTAAAACTTCTGTGCTCTGCAATGTTGTTGCATTTATTCATTCCAGTGCCATAATTCAGTTTGTTCTCAATTTTCCCTTCACTATTTCTCTTCTGCTGCCTTCTTTAATCTCCATTACACCCCCTCAATCCGTATTTCTCCTTGTGACAAGGCTAAGAAAATGTGTTCTCCCAACACCAGCTAGCCATTGCCCCAAAGTATCTGTGTCACAGCAAGCACCAATAAAGCTGGAAGATCAACACGATTCCCAGACCAGCAGACTGGGAACGTGGGTGCGATGGGACATAGTGGATTGCACAGTTACTAAGCTATGCACTTAGTCCATGTATAGCAATTCTCCAACACAAGCCAAAATTTGCAACCTCTGATTTTCTGAAATGATACTCTGGGACATGCAGCCCATTCTACCATTCACCTCTGTGTACATCAGCAAAATGTCAGATTGTGAAGGCCTTGTTTTATGATAAAGTCAAGGAGAAGATGACAATACAGTTTAAAAATTACTATGCCTTGACACAGAATGCAGAGTTGGTAGACTTTTTAGATGCTGCTGAATTATGTTTTAGTCTGGAGATCCCAGACTCATGCAATAGCTCTGAATTTCTTCAATTTGTTCCTGGTGGTCAGGGGTCTGGTGTGCTCTGGCCTCGTCGCTTGTCGACACTGTTCTGGGACGTACAGCCCGTTCCTGCTTTTGCCTCTGTATCCTTCAGGGAACACCAGAGCCAGTTTTGTTTACAGCATGGAGGAGCTATCATGCCACTCCGCAACCCCACACAGCAGTTTCCAGAAGAAACAGAAGGTGACAATGTCTCTAGGGGAGAGCGCAGGAAGCATCAGCTGGTCTGTGCTTGAACTGAGCAAACTGCTGCTGTCTGATCCCTGAAGTCCACAAGCAGCAGTTCGAACAAAGGCTGCTATGTAGCAATGTATAAAATTCCCTCAAACAATGCCAAGCATTTGGCCCAGTAGCACCTGGGAGGACAAAAGCACAGCAGCAATAAATCTCCCTACAGTCCTCCATGCAGCATTCATATTCTCATATAAACACGACCCCTCCTAAACTTGGGCATTCCAATAGGTAAGCTTGGTGTACGAAAATGTTTTCTATCTCAAGAGGCTATGTCATATTGTCTGTTTTTATAATGCCCCCTTAAGGCATTTTATTCTCTTTCTAACAGTAAAAAGAAAGCACTGTTTTGGAGAACACCAGTTACAGCATCAGGTTTTGGTCAGTTATTTTTCCTTTCAAAACGCACACACTGCACAAAATTAATTTGCGACAGCTTCTGGTAAGAATGTACAACGTCAAGGTCCTGTTTGAGAGAAGTCAAGGAAAGGAGCACTGATAACATTTTTTTTACAGCTTTGTTGGGGTAAGGGAAGGATTTTCAAGGATGCTGTGATTGAAACAGTTGCCAAAACTTCGTCATCTGTGTCAGCTAGAAACTCTTTTCTCCTAGAACAGAAATAGTTTTTCTTTCCTGCTGTCACTTGCAGGCCCAGTTTTGCTCTAAAAAAGTAACAGTGCGGGGGGTGCTGCTTCTATAGCTTTTCTCCAGGGCTCTCTTGAGTGAACAAAATTCACGATCACAGAATAAAAAAGGCTTAGGAGTCAGCTGCATGAATGCAAGTAAAGCGTTTTAGAGATCCATTCCAGCTGCGCCTAAATCAGTGATACCCTTTGTAGCCATTTCAGCCTGATTAGTCTTGTTGCTGGGCTTCTTTGTAACATAGCAGCACACCTCACTTAAGGCAGCCGTGGCTGTACCTATTTAACACCTTGCTTCAGCAGAGATGTCAGCCTAGCGCTGTTTGGGAGAGAGAGAAATACAGCTCCAGTCAGCGTGTACACAGGTACACAAAGACCTGGGAAGGCAGGGCAGGTGTTACGAGCTTCAGGCTGATGCCTAAGCCCTGCCCTGGTCTCACACTAGAAAAGAGTTTTGCTAGAACTGGAGTGAAAGCCTAGGGAGAAATAACTGGGCATTTTCCCTATATTTTGGAGATGTAAAAAGTAAAGAGACAGTCCACTGCAAAGGCACAAACAGCCAGCCACAGCCTTATTTTAACTCGATGCTGTCACGCTAGACTTTTCAGAGGTGAATCTTTTTCTCCAGGAGCTTTAATTTAACCAGTCTGTACATTAGACCATTTAATCAACTTCAAATGCCTTGAGGATACTGAACAAACACAAAATCTCGGAGGTTAGTTTTCAGTCTCGCACAGAGAGAGTGAGAAACCCATGCTGAAATGGGGAGCCCAGTATCCGGAAAATCTACAGCAGTAGAGTCTATCTCTCCAACAATTATAAACAGCTACCACTGCTATTTACACTTAATTTCAATGCTCTCACCTTTCATATTAACACTGTATTACACAAGCAAGCACAGCTACAGAGAATTACCAGCATGAGGATTTACCCTCTGAGGACTGAGGCACACAGGGCCACATCTAGGCAGATGCTCAGACCTTGCTGCATCCTGAGCCTTCCTCTTGGAGAAGGGAGGGGTGGAAGCACCACATTAATTTGCAGCAAAGGAGGCATGCCAGAGGGAGGGGAAGCAAAATGACCGAGGTGGTGCTGTGCGGTATATAAATACAGACAAATCGCCCCCACGGTCTTTTGAGTGCTAGAGAGGTGGACCAAGGATTGAGAGAGACTTTTGTGGGGTTTGTTCAGCATTGAAGTTGATTTTGAGCATTTTCAGATTTGTAAATTTCTTTAGTTTGTAACAGTTTGTAAACAGTTTTCTCTTTGCATGGAAAAAATGCATAGGCTACTTCTGAATAGGAATAGCTAACAAAAGTAAGAAATGCTTTAAAAATTGTTGTTTAATGTAGAGGTTAGAGTTTGTTTTTTGGTACTGTCTCTTTCTGGAAACATGCTTTGATTTGTAAAGACTCCAGAGGTTGTTGTTGTGTGTTCATCTTCTCAGGCAAGAGGTGAACGGGCCAGTCTAAGCTCAAGAGACAACCAGCTCGCCACGAAGGAGCAACCCAGAGCAATGTCCCTGGCTGGGGTAAGCTGTCTGGTGACAGGAGCAGGAGGATTTCTTGGCCAGAGGATTGTCTGCTTGTTGTTGGAAGAAGAGGAGGCGCTGGCTGAGATCCGACTGCTGGACAAAGCCTTTAGCAATGAAGCACTTGGGAGATTTCGAAGTAAGTACCATCTTGTGAGACCTATGTGTTGCAAATATATGTGCTGTTGTCTCATATGGATAGCTTGGAAATCTTTACCTCTCATCCAAATCAGCTTTGCAGATAAAGATTTCATTTCAAGGAAGTCTTGCCTTATCCTTCCCTCTCCCTCCAGCACAGAAATCAAATGTAAAGTGTAAAAGCAAGTGTTTTCTTTGCTGGACCATGAGGCTTCTCTAGAGTGGAAGAGATAACTATATACTGTTCATGCAGTAAACAGGCTGCCTTCAACCTGACTTCTATTATACAGAGCAAAATTTGTGCAAAAATCTCACACCACTTCTTGGAGGAGAAGGAAAATGCAAGCATTCTTCTACTGAACTAGAAGGCAGTGGCAAAGTTGTGGGTGCAAATGCTAATGGTTTTCTTCAACCTGTGATTAGTTTGGTTAATAGTGATCCTCTGGCTGAGAGTTGTGATGAGGTATCTTAAGAATTTGTTATTATTAATACTATCGCAGTTGCCTGGAGAACAGAGCCCTTTTTGTGCTATGCACAGAAGAGACAGCACCCATTTGCAAAGGGCACGTCAGCACTCTGGCTTCTTGAATGGTCTGGAGACAGCACGAATAATCGATATGCCCAGGACCAGAAATGATCTGGGGTGGGGAAAGCAACTCAGAGTATTATATTTTAAATGTCCCATTTCCTGGGATCCTAAACATATCTATAAAAAGGCACATAGGAGCCTAAATTTAATCAAGTTCTTAAGTCCTTACATCAAATTCACTTGACAATGCTTTCCCCCATCACATCTTAACCTGAAGACTATTATTCCTCTACACAGGCTACTTGTGGAGTATCCCCATACAATTTGCTAAAGAGCCACAATGTTTCTATAAAGCATTTCCGTGTCATCAAAGAATAGTAATAGTGCACCATAAACCTGGTGCAAACTGCACAAGCCATAAGGATGGTTTTATACAACTCAGACTCCCTCCTCATTAACTCTCAGCGTTCCACTGAGAATTTGCTAGATGCCCTTGAGCCCTGCAGAGGCCCTTCCTGCTCTGATTTCTAGGCAGCTCCTGCAGTGACAAAATCTGCAGCTGCAGCAGAGGCTGAACCACCTGCAGCATCAGGCAGAGACAGAAGCACCTGCGCTGCTTTGGGCCAAGAGAGCTTTGGGGTGATAATGGAGCTTCCTGGGGAGTGGAAATGACTGTGTGAACGCAGTCTTGGCTGGGCTGCAGCAAAGGTTTTGCTGTTTGCTTTTTTTTTGTTAGCAGGAAAGATCTATGCCCTCTTTCCTTATCCTCCCTCCTTCCTCCACTGAATACTGCCCAGACATTCCCTCTCCTGTTCTTGCAACATTCCTGCTGCCTATCTGACCAGCACAAGAGGAAGGGGAAAATCAGTGTTTTTAGAGGCTTTTTCCCTCCACAAATAGGTAGTAGGAGCAACAGGCTGGTATTTCAGATGTGTTTGAATGGCCTTGCACCCCTGCACTTTGACTGGCAATCCCTCTGTCTGTACCAGCCTCAACAGCTACATCTCTTCAGGTCTCCTGTCAGTGCCCATGCTCGGGACCACCTGAAGTATTTTCCTGCCATTCCCTTTCAAGCCCTCCTCTAGCACAGTGACTCCTATTCCAAATGTAGGGCTGCGACAAAAACTGTGGGGCTAGAGTCTTCCGACCTGCATAATTTTTACTGCAGGGACTTTTACTTGCTAGCATAGGTTGTTTGGATTTCTTGAATAGCCAGGAGCAGAGCTGAGAGTTTTTCTTTCTCACTAAGCTCCAGAGCATCTTTTACTTGCAGAATCTTTGCAGAGTCAGGGCTGTGGGCAGTAAGATACGGGACTATGTGCTCTTTGTGCCAGGAGACCCTCACGGACACTCCTCTTTTGTTCAGACAACTTTCCTGCCTACACCTTGACCATCTCACTCAGTCTGCATAAAACAGGGGCATTTGTGGTCTTCCACAGCCCTAGGGAGTCCAAAATGATCTAACCCATGTCAAGTGCTGTGAGCTGGAGTCTACCCAGTTTGCTCTTTCCCCAGAGCAAAACAAGATCAATCTACTGATTCCCGACACCTAGCTGATACTGGTAAAGTGAACGAAGTCCATACTGTACTTACCAGGGTAACTTCTACTGAGTAAAGTGGAATGGAGGAGCAGCTTTCCTGACTTATATCACACATACAACTTAAATTGCAAGCGCAAACAAGGCACAAAGCAGTGAGACAGCATTTTTCTAGTGTCTGATACCAACTACCCCTGTGATCAGCTTTAAAAGGGACAGGTTTCTTTTGTATTTTTCCTGAAATCTTTGACTGAATATGTAAAAACTTCCATTTTCCTAACTCCTGTCCAGGCACAACGACCACTCTGAAGGGGGCACATGTCAGAATTTACACTGTGAAAAATATGTGCAACCCCACAAAGCATTACTCTTGGAAAACATCAACCTAAAGGCTGTGCAAAGACTAATGTTTATTAGAGCAAATCTATCTGCCAAGTGCTTAATAAAAAGCCTAGCTCCATAGTCTGACACTTTTGCAGCCATACAAGCAGAAGTCAGTGTAAACCTTCTGGAAACAGAGTCCTAGGAAATGAATGCACTCTGTAAAATAAAAGAAGAGCATGAGAGAGCATGTGGCAGTGACTCTGCTGGGAGGACAGTAACTCCAGATTTAGTTTGTAAATGTTGAGCATTTAGGCTCCCATTTCGCATCTTGGACTGTGATGAAAAATAAAAGATACTCAAGCCTATTGCCTTAGAACAGGATTACATTCTAGCGTGCTATAGAGATAATGAGACAAAACCATTTTAAAAGATACTCCCACTCAGTTCCAGATCCCAGCAGCTGTCTCTCTCAGTGTTCCTCCATTAAAGACACGGGATGAAGTATTGCCTGCTTCGCAGCCGGTGACAAAGCACTAGGATACAGGAGATTTCAGTCACGCCTGAGGCTAAAAGCCGTATCAGTTGATCAGGTTCTGCTCTTATCTCAAACGGGCGTTTGCTGACGCGGGAAGGCGGCGGAGCATCTCTGCGCGGCGGTCCCTTCCCCGCAGCCGTGCCTGGGGGGCCCCCTAGCGCAGCCACGGCACCGGCTCGGGAGGGGACATGCGGTCCTGACACCACCTCCGCACAAGCTGTAAGTCATAGAATCATAGAACGGTTTGGGTTGGAAGGGACCTTTAAAGGCCATCTAGTCCAACCCCCCTGCAAGGAGCAGGGACATCTCCAACCAGATCAGGTTGCTCAGAGCTTCATCCAACCCGGCCGTGAACGTTTCATGCTGAGAAAGCCCTCTCCCCTCCCATGGCATAGCTGCAGCCGGGCCAGCAGACTTCCCAGGAAAGCAGCATCACCCCGGACTATAAATTTCTCCAGGCGATCGTCCTGTGCTGGCTCCGTTTTGTTAGTGCAGTTCTGGGCTGTATAGAAGGATGCTTCTGCCCAGCAAAACTTAGGGGGAGGATGGCTCTGAGACCAGCCAGGGTCATGCACATTAGCTGCTGGGAAGGCAGGGGGCTTAAAAAGCAGTAGTTAAAGCAAATCAGGGCTGAGATAGCTCAGGAGAGCAGCTTTCAGGGTTCAGATTTGGACCAGAAAGATGTGGATCCTAAAAACGACTCCACAGCACAAATGCTGAAATGGAGCCAGAAGTGGAGTTAGAAGAGGCACAGTAAGTCCTGTGCATAAAAAAGATGTGTCAGAACTGTAAATAATGCATTAGAAGAGCTGCAATATGGGCAAGGTCAAGGGGCAGAAAATAGGTTTGAACACATCTCTGTGCACATGTGCTGTGGGTGGAAAGAGATCATTCATCACCTTGAAGACAGGAGCATGGAGTGCCTGGCTGTTTGGTGTACTTGGGTTAACACTTTTATAAGGAGCCAGTCACCAGAACATGCACAGCTAAAACTACTCCCCCTGAGAACTTTAAAATAGTCACACCTGAAGGGAGCTTCAGGCCCTTGCTAGCTGTGGGAAAGATTTATTAAAAAAAAAAAAAAAAAGAGGGAACCATATTGAATATTGGCTCAAAAAATATGGTAGGTAAAGCAACATAGATGTCTATAGCACTGTAATTAGCACTTGACAATATAGCCATTCGAAAACGCCTTCTGTTTTGCCAGCCTTAAAATATCACTCCTGTGCCTGTGCGGTCAGCACAGCGTCAGCTTCCACACAGCCCTTCACCACCCCTTTCAGTGCCCTTCTTAGGATGCCTGTAAGGTCTTCTGCTTTGTTTTCTGCTGCCCTTGCAGAGTTCCAGGGTAAGACTGAGGTGAAAATCCTGGAAGGGGACATCCGAGATGTGACGTTCCTGCACTGTGCCTGTCAGGGGGTCTCCCTCATCATCCACACAGCTTCCATCATTGACACCTTGGGCCTTGTCGAGAAGCAGCTGTTGTGTGAAGTCAATGTGACAGGTGAGCAAGTGAAGCACCTTTGTCAAACCCAGGTCTACTATGTCCTGATCATCATCTGCTCAGGAAAGGGAGCACCTGACCTGGTTTGTTGGGGTTTTTTTTTGTGACAGATTGACTGGATTTTTTGCATCTTGTACAGCCATACAAGTGAGTGTAAAGCATGCATATGTGCAGTCCTATGCAGCTCTGGCCCTCGCCACACCCAGCACGCACAGGTCTTCCACTGCAGGGCACTGCAGGATCATTCACTCTTCTCAGCACTCACGTATGCCCATCCTGAGATCTGCACAGCTCTGCGTTCAGTGGGGATAGCAATAATCCCGTGATCAGTGGACCTTTCTAGAAGCAATTCACCTCTGAAATCCCAATGCACATCTGAGAAAAATCTGTTCTTATTCTCCCTCCCCATGTAGCATCACTGCCTGTGTACATTTTTCAGTTTTTACGAACACTACAGGCTCTGGTTGCAGTGACAGCAAACTTGCATTGCTAATGTCTCAGACTTGTGGCACTCTCATTCCTGTTCTTTTTCTCCCTCCTCTTCTCCTTTTCCTCCTATTTGCCATTATGTCTGTGTGAACATGGATGCAGTTCAGAGGAGCAGGTGCTCTCCCACCTTGAGCTTATAATTAAAAATCCTCCAACAAACTCAAAGCTGTAGGAGAGAGTGGTTTACAGTGAGTTCCCAATGATGGGATCTCCCTTTCTACTAAGGAGCCCTTATTCTCCATGAAAAGATCAAATGAAATGGGAAGTTTTTGGCTTAGGAATGGCCTGTGTGGCACCAGCTGCCAGGAAATTTAAATATATTTCCTAAAAGAACAACTTCATCCCCCTCTGTCTGATCCCCAAACTGGTACTGCCTAACCTGCATGCACACTGACCTCCCTGGCTGTGTTGCTTCAGCTTCTTACTGAAGATTTGGGGAAGATGTTCTTATTTACATGAATAGTTTTCCTGGTTCTTTGCTCCTCTCTGCCACAGATACAGGGCTTCTTCACAGAAAAATAAGGAACATATTTCTACAGGCATCGCTTTTACAAATATTGGCTACTCACCAGTGTTCAGAGCAAGAGAGCATTCTTTATAGCTGAGTTGTCTCTTACATGCACCTTAAAAACAGTGGGATGGCATTTTGGTTGTTTTAGCCTGGCTCCTTGCCTGTACATTCAGCTTCCAGACCCTTTCATTTCTGCTCAGTCAAAGCCACAAATTGTCAGTGACCACAAATTAGAGGCCAGCAGGCAGCTTCTTAGGTCTCTGCCAGGAGGGAAGAGCAGAAAGGCAAGCTCCTACAAACCTATGCATTCTGTTGAACATAAAATAAATATACAGCGGCGGTAGTTGAGAAAGAGGATTTGTAAAGCTCTCTCTTTATGGCCATACTCCTGCTATAATCTGTTTTTCACAGTAGAATGTGTTGCCTTAACCCATGGGGGAAAGAAACCTAACAAAAAACCCGACAAACACTAAAATTTCTCAGAAGGAAGCAGAAAGCTCTCTAGCTCTGAGCTGGAGTCAGATCTAGAAAGTTTATTTAAGTCTGTCCTGTTGTCCCTTTTTGGCAGGTTTAGACTTAAGCACAAACTATCTAGGCTTTCATAAATCTTTCAAATCCCCCCCAGCAGAGTCTGTCTGTGGGTGAAATAAGCCCACTGGGCCAGTGAGGGTTAGCTGATAACATTTGGTAGAATGAAAGCACGTGCCAGTCCTGCTCCTAGAGCAAACTGACTCTAAGGTCAGTTGGTAAAAACTGCAGTCCTCTTCCCTATTTCCCTCCATTTCCATTCTGATGCTCTTCTAGCTTTCTGACCAGCCAAGACACGGTAAGTAGTTCATAGACTTGCAGGATGAAAGTTTTGTTTCTTCTAGAAAACCGAACTTTTGTAATACAAATGTGTCAAGGAACCAGATGTGGATGTTCACAAACCAGAACAGAAGCAAACAAGTTAAATTTGCCAAGATGCAAGGCTTTCCTCTGTCTCAAATACTACACAATGCCTCAGAGCAAAAATATCCTTTCTGGAAGGAAGGGAAGTAAATTTTTAGGAGGAAGGGAATTAAAAAAATAATTAAATATAATCCAAACAGAAGTATCCTTTGTGAATCAGATCCTCAGCCAGAATAGCTTTGTGTGCAAGCAAAACTTGGAGACCTGCTCCATGTAAGGTTTACTTTATTACATGCTTTGTGAAAGATGCTCAAATTCCTATTACTGTAAGAACCTTTTCATTTTTTCTATACAACTTTGCTTTTCAGATAAAACACATTTTATTTGGGTGAAATTGATCTTGAACAGATACCAACTGTCAAGACAATTTTATGTTTGCTTTTTAAAAAACTTATCTCATTTGATTTTATCTAGCCCTTCTGCACTTTATTATTTTCCCTCACTTTCTAAACAGCATTGATAGCAGGAATTAAGATATTAATTTAAAAAAAAATATTAATTAATGAATTTTCCAGGTGACCCTGGCTTGTATGTCATCTAAACATAGGGACTTGCATGAATTCACTTTTCACATGAGTTTATCCCTGGCTGCATAACCTTTTTTTCTTTGATCTTCTTTAGTTTTTCTTAAAGCCTCATCCAGATTTATTTTCCTTTTTTTTTTTTCAACTTCATTCTTTTTCTTGTTCAAGCTTGAAAAAAGGAATTTTTGTGCCCTAACAATATTCAGTTCAATAATTCTTTCCATTTTTCATCCATTAGTGGGTCCATATTTTTCTGCCAATATTTCTTTCATTAAGAACCTCTTTCATTCATTATATTCTCTTTAGCAACCTAGCCTGCTCTGCATAGTGCTGCCTTTAGTTGTAACAGATTGAGCAGACTTCTTAGGTTACTTATGTGCCTCACTGCTAGTGTTTGAGTTTATCCCTTAGATTTTAGGCCACACCCTTCTGATATCACATCAGTCATTTCAGTTTAATGCTCCTTTGCCAAGGACATTTTCAAATGTCTTTGAGCTGCATCTTCCGTTCCAAAGTCACTGGCTCTTTCACATATAATCTCTCTCATTACACTATGCCTGAAAAATAAGGCAATTTTTGCCTCAAAGCTCAGAAGAAAAGAGACTACTTGCAATTTAAACAGCACAATTTATTGAAATATTTATTTCTCCCTTGATTGTGCTTTCTTAGCTTAACCCTCTTGGATATTTAAAAGACCTCAAACATGCCAGTTTACCTCTGCTTTCCTCAATGAAAGCGTTGTGATGGGATTTTAGAAGTAAGAAATCCTGTATTGCTGCAAGTAAAAGCCAGAATATGTGAGAAAGGAAGGGTACATATACAATCATCACTTTGCTCACTGCATCATTCTATGATCTTTGACTACATAATATCAACCTAATTGAATAGTGGATGACTCCCACTGGGTGAAGCTGATTTTGGAGCAAAAATTTCAGGTCCCACATTAATTCTGTCCCTGCTTAGCAAAGCACCCAAGAGCATCCTCAAGCCTGGAAAACAGCAGCTTCAGCATACAGGATGGATGGTACCTAATGAGAGGGGCATCTTCTGAAGGTTCTTTGCCTTAAGCCAAGTCAATCCAACCAACAGGCACAAGCCTCTGAATCTGCGGTCAGTATCTATGCTAACCTAAGCAAGAGCAAAATTTCACTCTTGGCAGGTGCACCGATACCATTTCAACACAGATTCAGAACAGATTCAGTTTCATTGAACATGCTGCCCCATTCAAGAGAAGATTCTTCCAGCTGCAGAGAAGGGAGATCTAGCCAAGTGCAGGCCAGAGACGCTGTTTCTGATCTAAAAAGCCCTCTTTTTTTTCCTGCTTGATGAGCTCTGAACTGACTTGCATGTTTCTCTTTTGAAGGTACTCAGCTACTGCTGGAGGCGTGTGTCCGCTGTAACATCCAGCACTTCATATATACCAGTACCATAGAAGTGACAGGCCCAAACTGCAAAGGTGACCCAATTTTCAATGGTGATGAAGATACAGCTTATGAGAGTATATCAAAATCTCCTTATGCCCAAAGTAAGAGACTGGCAGAGGCTTCTGTGCTGAAAGCAGATGGCCAGGTGCTAAAGGATGGTGGCATGCTGATGACTTGTGCCCTGAGATCCATGTACATTTTTGGAGAAGGATGCCCATTTCTTCAAGGTCATGTGGATAAGTGTCTGTTGAACAAAAATGTCTACCTGCGCTTCTCCAGGAAGGAGGCTTTGGTGAACCCCGTCTATGTGGGGAACATCGCCTGGGCACATGTGCAGGCAGCCAAAGCCCTGCAGGTCCCAGAGAAAGCCAAGCACATCAGAGGGCAGTTCTACTACATCTCAGATGACACACCTCATATGAGCTATGCAGACCTAAATTACGAGCTGACCAAGGAACTGGGGTTTGATATTGAGCCCCGGCTCCCCATGCCTCTGACAATGCTGTATTACTTCTCACTGCTGCTGGAGATTGTGAGCTTCTTGCTCAGGCCCTTTGTCAGATACATCCCCTCCACCAACCGTCACCTGGTCACTCTACTGAACACCCCGTTCACCTTTTCTTACAGAAAAGCACAGAAGGATTTTGGCTACATGCCCCGCTACACATGGGAAGAGGCCAGGCAGTGCACTTGTCAGTGGATTATCTCCATAATCCCACAGAGAAGGGTGTACTTGAAAATCAAGACTGCCTAAGTCTTAAGATGAGCTGAGACCCGGCTAAACAAGTAGGGCCTTGAGCCAGAGGAGAGCTGGGTGAGCAGCAGTAGCAGGTAACTACAAATTACTTAAATGAAGACTTTGTGTAACAGCTCCCTCACCCTCCTATCATCCCAACCTGGAATAAATAAAAGTGAAATGTTCATTTGTTTGTTGAGTACAGGCTGATCAGGGTAACTTTACTGTACAGTCTACATCCACTTCTACATCTTTTGCAGCAGAAAGGCATCAACTTAGTAAGACTCCATGCAGTCCATGGTGTGAACGCACTGGCCTTTCTTTTCACTCCATGCCACCTTTAAGGCTTTTGTAAAGCAATAAGGGCACAACTGTAATTACACTTTACAAATACGTAATACTCAGCTCCTGCCAGCCTTACGCAGCATGCAGAAACACCCTGATTGCAAAAGCTGTTACAAATCTTGTTCACCTTTTCAAAAAGCATTGCCCAGTTCCGTGTGGCATTCATCTGACAGTCAAACTTGAAAGAAAATTTGGGCACTGTAAGCATTGTGAGGCCAAAAGCAAAATGCAAGTGCAACAGTTTTATTTAGGATGGTTTGTGGTGGGAAAGAAGGGGGAGATTTGGTCACGTGAAGATTTCCTCATCCATTTAAATTTTCCTAGTTACCAATTTTGCAATAATTCTGATGGCTGCCCAGAAGAACAACAGCTTCAACAAGATGAAAAGGATAAAAATATTGCAGGACAGCCTTGATCACTCAAGGGTTTCCATTGCAGAGTGAAGACATTTGTGAACACTGAGGAAAAATAAACAGTACTGAAAAAATCATGCTATTTCCAGGTTTCAGCTGGGAATAAAGGCTAACTTTAGCTGATAGATGCATGTGTGCTGTCCCTGTGCTATTCTGATGGCCATGAGTTTCTGCAGAATGTGTAACTTGACTTTCAGGCCAAAAATGCAGAATTTGTCAGAAGAAACAGACGCGATCCAGTCTTTGTTTCTTAAACATACATCTTGCTGAAAATAGCTCTAAAAGATGGGAATTTCTCTGTTCTGTTCAGGATGGCGTGACACAGTACTAATGTAAATAAATCACATTTCCAGAGATGCTGGCAGCTTAAAGTCTACGTGGAGTTTAGTTATTCAGTGCCCTATACATTAGATAGACCCAGTGCAAATATTACCATTTTCTTTAGTAGCATCTTAGGTTAAGTGCGTAAGATGTGAAGCAGTAGAATAACAGCAACCAGAACTTCCAGTCATATTTTGGGGACACAGAAATAAGTTTTCCAGGGTCCCATTGAAGGCTTTGTAAACACTCAGCAAACTAGTATTGCAGATGTTATTTGCATGCCATCGCTTCACAGATAACAATGTCAACATCTCCACTCTTCTCCACTGAGCAAGCTGTACTCTTAACACCTCCATTAGAGTTTCTCCTTCGTTAGCGAGCACACAGATGAAGCACACAGAAGAACACTCCATGCTGAAGGAGACACATCCCCAGCTACACTGTGTGATGATAACACCTCTAGAGACTGATGGAGAGTGAGGATGTTTGCAGCAAACTTAAAGAATAAGGGACTTGAAAATGAAATTTGGAATTGCAGACTCCTGGATAAAATCTGCACCAAGCAAACTGATGTGTGCACTGAAGTTTAAAAACAGACAAAAGGCAGTATTTGACATATTTGAATTTGCTCGTGGCAGACAAATGGCACATCAGAGTGAGGACTGCTAACGGGCTGTATAAGCACTACTAGGAGACCCTCAGGCCTCAACATCACATTAAAAAAATAAAGATAGTTTTAGTAAATAAACTACTGGAGAGGCCACGATTTTGTCTAATTGATCTTGTGGCAGCAGTTTACAAAGATCCTCACCATCTGCACCCTGGAGCATCCAGATGTGTGACCTTTTCTGCCCTGCTGACATTACCAAACATCCTGAAAGAATGCCTCCGAAGGAGAGGCTTTGGGAGAGTGGGAAGGAGTGCTGCTCTTTGGGGCTGCTGCTTTAGGCCCTAGCAGAGCGTCCGCTGGTCCTTTCAGAACTCACCTCTCCCTGCAGCCAGGACATTACACTTCATTTCTCCATGCTTTCTTCCCCTTCATTCCCTTCCATGGACACTGTTCTTCTTCCCTCCCCTGCACGTACACTCTTATTTCCATGTATTCCCCTCTACACGCACCCTGTTCCTCTCCACGCCTTTCATGCATTTTTCCCCTCCAATCTTCTTTGTGTCCACTCTGTTTCTGTCCATTATATTACAGGTCCCAAACTGTTGCTGAGTAGAGGGGGATAATCATTGCCCTCCATCTACTTACTGGCTGTCCTCCTTTTAACATAGCTCAGGACACTGTCCTGCCACCTTTGCTGCTGGAGCATCCAGCTTGATGTCCACCAAGACTTTCAGATCTTTTTTAGCAGAGCTTCCTTCAGTCAGTCAGCCCCAGCCTGGGTACATGATTTTGGATTTGTCCCTGTTAAATTTAATAGGATTTCTGTTGGCCTATTCCTCCAGCACGCATTGTACCTCTGAAAGGCAGCCTTGCCTTAAAGAGTGTCAGCTGTTTCCCCCTATTTGGTGTCATCTGCAAACCTGCCAAGAGTGCACTCCATTGCCTCCTGCGGGTCCCTGATAAAGATGTGGAACAAGACAGGACCCAGGATAGACTTCTCCAGTACCCTACTTATTACCTACTACCTTCTGAGCCCAGTCATCCAAACGCTCTTTTTTACCCATCTGGTTGTGCATCTATCCACAATGTCCATCCGCATTCAAGAATGCTGGTGGAGATTATGTTGAGAGCATTGCTGAAGTTGAGGTAAATGAGAAAAAGCCACCTTTGTTCACAGTCTGTTCCCTTCTGTCAATAAATGATGATTTGTCTTTTGTTTCTATCCACTCCCCACTATTCCCATTCTTATCCTTGACAGATCCCTCTCATCAAAGACCTCTTCCTCTCCTGCTCCCTCCACTTGTGCTTCTCCCCTCCGTTCATGTTCTCATTCTGTCTAGATCTCTCTGGTGAAAATCTGTTTAGCTACAGCCCCTCTGTTCATGCCTTCTCCCCTTGAGCCTCACCATTCACATTCTTTTCCCCTCCAAGCTCCTGCATTGCTGGATTTTTTCTCACCAATTGGTTCCTTTCCATTCCCCTCTGTACATACTTTGTTTCCCTCTGGTTCCCTTCATTTCTGTTTCAACTTCAATTCTCCTCTGGGCCCCTCTGTTTGCAGTCTGTGGCCCTCCAGTCACCACCTTTCATACTCTGCGCCCTTCCAGTTGCCCGCTTTCACTCTGTTCATAAGCAGAAGGCTCTGAGGTGCCCATAAGCCTCCAAAAGACTCCCAAGTATGTAAAATTCACAGCCCGCGGAGTGCTGCTAGTATCCATCTATTTACATAGACATGGTTATCTCAATTGCCTCTAGCGTTGAATAAGGCTCTCAGGATGCGCAAGACAAAACACTGCTGAAGGCAATTATCTCTGCTTAGAAAAGCAAAACCAAGGTGTTTCACTCAGTAACACCCATTATTTTTCTAGGCTAGTGATATTTCATCCTAATGTCCAGTGAGACCAAAATGATGGGCGCAGCCATGGCTGGTCTGTCACTGAAGGAGAAGTAGAAAGGACAAACGGAAATAGAGCAGGAAAGGAAAGGGGAGAACAACAGAAGCAGAGTTGATATTTAATAGGGGAAGGCACTTAACACATCAAAGAGCTGGAATATTACAACATGTACCAGAAAACTGGGACATCTTTGCCCAGGTCTAACAGAGCTCCTAAAATATCTACAGATGCTGCCGGAGGGAATAAAGGACAACTTTTCTTCCACAGTTCAGTAAGTGATTCATTTCTCGAATGCTGGCTCCCGTTGCCGGAGCCTACCATGTCATTTTTGCCTTCTCGTTAAGACGATGCGATCTTTTTGTCCCTCTGAGGGCCATGCTCCCAACAATTCTAAGCACCAAATTCCTTCTTTGCTAAACTTCCTCCCTATTTCTTGCTACCACATCCTTCCCTTCAATCCTCATGACAAGCAATTCCTGCTGACAGGAAACTTATTCCAATTTCTTTCCCTACCTTGCCACGTCCCATCTCACCAGCAACCTACTCATACTGTGACAGAGACCCTGTCCTCCCCTCAGTGTTTTTTTCCTTCTTTCAACCACACCATAGAATTTATAATTGACTTTTTTTTTTTTTTTAAAGGCAGGACATCGATGCTCGTAGACCCAAGAGAAATACTGTCCTGCTGTCTACTTCAGGTGAAGTTTACAGTGCTGCTTGAGGTGAGTCTTGTTTTGGAAGCACTTCCTACACTCAGCACACATAAAGGGTTTTTCTCCTGTGTGGACTTGCTGCTGTCTGTTGGCGTGAGTGCTCTCTCTGAAGCACTTCCCACACTGAGAACGGACATAGGGCTTCTCACCCTATGTGTGGGTTCGCTGGTGCTTGGCAAGTGTTGAGAAATCACAGAAGCCTTTTGCACAGTGTGTGCATTCAGAGGGCCTCTCGCCAGTGTGGGCTCTCTGGTGATTTCTAAAGTGAGAGTTTCAGCTGAAACTTTTCCTACATTCAAGACAAGGGTAGGGCCTTTCTCCTGTGTGTATTCTTCCGAGGGAGATGAGGTGGGAGCTCACTCTGAAGTTTTTCCAACACTCACTGCATATGAAGGGCTTCTCACTTGTGTGGGTTCTCTGGTGTTTAATTAAATCAGAACACCACCTGAAGCCCTTGTTACATTTGGGGCATTTGTGGGGTTTCTCTGTATGGGATACCTTATGCTGCTGAAGATTTGATGCCTGACTGATTATTTCCTCACACTCACTGTATGCAGAATGATTGTCCCCTATAGCATCTTTTGGGTGGAGAAGGATGCCAGGGAGACCTTCAAGAGCCTTTTCTAGATGAATGCCATCATCCTGCCTCTCCCCAAAGAGGTTCCTCTGATGCATTTCTGACTTGTGCTGGCTCTCATAGGCCTCTGCCTTGCTACATCTCTGGAAAGCATGATCTTCAAATGCCTCCAGTAATGTCTCGTATTGTTTCATGTTCTCGAGATCATCTGCCAAGGGACTGTCATCTTCATTCTCACTACTGGCCTCATCATCTCAATAAAAGAGAAGCCAACACAAATGCTCAGCAAGAAAGCAGGATAAGGAAAATGACTTGGAGACTGTAAGCCTTTATTAACTCCAGTTTAAGGTTGGACTTGGAAGGCAACACTCCTTCTTCACCCAGGGATTCAGGATTGCTCCCATGCTTAATCCTTGATGACTAATGATGACCTGGACTTGCTGGTAAACTGAATGCAGAAGTTACTTTATTGGCTTTACATTATGGAGGTACTGAATTAACTTGTATTTCTCACCTTCGGAGATGTTGGTGGGGAAATCCCTTCCTGCGATCTCCTTTAAAATGGCCACGCACAGCAACTTCTCTCCTTCCATCTGGAGACCACCCATGAACGGAACCCGAAGGAGACCCCAGAGTAGCAGTAATTACCACCTGGATACCCCTCACCCTGCAGGCTATCCCAGCTAATCACCTTTTAGCACAATCACCGCCCTGGCCAGTGCCTCTTTTTCCATTGTGGATAAACATCTTGGGGTGAGGGCAAAACCCAAAACATGGCGAAAATCCTTAAATTTGCTGAAAGGGCCCCTTGCACTGAGCTTCTTGCAGCCCCTTGCCCTGTGGAACTGTATCCCACTCCCCAGAGCATCTGTTGGTGTGAAACCTGCCCACCAGCAGAAAAGGAGGGAAAAAATAAGGCCTAGATTATTTATTTCTAGTCATATTTTTGCGGTGCAGTGGGGATTTTTAAGCCTCTAATTCTTTCTTTGGGTTTCTTGGCGCCAGGGAGCTGGCAGGGCCAGCAGAAGGTAAAGAGGAGAGATGGACCCAGGCAACCAACCTGCCCCAGCACCCTTCAGCTTGCATCTGTGTTGCCTCTCGCTTCAGGTGTGTGCCCAAAACAGTGGTGTCTCTGCAATAAAAAGTCCCGAAAGCCCAAGGAGATGGATACCTGAACATGTTACCCTGCTGCTTGGCAGTCAGCGAGCAAGCCTGTGCGTGGTGTTACCCGATAACAAGCACAAGCCAATTAAGATATTTCAAGGGATACTGCAGCTCATCTGCTGCAACTTTACTCTTTAGGTCTACTTTGCAGTAACTTGTTTATATACTCTCGCAGGTTAGCAAAGCAGCTACAAAATGTAATTTGATCAGTAAGAGCCTTATTATTTTTTAAGTTAGCTGACCAGTACCATTCATCAAATTTAATTAAGTTTGTGGGCAGTCAGTACAACAAACTATTGGTTATCAATGAAAATCCACTGTTAGCAGGATCACAGTAAGAAGAATTTTACTTATGTATACACACGGGCAAAGAAAAAAAATGTTAAGGCTGCTTTGCTGGAAATGTGTTTGTTTACCCTTCAGGCATGCAGAAAAGGGGGCAGTAGCAAAAATATGTCAGCAATACTTCCATACTCCAGACAAATTAATTAATCTGGTTCCAACAGGTACCAAAGCTGAGTTTAAAAACCACCTTCGGCTATTAAATATTTTGTTGCCAGAGAGGAACAGATTTTTCCTTGCTAAAATGGACCAGGAATTCTAAGCTATTAATGTACATTTTAAATAAATTTAGGAATACTGAAGAAGCTCCAAAGGAACAGGAGCAAATGTGGCTATCATGTCAATACTGGAAATACATGCATGGCATTGGTATCGTTGGTATAGGATACAGTCGATGGAGTTTGACAGTAAATGCCAATAAGCATGGTTTTATGAAGAATCCATATTGTCAGACAAGCATGGCATTGGTATTTTGAGTGCACTGCATATTTCCAATAATGATAAAAGTTTTGATTTATAATTGGATGAAGTTTGATTTATAAGTTGTCATTTTACACTATGACATTAAATGAACTAATAGATTAAATGATAAAAATCACAAATTAAATGTTAACTTCCTCAATTACGACCTTTAAATCAAAACTGCATTTAAAAAAAAAAAAAAAAAAGCTTTGGCTTAATTCATAGGCTTCATGCAGAATCACAATGTGAAACATTATGTATAGCCTCTGTACGTAGGAAACCAGAGCAGCAATGGTCTCTTAACCTGAAGAATCTGTCACTTTTACATCTTGAAAGAATAGATTACAGGCACTGTAAAGCTGATTTGGAAAGTGGGAGTACGGTAGGATGCATTTCAAAAGACATCCTCATTTCACCAGTTCTTGTCATGGCCCCTGTATTCCCATGTAATACTCTTCTCCCTCTTTAAAGCTGTCCATCTGCATCTCCATCAAAGTCCAAAAAACACTGGATATCTGGAATTCACGTATGGCCAGGCCATGGATTTCTTTCGCATACCAATGCTTGTAACTTCTAGAAGCTCGTCATTCACATAACTAAGCTTCTCACATTTCTTAAATAAAGTGTGCCTCTCCAGTTCTAGCAGCAAGCACTGAATATTGAGTAGTTGACGACTAATCTAAGAAAGGGAAAAGCACAGTAACCAAAAATAAAGAAGATACATTAAGTCTCCAGCTTGGTCCTGTAACAGGTGCCAGTCGATTTTGTGAGTGTCGATTAGGCAGGTAGGGGGTTTGCTGTCAAATTGCCAGAAGTTCCCTACAGTGACATGCTCAGTTAACAGGCTGGTTTGAACTGCGGAGCTTGTGGAGTTAGGCTTCTCGTCAAGTTCATCTCCCATTTAAAAAAACAAAAACAAACAAAAAAAAATACAACAGAGAACACTTTTGGTACCAAAAGTATGTCTAAAAGCCTGCTTTCTCCAAACACACCTGGCATCGATGGATGCATCTCTCCTCTCACAACTGCGGAGCCATGGGAATGAGTGGGAAAGACGTCTGTAGAGAATGAGGGCTGAAAGTTAGGCACTGCCCTGCAACAGAACTTGCACTATATAGTGTCTTCCATCATAATGCTTAATATGTATTGTAGAAGACCATTGAGGCAAAGAAGGACTGCTTTTGTTGCTGCCTTAAGATGTAGAAAGCCACCCTAGAGAGTTAAAAGAAAACAAAATGCATGAAGGCAAAGCAATTCTTGCATTTGTTATTAGTAATATAATCTTATTCTTTAAGATTTTGCAGGTATTACAAACACTTCAGATCACTTTCTTCTGCAATTCGAAGGATTTGTTTGATGTTGTTTTTACTGCAAAAGCCTTTTTAGCACTTCTGCTTGAAGTCCAGTGGTGCACAGGCTAGCAAAGCTTCCACAAAATTTGTTCAGTAGCTCATTTAGTCATTAATTCATACGTTTGCTGGTGCCAACGAGAAGAGCTGACCTTTTTTCCAGGTGGACCATGATCCCATCACTTCCTGTTGGCGCAGTGTGGTGCAAACCAGTAGTCATTGATACTGGTATCCGAAGGTAGTTTCCTGGTGAGAAAGCTGTATCCACGGAGCTGTGCAAGCAGTGCTCGATGGCCTTAGAGGTCCAGAATATCTGCCCACACTCTCAGTCTGTAAGTGTACTGGCTTCAAGCACATCAGGTTACAGCTTCACATAGAGCTTCCAAGAAAGGTGTAGAGAGGCATTTTGTCATCAAGTTCTTTCAGTCCAAAAGAGTCTTTACCATAGACGTAATACATCTGCCTTTGTGTGTCTTCACAGGTATTCCTCAGTTTTTATAAAAGACTACATGACTAAAGAGTTTTAAGGTGTCAGTACACAAGATAGTTTTCCTGGCTTGTTAACCAGTTATTACGCTCTAAACCCAGTGTCTCACCCATATCCCTTCTCAAGGAGTTTCGCCTTCAGTAAGGCTCAGCCTGGTTTGAAGATCTTTCTTTCAAAGTGATGCTGTAGCACTTTCTCCTCAGATGAATAACCAAGTGATACTCTTCAGAAAGTCATCCAAACCCTTCTAAAATTATTGCAGTAGTTCTCAAGGGTAAAAGGGTCAGTTGCATGATCTACTCTTATCGAATCAATAATCTGGACTTTCACCTGCTTATGTCCAGTAAGCGTAAACAACTTGGGCCTGACTGAAACGTCTAATATGGGAAAGCATCCAGACCTCATCCATAGGTGTCAGGGGAAGAAGAATATATCACTTTCCTTGGTGATTAAGCCTTTTCACTGTTAAAAATTTACACTTATTTTTCAGTCTGGATTTGTCAAGGTTCAGTTTCTGGCTTTTGATTTCTTGTCATGTTTTCGCTACTAGAATAAAAAGCTTTTGAGAACTCTGAAGTTCCTCCCAGTGAAGGTATTTATGCATTCTGCAATCACTTCATCCTTTCATATATTTTTCGCAAAAAAAAATTACATGACTGGAGCATCTTCAGTTTCTCATTACATACTATTTTCCTTTTCAAATATTTTTGCACCTCAAATTTTTCAATGCGGTGATTTCATCAGGAGCTAGATACACATTTTTCTGCTAATCCCACATGCTACTTTAGGTATGTAAGCTTTTAAACTAATCTCGACCAAAAGCACATTGGATTTTCACATGTACTTGGGCTTCCCACATACTTAACTCCTAAATGCTGATCACATAAGAAACAGTATATACCCACTGCTATGTTCAAGACAGTCACTCTCATGGCAGGCTTCTTTTGGTCCATCTTGCAATTGATAGCTCTTGAAATAAACTCTGGCACACAGGTATTGCTAAGAGCAATGTGCTAGAGCAATGTGCCACAACGAATAATCAAGATGTGAAAACTGTTCGACGCTGAGCACAGCACGGTAGGTTTTGCCTGTAAGAAGTGGTCAAGGCAGCTTTTTTTCAGCGTTCAAATTTTCTTCCTTCTAGGGACTTTTCCTCAGCCCTCTTAAATTTACTAGTTATATATGTACAGAGAGAAAGCAGTTATTTTCATGATGATCTCATTTACCTTGTACTCTCTGTTCACGGTGTTGCTATAAATGAGGGAAGGGAAATAAGAAAATATCACAACAGGTCAGCTCTTGTAACATGCACTTCAATTGCAAATTGACCAGGTCCCTCTGTGGAACATAGACCGTAGCTGGGATCTCCTCCACCCAACTGGACTGTCAGTGTCTCTGTGCTTGGGCTTAGGCTGTGGGAACAGCAGGGAACGAGCGGATGCACGGTGCTCAGAAATTTGTGCTGGGCATCGGGACGCAGGCTGCTGCTGGCAAAAAGGTACCGAGGGCAAAGATTCCTGCTGTAGTGGCAAGGCGGCTGAAAGGTGGCCACTGAGGAGGTACGGGTGACATCCCAGTATAAGGTCCGCATTTTGATCTCGTCCTCCGTTCACAGGGGAAGGTGCTTTGGACAAGGAACATCAGGGACCGACCGCTGGGTGTGGTGAGTGCAGTGTAAAACTGATTTTTTTTTTTTCCTTTGTGTCTCCTCCCTGCAGTTCCTGGCCTAGGACAGACCGGGCAGAGTGAGATCTGAGCCTAGTACTTACTCCTCAGTGATGTCCTTGGAAAGCAAGGCGCTCATGATCAGCCATTCAATAGGATTGATGCTCGCGTCACAATTTAAATCTGCTGGCTCTGTTGGTCTGTGCCTCTTACTACCACAAGATGGTACCTTTAGCAACAATTTCCCCTCACTTCCTCAATCAAGTCCAATTTAATATTCTGACTGTTGAGTTTCTGTGTTTTCAAAGCCTGCACTTCTATCACACATAACACAGTGCAAGGTTGCTGGTGCAGGCTGCCTACTACTGGGTGTCAGACAGAGTCAAAGGATTAACTCTGATCTATCACATCCAGTATTCATGCAAGTATTCATCTCACCGCTCCTGCTAACATCCTTGAGTGCTTTGTAACCCCCCTTACAGTCAAAATGTCACAACGTTGCTTTAAGGGAATGCCTTGATACATCTAATTCAAGAAAAGGTCTCTGGTTCATTCTCTGAAGATTGCTCAGGTGAGAGTAACACCACGTTTAGCTGTGACAGCAGAACAACCAGAGCACAGCTCAGATAGCAACTGGAAGAATCTCCCAAACCCAAATCTGGCTTCCCAGGTCTCCCTTCCTTTCTCCCTCCAGCACTCCTGCAGCGAGTAGCAGAAGATGGAAGGTAAGTGTCAGAGTTAAGGCCAAGTATATGAATCTCATTCATTATTCACTTGGGACTGGAAAAATAAGACTGCCTCTATAAAGATCAGTGCAAAGAACCCTAAGTAGTTGTGGGACTCACTTTTATATCACAGAACATTTTAGTGGGATGCCATGTTAGTTACTGAGTGTTGTGTTTTGTACTTGGTTTCTGCGAACTGTCTCACTAAAAACAGGAGGTTGCCAGTTGTGTGTGCTTGAACCAGAGCAGTCAACAGGAGAAATTGCCTGCTATGTCTTGGGAATGATGATCTGTGTTTATATCAGATTTCAGTTTAAAAAAATTTGCTTTCCAAAAAGCAAGTTGTCCTTACTTTAGCATTTGTAGCAGTGCTCAGGGTGAGCTTAATGCATCAGTGCCCACTCTTTGGTTATTTCATGATGCTGGTATAAAGTGCTGGAACTTCTGCCAGATTGGGATATATGCCAAGTTTTCTTTTTCTTTTATTTTTAAGGATGTTTTTAATCATTCTGGAAGAAAGGGGAAGGGCTTGGCAATATTAAACTGAGAGTCCCAAAGGCTCAAAATAAAAAAATAAAACCTTGAAGACGTGGAAGAAGATCCTCAAACTTATTATTTAGAAGCAAACTCATAATTCTTGCAGCTTGTTGCAGAGCTTTTGAAAAACTGGGGTTGGCAAGCAGCTAAAACCTAGACTACAGTCTTTTCTCAGCAGGAGACGGTTGAAATCCCATGGTGTCCACAGAGGTTACCACATCCTCCCTGTCAGGCACGTTTGCTCCCCTCCAGGAAGAAGGCTCCTCACGGTCACGATTCATGTCCCACATCACAAACTCACCACCGTCCTTTGTGTTGATTTCCTCATCTATCCAGGGCGGAATGCTGTCCCCCTTTCACTCAGCTGGGACTGCTGAGCCTTGCTGCCTCCTGAAACAGGGGATTTTGCACATCCTGGTGAGTCAGCTGCATCAGGTGTTACACGTGCAAGTGAGCAAAGGATGTTCAGCATCTGGGAGACAACGTGCATCTGACATTTGAACCTAATGTTCAAATTTTGGAAGTTAGTCTCGTACTATTATTGAAACCAAATCACGACTTTCAAGTTCTGGGCTGACTAGCCTGGATATGCCTTGAACATAGAATACAGCAGCCAACAGAGAGGCGAGGAAGGTGGTACCAGCACCAGAATACAGCCAGCCACATCAGTGCCCTTTCCCAGCAGCTCAAGCTGGCAGAGAAATTTCTACTGCAGAGGTAAAATATGGATGTGGGCAGAGCATCCTTGTGATGCAGCTAACAAGCACCTGGCACCAAACACAGTCTGTTTAAAGGGAACAGCTCCAGGGCTACGCACTGTGCTCTGTGAAGGGATTGATATGTTTTCCCCATAGACTTCTGCTCTATTAAGACATAGCATGAGCAGGAACAGGAGGAAATCAGAGGCAGTATATAGAAAGGTTTACTTAGACTACACACCTGGAAAAAGCAGTACTTGTATATTAAAGTTAATAAAAAATCACTGTAACAATATCTCCTGGATGTGGCTGTAAATTTTTCCCTTCTGTCACTGATCTCATCAAAGTCTGCTTCACAGGAAAGCAATTAATCCCACAAGTTCATGACTGGTGGGTATTCAAAGATTTTGGGGATTCTTTTCCTGGGGGAAATTTCCAGTTCAGCTAAAAAATATCTAATGAAAACCTGAAAATCTAATTTTGCTGTGATACAAGTAGGAACACAGCATCTGAGTTTACAGGAGCTTGGCATGAGTTTTTAGCAGACTATAGTCTGCTATAACCTTATAGAGTTTATATCAAACTAATAAATGGTTGCCCAAGTAACACTGGTTCTAAGATTGGAGCATACCAACAGCAATAATGTATGGATTATTTGAAATTATTTGCTTGGCTGAAGTGTACAAAATGCATAATTATGAATCAGTGCAGATCTAGGAGTACACTTGCAAAAATGCCAGAGAACTGTCAGGGAAATCTCTTGAAGTAAACATTAATTAGGATAGAAATAACCCACAGACATAAAGCACTTCAAATAATAATGAGATGTGTACCCAAATAAAGGGCAAGACAAGCCATATACAAATATGGAGAAAATAGAATATAAGTGCATGCACCAGATGGTATCTTCAGAAATTATCTCTCTGAGGGTCCTAATGATCTTTACTTATTTTGCTGTGTAAGAATCATTGCACAAATAACTTTATTTGTGGACTGTACCACTCTTCCATTTTAGCATCATATTCCTTGCTCCTCGTTTCTTGTTCAATATCTCTAGATAAGAGATTGGTGTCCTATATTGATAGCGCTGTGTTTCAACTCATTGCAATCTGTTTCTGGTTCAGCCACAGCAAATCCAGTGGTGAAAGCTAATTGGATAATCACGTTAGAAAACTTAATAGCAAGTATTTTGGAGATTCTATTCATTGTTACACAACCGGCACAGTAAATATGAACCAATTGCTCCCATCCACGTAGGTAAGAAAAGCTTTTTTCTTTTTCTGATCCAATGGCATTTTACACTGGCCCTGCATTCGAAACAGGTAACAGCACAATGGAAAGGCCTTTTGTAAATTCAGCCTGAGATATAGAGCTCCCATAGGAGCTCTGGAATGTAGGACAGGAAGGAATCTCCTCTATCCTTAATTCAGGTACCCGAAATTGCAGGCAAGCACACGGCATCATCCTTTTCTTCAGCAGATCAACATGTTTTCTACTTCTAGGACCTTGTTGTCAGAAATTATTCAGACATTGCAGGGATCAGTTTTTGTGGGTTTTTCTACCAAGTTTGTCCTCCTGGAAAAACAGCTTTTTTTCCTCTCCCAGGATGATCAACCATTTGATGTGTTGTGGAGAGCAGTTATCCCTTCTGTCAGGCTTCCATTTTGCCAGGCTAAACTCTTCTTCTCACCTTTCTTGACAGCAACCCTCCATTCCCTGGTAAGCCTAAATACACCTGTCTTACACCTGTTCCACTGAGACAAGCCTTTCTAAATACAGGTGATCAGAACCATGCACCATATCTCAGATGTGTTCATCCTTTGTACAACATACATTCTTTTAAAATTTCATCAGAAATGCCCTTTCAATTCATGCATACTTTGCCAACACCATGAGGCTCTTTGACAGAGCTTGTTCTGCACACTGTCTCTATTGATTCAGTAAGTGACTGGCCTAACTCCTAAGAACATTCATCCCCCTCGCCCCCCACCCCGGTATGTCAAGGGCTTAAACACAAAGATATCACCTATGGCTCAGGAAGCTGCAGATTATTTCAGAGTACATTTGTGAAGTATCAATGCACATTTATTTTTCTACTCTTCTATAGGAATCTGCTCTTGGTCACTGTTGAGCCAAGATGCTAGGTTAGACAGACCTTAGTTTTGACCCAGCACAGCCATTCTTTTCTTTTCACTTGCTCTTTTTCACCTTACATTGGTGACCTGTGTCATTATGGGTGATTATACATTCAAGTCTTTCTCAATGTTAATGATTTCAGACTGACAACATCCCAGATTATAGTGAAAGGTTTTATTCCTAGTCCCTGGAGGAACAAGTCTGGCTTTTGACTTTTAAAATTTCTTTTGTCTTCTGCTGTTCCAGGCCTCAAGATTATCTGATCCTTCATTTTCTTTATGACAATTCTTTCTAACTTTCTTCTGCTGCAAACAAATTCTTCTTGCCATTACAGATTTGTCCCAGTACCAGAGTTTAATGACATTCACTGAAACACCCAGAAGTTTCCTTCTCCTTTTTATACTACCCTGTTTCTCCTTTAGCCGGTTCGTTTTCCACTGTGCAGCTCTTGTGTTCAACTTCATATCTTCAAGACAAATTAATCATGATGCAGTATTGCATACATGACTGAAGTTCAGTTACATAAGATGTACCATACATCTTTCATGTGGAGAACGATTTCTCTCATAAAAAGTAGTATCTGGTTACGCTGAAAACTTTTGTCTTTGGTATCTCAAGTAATTCTGCATCTTCAGCTACTCTTCTCTTCAAAATAACCTCACAGATGGTTTAAGTTAAGCCAGAAGCTCTGTAAGAGGCATTCACAGGAATGCTGGGCATGATCCAGACACCAGTCACAGATGGGTCTACCTGTCCATGTGAGTAAATCCACATGAGAAATCTTCCTGCATCTCACCTCCCGGAACCCATGCACAGGCCTCTGTCACAGGTGATGTAGCAGACTTCTGCAATCCACTCATATTCTTTGGGGCTTCCTCCACGGATTTGCTTGCTGAAGCTTCAGCATGGATTGGTAAAGAGATAGGTATACAGACATACGCAGCACCAGCTTGTGGAAGAAATAACTTAGGAACATTCTTCCTTTTTGTAGCTGCATGAGTAATGCAGTTCACATGGGACTTCTATGTCTATCTCCCATACCAACACACGATGCTATTTTCTCAGTCATGCAGCAGCTCATTCTTTCTGGTGTATACGGTAACAGACAGACATCATATCTGTTGCCTATAACTGCGTGTACAATGGAAACCATACAAGAAAGAAAACAGTGAAACTGTTGATACACATGGGCACAGAGTGCTTTTTTCTTCCTCCTCAAATCCTTCCCTAATCTTTACCTGCAAGTAGCTTGGCTATATGAGTGACTGCTCTTCTCAAGCCTTTTTACGTGGGAGTTTGTTCAGCCTGAAATATTGTTGTCAAAAAGACCCTTGCTCTTCACATTAAAAAAAAACCCCACACCACCAGCAACCTTCACACATCCCACATGTGAACCAGGACAAATAGAGTAACTTCTCCTTTCCAAAGCCCACAACATGCCTATGGCTTTATGCTGAGAGAAGCCAACTCCCAGCGCTACAAGATGAAGACTAAAAATAACCCGTTCAGGATTAATTTCAGGATTTTTAAATACAGCTAATTAATATGCATAGGAAAGGCACGTGCTCTCCAGGAAGGAGCACACACAATCAGAGTCTACAAGGGAAAAGGGGGGAGGGTGACAGGCAGGCACAGTGCCAAAGGAGAAATAAAAGGATATTCACTATCTATCCTTGGATAGAGGATGTTCAAAGAAAGCGTGTTTCAGAAGAGGTAGAAGTAGAGAGGTGAAACACTTCACTGTTGAAGAGCAGTGACAATGCAATGCAAGCACAACGGACAGGATCCCATTTGAAGAGCAGCGAGGACAGTAAGAAAGCCTTCAGTATTGGCCACAATGTTATACGCAAGGACAGAGAGCTTGACAGTACTAGAGGAGGAGGCAAGGTTTTGTGCGTTAGGGCTCAGTGGCTGAGACGGTGTGACATGGATAGAGGCAGCAAACACGCTTTGATGCAAGAAGTGAATTTCAATGCTTAAAGGCTTAAGGGCTGAGCACAGCACAGGAAGATCAGTGGAGGCAAAAGACACTGCTTTAGCGGTGGGACTGTGGTAGGAACCCGGGTGCATCATGAACATGCAGCGCTTGTGTGGAAAGCGAGGGAGCAACAGCTGAATGCGTAACTGGATCTCAAGGTAGATGCCATACCGTGACACCAGGTGTGTACCTGGTGCCGTGCGTGGCACTGAATTATGGCACTTTGGAAGCCATTTTATCTTATGCAGCAATACTGAAGGAGGTCATTGCATCCTGAGGCAGAAGCACTCTGGGAAAGCTGGGCATTGGATATGAAGCGCAGAGGACACACAGAACAGCAGTCATGGCACGCCATGAGAACACAGTACTACGTATGAGCAACGTGGGTGATGTCAGACAGTGAGTCAGACAGTTATTGTGAATCAGAAAGCAAATCTGGTTATTCACTTGCTGAACTGCAAAACAGACCTATGGCAGCAGTTTCAGGGAATTTAAAGGTGCAGGGGGAAAATAAGCTCACTCGAAGCAATTTCCTTATGCCAATTTCCTTGTGAACAACAATTAAATAATTACAAACTTCCTCCTTCTCACACAGGGCAGAGGGATGGATGGACAGACCTAATTGCCAATTCACTGGCTATTTAGTATCAAGAAAATCTGAGGTTTTAACCTGGTGTCTTAAGAAAATTAAGTTTATTTAGCAGCATTGCTTGTCTGCCAGCCCTACACCCTCATCACTAAGAATCTTTGAACTTCTTAGCCCCTTACACACAAATTTAACAAAAGGGTATGAAGCTCAAAATTTTGTGAGATTTGGTGGCTTTCATGACACACAGAAATAGTCTCAAACTGTTGTACATTTAGCTACACCTTGAGAAAAATTTGAGCCCTCCAGCAACCTGTTAAAAGCAAGCAAGGGGTACACGACTTTAATTTTGCAGCAGGGGGTCTTGATACATGTTTAAGTTGACAAAGTCCCTAATAGAGCTGTAGGGGAGTAAAAAGCTCCAGCACCACCAAGCCTATAAAAAAAACAGATCAGCTTGACAGTCCAGTGCTACAGGATGTTGCTGTTGGAGGCAAAGGACACAAACCCCACCTTTTTCACTTAAAGACATTCTTTATTCAATCTTTTTTATATACAATATTATTTTTAATCTGTAAAAAGTACATATGCAGGATTCCAGGTCAGAGGCAGAATGTTTCCACATCAGAAGATAGACTTTTGCCCTTTTGGAGGAAAAATAATCCATCAGTTTTAGACAAAGCAAGAATAAAGGCAGAATGCAAATCCAACTTCCACCAAGCGATTACGATTAAAGGCAACAATTCACCGTAACAAGTCAGGCTGTCTCTTTCGACTTCAGTGGTTCCCAACTTTTCTGGGCAATTACAGAGCAGTTTGCTAGTAAGGCGCTGACAGCTGAAGCAGCTAGTGCTTATCATCTCTGCTACAGTTGTACGCATATAACCTGCAGAAGAGCTTGGGTCTCCTCTTTGTCTAGCAACACAAACTCTTGAGTCAGAAGACTGTTTCTCAAAATTCAAGGAGCGAAAGAGGGATGTCTTATCAGGGTGAACAGATCTCTGAACTACAATGTGGATCAAAAGCTTGCTTTCATTTTTCTCTGGTTACAGGAAGCCTGCTCATTTGTCCCCTTAAAAACATGCACTAGACTTACTAATGAACGTAACAGGCTTTTAGCAAATTGAGCCTGTTTTTACAGCCCTGAGATGTAAACTGCCTCACCATTTTCTGTGGATGTCAGGTTACATTTTTGATCCTTCCAATGTTAATGCTATTAACCACTTCTCCATTCAAACTAGGAGAGTCACATTCTGAACGTGTGCAATTTTATTTCCTCAGGGATAGAAGAGGGGATCATAAAGTACAGCCCAACAGGGCTTTGCTGTAAATCAACATAGCGTAGACCTTTATTACAAGGACCATATTACAAGGAGTGTGTAATTATTCTCACTTTTCAGAACTCAGATACTCAACATTCAAATCTTGTAAAACACTGTGAGAATATGTCAGTGATTGGGAGGCAAAACACAGTCATCCACAAGTTTGGAGGAAGAAGTCAAAACTTCCTCCTCCAAACTTGTGGATGACTGTGTTCGCCTCAAAGGTGTGACTTGCACAGGGAACCACCTGCTTTTCCCTTTACTCCAGGGTACTTACTGTTTTCCATGCTTTTCTTAAGCATTCACTTTTAAGGAACACATTGTGCAGCAAAACGAACACCCAGAACATCACTCAAGGATTTTGTTTTTATTTAGAGGACAAAGTTAAGAAGTTGCCTTCTTGACTGCAGGACATACACAGCTCCAGGGTGGTCAATGGAAGCTGCAGAAACCTAGCTTCTTTGAAAAGTCAAGCTGTAAGTGTTAGAAAAAAATGTTCTGCTAGCAGATCCTGACCAACAGGCAAGCTTGAGGCTTGGATTAGGAAAAGAACCGAACATCATTGTTTTGACTGCATGCAAACAGGAAATAGACAATTCTGGGATTTCCAGGCTCTTGCCCAAATCCAGCGTGCCAAAAACATACATGATTTTCTGTTCTTTATTTCATCCTGTAAGAGGAGAGGGTATTGTAGAAATTACTAAAATGGGATGCCTACTTAAAGAAAAAAAGGATTGTTTTGTTAGAGAATACAGTGCAAGACTCGGAAACAACTAGGACTAAAAAGTCATTTTGTGCTTAAATTTACACTCTATCTTCATGAAAGTACGTAAGACAGCAGCAACAGAATAAAATGACAATATTCTACTGTACCTTAGGTACCCAGAGGGAAAACAGTCTGAACTTTGGGTTGCATATACCACCATTCTGCAGACCAGAACCTACTTCTCTGTGAAGGACTCAGAACAAGGGTACGCCACTTCAGCCATAAGTTTCAATATCCATGGTGCTTTGTTATTATGCACCCACCTTGCCCAGAACCCATTACCTCCGAACTCAAGCTTGCTCTAGAAAATTTCAGGATGGAGATATTCATGAATGACAGAGCAATTAGTCCATAAAATGCATTATTTTTGATAGATTATGCAGATCGGTAGCTTCTGGAGGAAAAGGACAGTTTGCATTTTAAAGAGTGATAGAGTAGAAACTGAGAGCCGTTGGGGTAACTGGAAAATGACAAACAAGTGTCCTTTATTTGGTACCTGCTGCTTGTCTACACAAAGAAGAAATAGCAGTTACTGTACGTCTGCTTTGAGAAAAACACCATCCCATAACATGAAATGGCTTACGTCCTCAATTCAAGCATTCTTGTGGCAGTGAGTTAACCCATTGGGATTCATGGAGGAATTAATATGAAGGGTTGCTCTTTAATTCACAAGAAGGGGATGGAAGAGCAGCCAGCAATGATGTTTGCTGTTTCTGGGTCTCCAGAATTCTGTCCTTGACCTTTCTCTGAACAGACTGGCAGCCATTCTACAACTGCATTTATCAAAAGATGTAGGGGGTGGAGAGTGTCTTTTTCTTTTTTTTCTCTTTTTCTTTCTTTTTTTTTTTCTTTTTTTCCCTTAAAAAAAACAGAACAAACCAGAAAAGTCTGCTTTTCCTCTTTCTCCTTTGTACCAAAAGAGATTAGGAGAAGAAGGCAATAGAATGCAGTTTTAAACTAATAAGAGTTCTCATGGGATGGGAAAAACTCAATTTGAAAACACAACATATCTGAACTTTGGAAAATGGAATACGACTAGCTCTTCAGTAAGTCATGGAATACTAATTAGAAAAATAAATTAATGTGGCACCAGTAAGAAGAATCCCTTTATTAAGCTACTTCCAATTTTAAATAATTACTTGAATAAGTATTATTTACTATATCAATTACTTTATCAGTTCTCCTTAAGATACTGCTGCAAATTACAGTAACTAAGTAACCAGTATTAAGGTAAAAACATTGAGATTGGAGTTTTTTCCAAGCTCTGTGTCTTCCTCCTCTTAAACTAATGTAACTGTCTGAACTGACTCTTCTTAGATCATGTGATGATTTCTGTGTCTAAGTTAGTGTCAAAGATGAGTGAAGAAAAATTTTATGGGGAATTTCTACTACAATGTACAGTCAAATATATTATAATATGATGGAGAGAAAAGCTTCATATATAAACATTTTGAGGGGGAGAAATAGCACTCACTTCCTTTAGATCTGGTGTTGTACTGCTGTAGCTCACTGAAGAGTTCTTCCACTCACTTTAGTATGAAAATACAATCAAGATTTTTTTAAAAACTCAACCTGTGCATTAATTAGGAGGGAAAGGAGCACTTCACAGCTCTTTTTCAGCAAAGGGGCCAGTCACCATGGCAAAAGGATTTCAGAACTATAAAAGGAAATAAAAAAAATAATTTGAGCTGTAAGAATTCTGGAATAATGGTAAAAAAAAAAGAGACTGAGATATACTTGAAAAGATGAAATTTCTTTTAGCAAATAAGTGACGACTGAAGCAGACTCCATTTAAGTGATACTGTCCAGTCCAGACTAGGAGTGCTTGAAAAAAAACAATGCAGGTAACAGCATCTCATTTCTCACAAACTAATGTAAGAAGAGACTCTTCAGTTTATTTTTCCACTCACATGTAAGAGATCTTATGTTGTTTCCAAAGATCATCATGTTGGCTTTGCACTCAGAAGACAAGGAGTTTTGTAAACTAAATCAAAGGCAGTTTGGGGCTTCTGTCAAACACATACTTGCAAAGAAGGATCTATGAATGCTTATCCAAAGAATGAAATTAACTTTCAGGAAAAATTCAGATTGTATGGAAAAATAAATGCTTACTTCGAGGAGATATATACTATATCCTGCTATATAAATAATGAGAGATTGTTTTCCTCATGTTGTCATCTCTGTTTATTTAGCTAAAAGAACTAGGACTAATAAGAGATTGTTTTCTACCATGTGACAGGATTTGTGAGGAAGGGAAACTGAGGCTTCTTCCTACCTCTGCACTACGCTCCAGACTCTGTAACTGGAGCCTGCCAAATGAACTAAGCCTTTGTTGCTGACAGTGAACTACAAACCAAGTGCTTACTAATTATTTTTTTGGATGTAAGCATACAACACAGGTCTTTCAGCATTATCTTGCAAAGGGAAAATGAGGAGGCAATAGTTTTTACAGTTTAGAGTTTCGTTTTAATAGCTTAGAGGCCCTGAGAATGGCTGCCAGTCTGAACAAACTGATGCTTCTTAGAAAATTCAGATAGGTACAGAAAAAATTCAAATCCTGATGCTGCTGGTGCAGTGATGTTGCTTTTTGTTGTTGCTTTGTTCATGCCACCATAAAACAAACAAACAAAAAAAAGAAAAAAAAATTAGGTATTTGGAACGCACTTGGTCTGAAGAGGTGACTGATGCGTTGTTCCTTGCAACAGCCAAAAGGAGCAGCAGCAAATTCCTCTCCCTGGACGGGAAAGCCTCTTCTTCCTTATGCTGCTGCATTTATATTAGATTCCATGTCTTGCTAGGGTTCAAAGCACATGAAGTCTCTGTCCTGTAAATACCACACTAATGTGTTTTGGTCATGTATAAAACAGAACTTTTTTTTTCAGTTTTAACTTAACTTAATTCTTTGTCGAAGAGCTTTGTTTCTCACGCCGGTACTTGCTTGACTCGGAGGTCTAGTTTTATCAACTGTCTTTCTCCTCTCCTGCTTAAAGTCTCAAGTGGTCCATGTAAACAAAACAGAGCTGAAAACAGTCTCTCTTCCTGTTCATAGAGCCATTTTTATCGATATGCAGGATTTCCTGACAGTGTGGTGTTGGCTAAATGTAAAACAGGCAGAGGATGAGCTTCTGTGTTAAAAACCCAGTTGTCTAATGGTAGAAGGTCATCATTGGAGAAAAGCAGATACAAATACCTACATATCAAGACAGAGAGGAAAAATAGTGGCTATTAAAGCAGAGCAATAGACAGGAAGGGGCAACACAGTAGCTTCAGGTCCCACCAACCAGCAGCTAAAGCTATAAACAAGTTACTTGCTTTCAATCTTTGTAGAGCACCCACACAAACTTCACTATTATAATGATATGAAAAGTCATTTTTATTATGATCAAGCCCTTCAAATAAAAGTTGCTATAAAGACAGCATTTTAATCTTTCCAAGTAACTTTTGGTTTTCAAGACTCTTTTCAAAGATTTGCAATGTAAAACAAACATCAAGACATTAAGCACAAGGATTTGGGGGACAGGGGAGCAGAGAAGTAGGCAAAAAGTTCTTCTTAATGGAATAAACCCATTTGGAAAGGACTCATCCTCTTTAATCCAAATTAAAGACTTTAAGGAAGCACAAAAGAAGCCAATAAGCCATGCCAGATATCTGACTTATCATCGTGCTGGAAGCTGGTTCAGGTTCTGGTGTGAGGAAATCGGCCAATGTATTGTGAAAAACTGTGTTGTGGTTTTGTTTAGTGAGGGGGAGCCTAAGGTGGTAGCTTCTGTAAGAAACTGCTAGAAGTCGCTCCCCTTCGTCCAGTGGACTCGGACGGGCCTTGGGCAGACCCGCTGCTGGCCAAGGCTGAGCCGATTGGGAGCAGAATGTCCCGTGATAATGCCTCTGCGATAACGTATTTAAGAAGGGGAAAACAGAAAAAAAAAAAGAAGAAGAAGAGAGAGAAGAGAAGATGTGAAGAAGCTGAGCAGGGGCAGAGGCCCAGAGGGGGAGGCACAGGCCTCCAGGGCCTTGCAGGCCTCACCCTCTGGCCTCTCGCCAGGCGGCTGACTGGGCCCAACTCAGCCCAGTCTAGCCACAAGAGGTGGAGAGGAGATGAGATGGATGATGTGAAGAGATTCTGAGAGGCGTCTGCCAGCCTGTTGTGAAGAACTTTTATTGTGAGAGAAACAACTGCAGATGCCAGGGTCAGTGAAAAAGGAGGGGGAGGAGTAATGTAGCTCCTGGCCAAGATTCCCCTGCAGCCTGTGGTGATGACCATGGTGGAGCAGGTTGTCCCCCTGCAGCCCATGGAGGGCCACAGATCCACCTGGAGCCCGTGAAGGACCCCACACCGGGGGAGGTGGATGCCTGAATGCGGCTGTGGCCCGTGGAGGGCCCCCTGGGGCAGCCGTTCTGGAGAGACTGACCCCGTGGAAGAGATGACCCACGCCGCAGCAGTTTCACAAAGGACTGTGGCCCGTGGGTGGGAACCCAGGCTGGAGCAGGGGAGGAATGTGAGGAGTTCTTTCCCCGACTATGAAGCAGCGGCGTAAAACAACCCGTGATGAACTGACCGCAACCCCCATTCCCTCTTCCCCCGTGTGCTGCTTGGGGGGGGAAGGTAGTAGAGAGAATGTTAAGCTCGGGAAGAGGGAGGGGTGGGGAGGAGGTTATCTTGTTTCTCTGTCTCATTATCCTGCTGGTTTTAGTAATGAATAGTTTTCCCCAAGTCGAGTCTGTTTTTGTCCGTGACCGTAACTTTAAGGATTTCTCCCTGTCCTTATCTCAAACCTCGAGTCGTTTTTCTTATATTATCTCTCCCTGTTCTCTCAGAGGGTGGGAGGAGTGAGAGAGAGACTGCATAGTCTGGTCCCAGTTGGGGCTGAACTACGACAAAGGGATTCATAAATGTTGTATACTATAAAGTAATGCAAAGAAAATGAAGCATGTAACAAAGTTAAGGTTCCTGGATATATGTGGAAGAAGAATATTTCTTAGCACACACATTTGAATGTGGCTGTGCTATACTTTGTAGGAGACAATGGTAGTAGGGATCTTTGTCAGGGCTTCCAAACTCAATTGCTAAAATTCAAAAGGTTTCTCCCTTTTTCCAAAAAACCTCATTGTGCAAGCGCAAGTGTAAGATCATGGGTGTACAGGACCTCTCAGCTGTGCCTTCAGCCTGCTCTCCTGCCATGCAGAAAACGACAGGTCTTGCAGCACATGAGAAGGAAGGGGTGTCATTCCCTTTAGTGGGCTCTGTCACTTCCAGAATGTGCACACACATTATTTTGTCTTCTCTTTGCTGAGGCTGCTGTTACTTTGCTCTCTCTCAATCAGATGCTGATAGTGTCTACTGTTTACAGTTGTGTGTCCCTGTTTGATCATTCTCCCATTGCCTTTATCTGCTGGTTGTATCCACAGCAGAAACCAGTCAGCTAAGCTCTACTTTTTCTTCCCTTCCTCAGCAATTAACTGTTTACAGATGAAAACTTTTTGTTGAGATGATTCATTTTTGTTCCGCATGTTTAGTCTCTTTCTCTGCATTTTTCATTCATCTTTAAAGCATCATCCTCTCCTTTCCCCCTTACTCCTACCTTGCTTTCTACCTCTGTAGCTCTCCAAACTCTTTTTCACCAGAGCAGCAATGTTTCATCTTACTCAAACTAATTTTCCTCATTTGATTCATGCTTTTCCTTCGAATAACCTAAGCAACCTATTTCTATGTCCTGCTCCTTCCCAATCAACGGCTACCTTCTTGCCACTCATACTGCCTAAATCCTCATAATTTGATAAGTATCTTTGATGAGCCAAAGTATCTGAGCAGCAACAATGCATGTTTGGGAGAGGTATAAATTTTGAATTTAAGGGGAATGAAGATGCAGAAGTTATCATCAATAGCAGAAAATATCATAGTAGGCGTTCCGTAATACACATTTTATGCCTCACTTCTGAGGGACATCTTCATTTTCCTCATGGCATCACACTCAACCCTTCTGTCTTTATTTTCCTAACCATTTGAGCTATCCTGACCTTAAGTTCTCTATTTTATCTCAAGGTGATCCCAGTTTCTGGTTTGCCTATGCCAACGGCATCATCGTCAAACATCTAATATCCAGCTCTCCAATAAAACTTCATTTTGTCCCACAAGTGGGAAATGATCCAAACCAAATGCCAGTAAACATTTCTGAGCTTCTTCCTAGAACTGCCTCCTTTTGCAATGCTTACATTATAGTACCCCCAGTTACCGAATGATGTGAATTTTCAGATCTCCTTGTGATTATTTAAGATGCAGACAGGATTCTGGCAATACTTCAAAGGTCAGCCTTGCTACCACAGAAGTCCCTGAGGAGCAGATTTTATTCTCTGATTTGGCTTTTATAGGCAGATCAATCACATACGATCAGCTCCTGGGGAGGTATTGTTTCTCTGACCGGACCTGTTTGAAGCTGCTGCCTCTCTCTTAGGGAGTACAGCTTTTAGGATTCAGAATACAAACTCAAAAAAGTAAGTGAAATAAAATTAACAAAGACAACAGAGGAGGTAGCAGTGGCTGACTTTCCTTTGATAATGATAACAAGAGGAAACAAAGTACTGTGACTATGTAGAGGAGTCTGGTAAGGAGTCAGCAGAAGGACAGAATAGCCAGACTCATGTAAGGACATGTGATGAACTCTTGAGGCCCTTCTTGCCAGTAAAACATGTTGTGGTGCCTGAAGTAGGCACCACGACTGCCACTTTCAGGACTTGCTTTCTCCCCACTGCATTTTGAACTCCCAACATCTAAAATCAATCTTCAGATACATCAGATACAGATAAAACCTGAAAATCCAATATTGTTGATACTATAAAAGCTGCTGCTGTATAGAAACCCTGATTATTCTGCAAAGCCTGCATGCCATGCTAGACTGCCAATAGTCACAACTGTTTTTTCATCATATCACTGGGTTGTAAAGACAGAAAGTGCGCCTTAATGAGTCTTTGTTGCTGACAGATTTGTGCAACAACACATGTATCATCCCGTTCGTCACACGTTGGCAGAAAGTGGCATGGATATTTAAGCAGAAGCAACAACTAAGTCTCCTAATAGCAGCTCTGGTCTCATTCACACTACCAGCAGTGGCTTCTGTTTATGGATTTAACCAAATAAAATATTTTCCAAAGTGTTACGCAGGAGGAAAAAAAAAGGAGTAGGGAATACAGCCAACTCGGACACTTTTCTTCCAAAAGTAGACAAATTCACAAGATTTCAGGGAGGTAACCAATACAGGAATCTTGTTAGACTTCAATACCAGAACTGTATTACCAAAACTGCTGATGTAACTTAGTATCAAGAAAATTGTCACACATTAGAAGACATTGCTTCATAGGCAAAACCCCAGAGCGATCACAACTGTGTGACAAAAGAGTGCTCTTGATAGATGGTTTATGTCAATGATGAAGGAGATGAGCAGCCATGACATGACAGCTCAGTCTTAAAAATGGATCTCTCAATAAAATCTCCATAACATGTTCCTATCTTTATACTAGTTTTTCTATCATGTCTGTAAGTTAAGAAACATGGTAGAAGACCAATGACTTTGAACATTTTACCTTGAACCAAATACGCAACAGAGTGCATTAGCTGCTGCAAGGGTGTACTAGAGGTGTCCTACTGATTCGACTCAACTGAAAATATTTAAGTATGTAAGAGATTATAAAATATGTCCAAGATTCTTCCTTACAACAAAAAGCATTCTAGAAAAATATGTTGTGGGATAAATGCAGAAAAATCATCCAAGGGAATGAAGGACTTTTGTTCTGTGCATTTACTCCCTTGCAGTGACATACACAGGAGAAATAGGTTCTACAATATCAGAGTACGGTGCATGCTTATATAAGACACATCAAGTCAGTGTATCTAAAGGAAAATGTCTTTTGCAAAGGGAATTTCTTAAAAGGAGATAACGTCTCCTATTTGATTTCTAGCATTACAGCAGAGAAGTCTTAAAAACTAAAGCTTTCTCAGCATAAGTTTCTTGTATGGGAAAATCCACTTGTATTTTCTGCTGATCTGGGACCCTAAAGGTGGGGAAAAAAGAAAAACCAAGCCATAAACCACTCTCACAAGACAATAGATTACTTGCTGAGCCACCATATTCTTCCAGGATGTAGATGCTAGCTTTTACAGGAAGATGCAAGAATGAAGAGAACTTACTTCAAAGTTTCAGCAAGGAAAAAGCTCTGCTGTACATCGTCATAGGTAGGAGATGAGGAATAGACATCCTTGACACCAGAAAAGCCACCGCTGACTCGGCAATACTTGTCAATTGCCTGCGAAGAGGAAGGGGAAAGGAAAGGAGAATTTAAATGTAGAGCAAAATTTGGAAACATTAAAGGATCAGGCTTGATCAACAAAGGAGGTAGCTCTTTCCACGCTGCATTGTTCTGTTGTGAATCTCCTTGTCAGAGGATGCTGTGGATGTCAACATTTTATGCTGTTCAAAAAAAAATAAAAAGGGACTGGACACATGCAGAAGTAAAATCCCTCCAAGACTACTAATGCCACCACCACTCTTGCTAAACTGCTAGATGCTAAGAAAGTATTCTGGGGAAGAATACTTTCTTTTTTGAGTATTTACTGTTGACTGATACTGATGACAGGACATGGACTCAGCAGACTTTTGCTCTGAGCTGGTACAGCTCCTCATAGATAACACTAAATAGAACATCCATCAGTCAATCAATGCATTATGTGCTGTGAAGTGCATAGGAAGATGACAAATGTCCCTGGATTTTGCAGCTGGAAGAGTCTGAAGAGTTATAGGAGCTCTGTGACTAGTAGCTAGTCAAAGGGACTTAATGAAAGTAGGAACAAAATACTGTACTCATCTTTAGGAACTGTTGATTTAATCTTATAAACTCTTCTAGCTGCTGCTTTCTCCCCACATTTCCATCTCCTACACATGCTCTTCTCTGTTTCCCCTTTACACAGTTGAAACTCAAGCCAGCTTGCATGCTGGACTGCAGAGGAGCTCCTTATCTTTAAAGCATGAAGTTAAAATCCATAAACATTCCATGCAGAAAGGGGACAATGGATCCATGATTCACAAATCACCCAGCTAGTCAGCTCCAACACAGTACTGCAAACAGCACAATGGAAGAGGAGGAGACTGGAAAGAACGAGTTAGTAGCTCAGAGCACCTCTTGCCTACGCTTTCATTATTCCACTCACATGCACAACGTTACAGCACACAAGGATATCAGCCATTAAAACCGGCCCTAAAGAAACAACTCCAAAATGATTCACAGGTTATTTGTGCTTCCCTGCAGCTTTGGCAGTGCTTCCTCAGCAGACATCAACTCTTTTAATAGATTCATGCAGGGACAGAAAAGACACAGTGATGAAGGAAAATGTTTGGCTCAGGATGTCTGTCATTACCAACCACCGAACGTAGCCACCTGTAGTTCAGTAATCTATGATTCAGCCTATCAGCCTCTATGAAGTTTCTCTCCGTATGGTGCTTTAGGCCTAGATTTTCGTTAATTCTGATTTTTGCTAGTTATACTCAACAGAAGCTGAGGGGAGTCAAGGCAGGGGAGCAAATAAGTTTTGAACGATGTCCCTTTTTACGCAGAAAAAAGAAATTGAATCAAAATTAACTCTTCAAGATCCTTACTATAGCCTTTGCATACTAGAAATACTGAGAAACAAAGGAGAATTTTCTCTTGGACACATGCATGAAGAATGCTGGCAGATGCCATCACTGAAATCAGGAGGAAAAGTGAAAAGGCAAATGAGCAAGGTACCTAGGACAGTAAGTCACAGCACATCAGGCACCACAGCTAACCTCCCAGTATACACTCTTACCTTCTGGAAATGTGAAGTTGTTGATGGATGCTATTCTTTAATAATCCAGACTGTACAAAGTTCTTTCAAATTTCTGAAGACCAAGATTTTTAATGAAGCAAGAGTAGACACTGGCAAAAGGATGTTACTGGAACGGCTGTGGCTCTAGAGTCTGAGTTATGCTAAGAAAGGTACAGTCTTTCTTGGCAAAATCTAATTCTCGCTCTAATGCCTTATCTCAAGGAACTTTCTCGAAGTTTGGATGGAAGCGCTCCCTTTTTTGTTGCGACTTGAGCCGAAAGGGAGAAAGCATCTGGATGAATTCTTTTCAAATGTGGTTACTGGTGCAGCCTATGGCTACAGGGAAATTATTCACCTGTTGGGATTTGAGTTGACCAAGTTTCCTCTACAGTCTGGAGAGAAAGGTGTATGTGACACATCTAGCTCAACAGCATCACATGCACGACAATCTCTTTATCTGCATGTTTTTGCACACCAAAAGTGATGCTAGCTATCACATGGCAGCCAAACTGAAAAAAAAAAAAGAAAAGGCAAAAATTAATTGCCTGGCTAACTTCTGAAGCATATGCTGTTTATGGAACTATTTGCATGTTCCTCTCAACAAGTCCTATAGCTACCAGGCAGGTGTTACATGAATAAACAAAAGCCAAAGCACTTTTGCTTTCAGGCAGGAAATGAAGTGCCTCCTCTTGCCACTATCCACTTTTTTATAATACTGCAGAACACGACCTTGTCTCTGCTCCGGAGTGTGGCAAGAAAGCTCCAATGGTTACAATCCTTCCAGAATTTCTAGCATGCGGAGTCTGACCTTGCAGATGTTCCTCTACTAAGCAGTTCAGCAACCCTGACGCTGTATGCCACAGCTCAGACAGGAGAAACTTGCTAGTGATTGTGGCAAAATGAAAAGAAGGAACAAACGGGACAAAGGAACAAATATCCACTATTTGGGCATTGCCTCCTTCCTCCTCAATAACTAAATCTCCAAGTTAGCACAAGAGACACAACTCATTTATTCTGGAGACTGTAGATAACAGATAGCGCTGAGATCCTGCTCTGTGCTGTAGAGGTCTCATGCCTGGATAACTAAGTGCAACACTGGTGAAACTAGCAGGCCTAGAAGCCTGAATCAAAAAAAAAAAAAAGTGATTTATATTGATTTCTTTTTTTTCCTTACAATTACCAAGTAGTCTTGTATCTTCAGAAATTAGAATCATAGAATCATAGAATCATAGAATGGTTAGATTCTCCTTGGGAAGAAAGACTGGCTAGACTGGAGTTCAGGACAGGCAGAGGTTTTATTCTGGTTGATCAGACATCTAGACAGTGCAGGTAGTAATGAACTGTAGAGGAAAAATTTCTCTGAAAGATTGCTACACAGCTATTAATCCAAATAAACACAACCAGAGCTGTGTGTGGTAGGGAAGAAGAGAAAGTAGTGAGCAGGTGTGAGGAGTAAACACAAGAAGTTGTTATCTATATGCAGGGAACAGAAAATCATGGGGAACAAAAAGCTTACCGAGCTTCTCTGTTAGTATGATGATAGGGAAAAGAAAATCTGTAATTGGGGGAAGGACAAGTATGCAAAACCATTTACAATTAGTTCAAAAATATTTGATGGCTATGCTGGATAAAGAAACTCTTCATTGAGGAAGCAAGCAAATAAAGGCACTCTGTAAGGACAGAGGCAGTTAAACACATGGGCTGCTTGATTTACACAACTTCGAAGCAGGTTGACAGAAGGATAAAATAAAATCCTACCCTGCACATAGAGGGAATTGGAGGCAGGGGAGGTTTGGTTTGCATTAATGGGGAGCAAGATATGAAGGCAAATGGAGAAAACAGAACAAAATGCAATTAAAAAGACATGCTTAAGAGACATATCCTGGTTTGAAAAATTTACATTTGTAGATTCTTTAACCTAGTACATAGGACCCAATGTTAGTTTGGATCACCCAGTCACAGCTTCTGAAAAGAGCTCATATTTGATCAGCAAGCATCTGTAGTACCCACATTGGCACGGAGCAGTTTACTAAATCTGTTTCTTTGTCGTATTAGAAACATGCATAGTTTGGGCAGGAGGGATGATATGACTCAGTGTTTGATGTTTTGGAGAGACTGGCAACACATTCTGGAACACAAATGTGGAACTTCTCTCCAAAGTAACATAATGTTGGTTATAACAAAACAGTCTACAAGGCAAAACCTAACTAAGACTAAGACACAATCTCACAATACTTGGACTCTTCTATGTGATTGTAACTGCACTGAGGGAAGGATAGAGATAAGCTCAGCTCAATATTCTGAACCTGCCTTAACTGTCTTCCACCTGATGAATACAGGCTTCTCAACAGATCTCTTGCTCCAAGTTCTTTTTCTAGATCTCTTGCCTCTGGAGCAAAACTGGTCTTCACCTGCAGAATTAAGTCTCTTCAGGCTCTTGGTTTGTGTCTTCCTTTCCTCTTCCCTCATCTCCTTTGGCTGTAGTCAAAATATTTAATTAGCATCTTGTTATCTTTAATGATTATTCTCATCTCTGAAACTGGCTTTGAGCTGTGTTTACAAAGACTGCTGGAGCTGTAGCAGGGAAGTGGAAGAGCTGTAGTAATCCACAGATCTTGAAGTCAACGAGAAAACTGCTTGGCCAGAAAATTAGTTTTGCACGAGCCTAGTACCGACCAGCAGGTGGAAGCAGTGAGAAACATGAGACCAAAAAAGGCTCACAAGTTGAGCCCTAGGAAAACATTTGAAAGACGAAGTCTTCAGGGGATTATGAATAATTTTTATAATTAGAATATTATATTGTCATGTGAAAATGAAGCGTAGTTATCCATCTAGCCCATAATCTATGACTACCAGACAAAGGAGTTATCCATCTGCATACAAAAGATGAATGATGGAAGGCCATGAGCACAGATCTGTGTTAACAGTCTTAAAATGAATCTGAGCTTCTGCAGACGAGTACAAGCATTTCCAATGAGAAAGACTCAGAGGATTTTCACATTCAGGAATTTGATTAGAACATTCAACAACTAGATTTAAACCCAGGAAAGCAGCTACACAAAAAAAAGAAAAAGCAACAATGTCTAAAATACCTTAGCAACAATTTTTAAGTTCTGCCTTATGTGCTGTTACTTATTGACTTTCTTTTATGATCTACTTTCTGAGATGCTGTAATTTTTTGTTATAATTGAATGAATTTAAACTGACTGACAAATTGTTTTCCTTCCAATCAGATAACTAAGAAAAGAAAAAGCCGTGATACCAACATGTGCACATGCTATCTAGTCTACAAAGCATCCGCGAACAGTTGTCCTACCACTTGTGTTTTAATAGTTGACCAAGAAGAAACTGTAAGAATAGCTTTGTCTTTTAATCTAAATTGAGTGTGAACACATGCTTCACAATGTTATTTATAACACACTTTCATTTCCCAAGATAAATTACTGCCCTTGGGGTCTGTGGACTACTGATAATAGCAGGAGTCACGACAGTGGATACTATTTCCATGCCTGAAACTCATCAGTTGTATAATGTTCCAAAACAGGAACAACTGCATGCACCCTGGTTTACAGGGACTTGTGAAATCAATTACCATTTCAAGTGTTTCAGTACCACAGGATGCAAGTGGCTACAAAAGGAAAATACGTAAATTAATTTACTGACAGATAATTAATACAGTTACCTGCGTTGCCTCCCAGCCCCACTGCCTGTACTTAGGATCGTGGGTGAATCTCCACATGTACCAGTAGGTCTCAATCACCTCTGGTCTTAGGATGTAATACTTCTCATTCTGCCGCACTGCCATCGCCTCCACACCACCATCAAATTTGAATGCTTCTGGACCCAACTTTAATGCTGCAGAGGAAAGGAAAACAAGAAAAAAAAAGAAAAAAACTTATTCCTTACAATCTTTGCAGGAAAGGTGACTAGGAAATTGCTATATCCCAAGCATGTGAGAAGGCAGAAACTAGCTTGTCTTTAAGCAGTCTCATAAATATTTCCTATTGTTGAGGCCAATAATTTTTCTTATGAATAATTTATGCAATTCCTGTGAGAAAACTACCTATCTTGACAGGAGTACAGTAATCCTCTTGAAAACTAATGAAATACTAAGAATATAAACATATTAACACATTCAATTATAGAACAAAATTAAAGTGACTGACATCAGTTCTTTACAAGCAAAAGGAAAAAAAAACAAGAGTCAACAGAGGTTTCGATGCCCTTTGATCCCACCAAGCAGAGCGGGAAAAGATCTTGGAGCAAAACCAAGTACTGCCATCTCAAGTAACCTGCTTCTTTATCCAAACTCTCTTGGTTTAGGGAAGTGCTGTCAGGCCACGGTAACTGATGTGCTAATGTGATCCTCAAGTAAAAGGTTTACAAATAGGCAATGAAAACTTAGCCACATCTGAAAATAAATCTCTGAACTAAGAGATTTACTATTTCAGTCCTTAAAGGAAGCTGTAATGGCCCTGTACCAACATCTGGAAGACAATTCATATAAAAAGGAGGCACCTGTAGAAAAACTGTCAATAATACGAAGATTTTTTTTATTCTACACCTAGACATTATTCTTCAAATTTGACATAAATAATGCGCTCTTATCTACAGCTGCACCCCACTCTTTGCTTTGACAGAAAATTTTTAAGGCGCTGAACTTTGAAGCTGCACTCCAGCTTTGAAAATTATCAAAGCAATTAATCATGAAATTCCCACAGGCTAGAGGCTCAAATTAACCATGGTCTCATGAGTCTGAAAGGAGAACCTTAAAATACTACAATGAAAAATATGAGCATGTCCCAGTGTGTGCCCCAGCAGAAAATCTCAAAAAAAAGTTCCTAGATCTTTTTGTTTCAAGGAATGGCTCCAGAAGCAAACAGCAAAAAGCACCATGCTGTGCTTCTGCCACGCATATGGTAGGGAAAACTCCATCAAGAAATGTTTATGACAGTTCTTTCAAACTTGGTCATTTTACCAGTTAAAAAATACATATTTTACTGCAAAATCAATGAGATTAGATAGAGAGTTCTACCTAGAAACAGATGAAAGTTTGTCTGGTCCAGTATCATGTCTCCAACAGTGGCCAAAATCAGACAAGGATGGGGAAGAGGAAGAACAGGCCAAGTATATATGATATTTTTTTCCAGTTTCTCTACCAGTCATCAATTTTTTTGAGCTCAAGGCCTCTCCCAAACTACATATACTTTTTAATGTGGTCAGTAATTCTTAATAGACTTATTTCCCACACACTTATCTGGTGTTTCCATAAAACTATGTATGCCTTAAGCATCCAAAACAACTGGTGAAGAGTTCCACATCTCTACTACCACTTCAGTGTAAAACCACTTTTTTGTTCTTTTCCATTTTCAGCTTGGTTCCCACTAGACTCAATTCATAACCCCTAGGTCTTCTCTTGGAGAAGAAAGTGAACAAATTATTCCTACCCACTCTCTCCAGTCCCCTGCTAATTTTGCAAATCTGTTGTATCCTACCTAAATAATCCCTTTTCCACACCGAATAATACTATCCAGTTCAGTCATTCCTTGAATGGAAACTTTCACACCTTCGGTTTTCCTTCTAGCCTTTCTCTGCAATTCTTTCAATTCTACTATATCCTTTGTGAAATGTGAGGATCAGCCTGAATACAGCACTAAAAGAATGGACAAGATTAATACAGTGACATAATTACATTTTCTATTTTGTTCTTTCTCACTTTGTTTTTCCTAACTGCTACTGGGCTGACATTTTCATAATCTCATGAGCAATTTCCTGAGTTGTAATGGTCACTTACGAGCTCATAATTTTATATGTGGGGTTAGGAATAATTTTTTATAGATGCCTCACTTTATATTTAACTACACTGAATTTAATTTAGTAATTTATTATGCAATTACTCAGTCTCATAAGATCCTTGTACAATTCTTCAGCTTTCTTTCACCTTTGCTATCCTGAGTAGCTTTTTTAAAATAAAGCTGTTATTATTATCAGCACACTTGTCTTACTATTCCTGCCCTTTTCCTGATAATTTATATATGTGTACGTATGTATAGATAAATACAAGGTATATATATTTTGTTTGTATATACACATATAAAAACAGAAAATGTAAATATAATATACATTTATACACATATGTGCGTAAATATTCATCAAATATATCAAACTACGACTGGTTAACCACCACTTGTCCACTGCAAGAGCCAATTATTTTACCTCTACACTATTTGTTATACTACAACCATTTTTTTCTCCATACAGGTACTTGCTGCTTATGCTGTAGCTGCTTAATATCACTAAAAGGCCTTAGCAGAGAACTTCTGAAAAAGCCTTTTGGAAATCAGGTGAACCATGTCAGCTATATTGCTCTTATCCACCAAAGAAGCTAGATTTCAGGCAATTCTGGTGATGAACCACCTAGAGAAACTGCAACACCTTCTCTTGCTTTGTAGCCTGCTGGTGCATTAAATCTTTAGTAACTTAATCATATCTATTTCTAATGTTACTGGGCACTCCAAGAAATTATACCACCCAGAAGATGGATGGTCCACCCAGAGGGTGATCCCTGCAGATTGTGACAATCTCACTAAATTTTTACCTGAAACCAAAGATGTAAAATTAATCACAGTATTTCTACTAATAGCTGACTAAAGTAAAGAAGCTACTATGAACATCCTGCCTTTCGGGGGAGCATTGTTCTAAGCAAGGAAGCATCTAAGGCCATTTTACGATGCTAGGTCACACTTTAAAACAGTTATTTTAGTATTAATAGTGCTGATAGGCTGTTTCTAGTCAGGGAGAGCAGATGAGAAACAATTTCATATCATAGTGCAAAACTGCAAAGCTAAACCAGTAACCATTTCAAATGATACTTTAACTGATTTAAAGTTGACTTCAGTAACAGCTGTATTTAGCACTGCTGAAAGTAAGGGGAAATCCTCAGACTTCTAGATAAATATCTGTATGTCTAATTTCAGAATTAATTTTTAAAACATTGCTTTAAGACCACAGTCAACCTAGCAACAAATTTCCTGAAGGTAAGAAAGGAATAATAATAATAATAATAATAATAATAATAATAATAATAATAATAATACTTTCTAGGTTCTAATTCTCATAAAATCTAAGGAAGAGACCCTCCAAGATACATTTGTTTGAGACTCTCTGAACCATTCCATCAATGTACATTGTTATTTTACACTTCTCACAAAAACAAGCAATTACTCTTACCACCCTTGCCTGTTTAGCTACTTACTGAGAGTCCTGGGACAGAGACAGCATCTACTCATACCCTGACAATGTCTCAGCTGAAATCTTAGTCATCTGGCTTATTCTGCATTGGAACTGTCAAACATAAAAAACCAGCTAATGCTGTACCCAGATTCTTGGATGGTTCTTGGCAGAAATTTTGAAGACATGCAAAAAATTTCATTCTAAAATAATCTGTCTGTAGTCAATAGTTTACATACTATGAGCTAGTGGCTGGGGAAAATTCTGATGTATAAGGGATGGTATATTTTACTAAAAATACTGTATGCTGTAAATCAGTGCATCTATCTATATAGATAATTTCATTAATCTAACCTCAACAATACATATGAAAGCTAACTATTCAGATTGATTTGTTAGTGGTCTTTCTGTTCTTTCAATTTCATTGGACATCTTTTTCATTACCATTTATGAATTTTGCACTACCAGTTATTTTGTGCCTTTGTCGTGTTTCTCAGGGATGCATGTTAAGCATGTAAACCAAAGAACTGATCTCCAGTAACTGGAATACCTCAAGAGTGAAGTCCATCCACAAGCTCAAATGTTGAGAAACCTCGCACCATAAGCACATGAAGTTGCCCACTGACAGCATAATGACTCCTTGTGCTGTGCCAGTACATGGGCGTACAGATCAGAGCACGCTTTCTATCTTAGGTTCTCACAATCTTCTCTCCAAATTGAGAGCACACTGGACTATAGAAAAATACTGAAATCTTCTGTCATAGGATGGGAGATTAAGGATGACTGCAGCAATAATCTATCAATAGGTGACTGTACAGAAAAAAGCAGATTAGGTAGGAAGCAGACACATGTGTGGACTACACATGATAAGAATACTCTGGTTACATTTAAGTTGTCTGACTTTGACCATCAATAAGCCTTTTCAAACCCTTGGTGTTTCCAAGGGATGCGACATGCATTCACAATTTCCTGAAGAGAGGAAGAGCCTCGGGGGTCTCATACCGACAAGTTCAATGGATCCTGGAAACACAAATCCCTTGCTCAGAGGCAGATCAGAATCATGCCTGTACTTCCTGCCGTCACCTTCCAAAGACCATCGGCATCCTCCAGCTGGCAAATTAGAAAGGCATTCCACAGGGAGTGCTCAACTGATCTTCAGCTTGTGCAGAATCTACAGGGATTTTCACAGAACCATGGCAAGGGCCTGGGCTCCTCAGGATATCCCCAGTCACTTCTCCAGCCTATGACTCAAGAGACTGAGGTCTTCTCTGAGATATTCCTGGAGAACATTGATAGATGAATCAGATTACCAGAGCAGTTGTGTCCCTGCAGAAACCTCTCACTTGACTACATGGCAGTGATGCCAACTGTCATTAGGATATAATGCCTGTGGAAATAAACTAGGAATGGTTGCACGGACTTTCCAAATTCTCTGTATTAATCAGCACTGTGGAGTAGAGCGCATTACGAGAGATGAAATGGGTAACTTCAGTGCTGACAGAATGCAATCTGGTGGGAAAGAGAGTACAAATGATTTAGCAATATCTAGAAGGATTAAGGCAAAACTTGTAACAAGTCATACAGGACAAGGCTGTCACAGTAGACAGACCACCTTGCATTTGGACAATGGGACTTGGGCTTGATGTCAGAAAATAGCATGTGTAGGATAGCAAAATTTTCCCAGGGGGTAGGTCTGGAAGATTTGCTCCCGAACAACAGCAGGATGTCGACCCAGTTTAACTGTCCAAAGCTAAAAAGCCTCAAGCTAACCTGAAGGGCATGATTAACCTACTTTTAATTCTCAGTCACTTGGGTAATAAAAGCAGATGCTCTCATTCAAGTTGGGTAACTGTGATGGCTAGGTAACTGTAGTAGTTTAGCCCCACTTGGGAACAAACTAGTCTCTCACTCACTCCCTCCACCCTCAAAGGGAATAGGGAGAGATAATGTAAGAAAAAAGGCTCGAGGTTTGAGATAAGGACAGGGAGAGATTCTTAAAGTTACTGTTATGGGCAGAACAGACTCGACTTGTGGAAAACTATTTGTTTATTAATAAAACCAAAGCAGGATAATGAGAAAGAGAATAAAACTACTTCCCTCCCTCTTCCTGGGCTTAAACTTAATGTCAACTATCTCTACCTCCTTCCCTCCACAAGCAGCACAGGGAGGAAGAGGGAATGGGGATTATGGTCAGTTCATCACTTGTCACTTTATATTGCTCCTTCCCCCTCAGGAGAAAAAGTCCTTACATTCCTCCCCTGCTCCATCATGAAGTCCCTCCCACAGGCTGCAGTCCTTTGTGAACTCCTCTGGTCTGGGTCGTTTTTCCATGGGGTGCAGTCCCTCCGGAATGGCTGCCCCAGTGCGGGCCCTCCACACGCCACAGCCTCCTTCAGGGATCCACCTGCCCCAATGTGGGGTTCTCCCTGGGCTGCAGGTGGATCTCTGCTCCTCTGTGGGCCTCCATGGGCTGCAGGGGGACAGCCTGCTCCACCATGGGCTGCACCACGGGCTGCAGGGGAATCCCTGCTGGGAGCAACATTACTTCTCCCTCTCCTTCTTCACTGACCTGGGCATCTGCAGCCATTCCTCTCACAAGAAATTCTTCATAACAGGCAGGCAGACGCCTCTCAGGTTCTCTTCACATCTCATCTCCTCCCCACTTCTTGCAGGCAGGCCAGGCCTAGTCCGGCCCAGATGGCCACCTGGCAGGAGGCTGGAGGGTGAGGCCGCAAGGCCCACAGGGCTCACGCCTCCCCCTCCAGCTTCTTCACATCATCTTATCTTCTTTTTTTTTTTTCTGTTTTTCCCCTTCTGAAATATGTTGACACAGAGGCATTATCAGGGAACATTCTGCTACCAATTGGCTCGGCCTTGGCCAGCAGCGGGTCCACCCTAGGCCCGGCCGAGTCCACTGGACAAAGGGGAACAACTTCTAGCAGCTTCTTACAGAAGCTGCCACCATAGCTTCCCCTCACTAAACAAAACCCACATAGTATCTTATGAAAAACCTCAAATCTGTACAGAAGTCAAGCAACTGACTTTTAAATTGGAATAGGTCTGTTTCTACCACAAGACATACCTCCTGTTATCTGTTTTGACAGAGGTGTAGAATAAGGTATCCTTAAATTCAAGAGACAAAAGTCCTTCTCCTTTCTGTAGAGCTGGGATGATCTCCTTCATCACCATCCTGAACTTAGCTTATGTATTAACACATGCAGTCTTTGTAAGTCCAAAATGGGGTCTCATCCTTCATCCACATATACCTCTCTGAAAAAACTATGCATCTTAGTATTGATTAATCCTGAATAAAGCAGCAGCAACTACCAATGAAAATGGTGGTAGGTAATGAGAAAGAAACTGAGTCATGTGGGCTATCTTTGCTTGGCATTGATTATCTTTGCTTGACCAGAAAGACACGTAGACGCTATAGGCTGTGGCCTCTTCAAGGCAGCCTCACAGATCTGAGGTTGGACTTATTTACACGTTGGAAAATGTGGCATAGTGTCATGTCAGCAACAATCTGTTCAAAAGGTGATGGTGTGCTTTAACTTGTGCCACAACTTTCAATCAAGTTAACAAATATCCTAAAATCTTCAGCAATCCTCAATGATGCATGGTAAGCATCAAAAAAACCTGTAAGGGATCACTTACAGGGGATCTAGGGGACTGAGGAATACCCAAAATATTAGAGGAAAGCTCTCATTCAAATGATGACAATGTTAATGCACATAAGTGACCATATAGCAGCTTTTTCTGGTTACATGCCAAAGTGATTGCTGTTGTGAAAACTGAAAGAAAAGATGGGCAGTGTAGGATATTTTTTTATCAGTAAATAGATGGAAAAGTAGGATGCCTTTGTATCTACAGGGTTGTCCTCATCCTCACCAAATAATTTATGGTGAAACACACATCATGAGTCTGGGGACCTTAAAATAAGTATTTGAGTTGGGGAATGTATGTTTGAGAGTACTGTAACCCAGCCGGGCTTGTGTGGGATTCCTGCAATACAATCTGCTTCTCCACCTGTCACAGGTGGGAGAGGAAAGTCTAATTGTCTAGGGACCCAGCTCCTAAACACCATAAATATCTACTGCTGAGAAAAAAAAACTGGCTAGTAACAGAATACTTGACATCAAGGGGTAGATCAGAGAGCGGAGAAGGATTCATAATGGCCTGTCACCCCTCAAGGGTCTTAGAAGCTATCAACAGAAGCAAAGGCACTCAAGGGACCAGAAAGATGGTCTTAGAATGTATGAAAGGAAAAATTGCCCACAGAGGATACTAATATTACTTTAAAAAATCCTACCACATCAAAAACCTCCAGCCACAAATGTCATGGCAGAAAAGAATCTCAGTCCTAAATAAGCATGTGGACTGTCACTGTAAGACAAAAGCATTTTACTTATTATCACACTGGTAAAATCTGCATGGATCAGTTACTTCAATGGAATTTATCTGAAATAACACTACCCAGAAATCCTGGGCCCTAAATCATCTGCCATGTCACCACGGATCTCCTGTTTATTTATTTATGCAAGCCATGATTTCAAACTAGAATTTCTGGAGATGGTATTTCATGATTTATATAACATTACTGTAAAGAGAGATAGTAGCAGATATATAATTTAGTTTGCCTGATGCTTTGTATAGTATCAAATTCTTATTTTTAAACAGGCTTTCATACTTGCAACACATGCAACAAGGTGCTGACAGTTGGCAGTATAATGCCCTTCTTTTCCAGAAGTGTGTGTGTTCTGTGAAATTCTGCGTTGATTCTCCTGAGACTGCATTTTTTTTTTTCTGTCATGCTCAGCCCTTATGGAAATTTAGGTTGCTTCATGAAGTAGTATTTTTACACTACTGTATTATAAAACCAGGCAGATACTGCAGTTTATTATGAACAACCCTGGGAAGACACAGGAAAGGACAGCTCTGGGTTGGTTTATATGAAGAAAAGAGCGCTCTATCCACAGCACACAGCCTCAGCACCTTCCTGTCTCCTCTGGGAAAACCAAATGGGGCAAGAGTCCTGCCAGCTCTGCAGGACAGAGAGATCAGGCTCTCTCCTTTGCTAGCTGAAACATAAACCTATCAGCTGAACCTGGATGACTGTCTGCCCTCTGAAAGAAAGTCATCTTCTGTAACCAGCTCGTCCTGTCATTAAAGTGTACAATTATGTCTTGAAAATTACTGCTAAAGTATAATTAAGAAGTTGACATTTTGAACATAATAGCTCTTTATTTTCTTTGGAAAAATCAATCCAGGCAAAAAAAAACCCACACAAAAAAACCCCCACGTTACTTAGATTGCAGGATTGAACAAAAGAAAACTAGGACATTGCAAATTTAAAGCTGTCTGTACAATTTTCAGTCTGCTTCCTCCATGTGTGTGTTCTTATATAGTCATTAAACATGTAACCAAAACTTTTATCCTCCCATCTTTTGACTTATTTAGGGTACAGAATAAACATCTGAAGGAATAAAATTAGGACTGCTGCACAAACAGCTATAAATTTAGTATCACTTAATTTTTAAGTGTCAAATTAAACATTTAAATGTTTAATTTCAATGTTCAGTTCTTATCTTAGTTATTATAAGATAATATAATAACTATATTATATAGTTATATATAACTTTTTCCTTAATCATCCTCTTTTTTTCCTTGTTTTTTCCTTCTCCTTTTTTTTTTTTAATGCTGTTGCTACCCAGGTAAAAGTATCACTCATGACCATCAAATGGAATTCTTGAAAATTACAGGCAACTATACAATGATATTATGTAATCCTGTGAATAAATACATGAATTCTCATCTTAAAACTGCTTTTGAGTTTTAGTTACCATTACTTCTATAAGGAAGTTAGTTCAGAAGCTCACTTCTCTTACGGCTACGCAAAGCCAGTTCCAATTTCCAACCTACATTTATTCATGGTGAGCCTACAAATCTTGCTCTTGGTACAACTGTGTTGTTTATATATTAAAATAACTCTATTTCTTTTCCGTGTTTACCCCTTGAGACGACAACAAATTTATTCCCTTCTTTGACATTATTTTTCTAGCCTCAGCAGGCTGACCTCTCTTATTTTTCCACTCTAAGATAAAAGCTCTGTTGCTCTAATTCTGTTGGTCCTTCTCTGCATTTATTCTGCTTTTAAATTCAGATTTGTACAGCATATTTTGGATGACAAATTATACGTGTCTTCTAAGGCAGTGTTTATATTCTCTAATCTCTGCTGAAAATTCTTCACCTGATACACCTAGGACTGCACTGGCATTTTTCAATTCTCCATCTAGAAGAGCTCCTCCCTTTTTTCTAGTGAACTTATTTCTGACAGTCCAGTCCTCAAGATCTTCCCATTTAGTATTCTGAGACTTACTTGTGTCTTACGACTTTACAACCACTCTAAGTGTAATCAGCACACTCCGACTTTATGCATCAACTTTACTACCAAAGATGTAAAATAAACCTGGTCCAAAAGACTGAACAGGAGAAACTTCCAGCCCAACGGTGAAGTCTGATATTGCCTCCTCATTAGTCAGGTCTTTGGCCATCTCACAGTTTGCATACCGATCTTCATCCTCTCTAGTTTAATTGTACTTACCCGGAATGTACTACTGAAAACAGTAAAAGGTGTATTTACAAATTTTTCAGTCTATGTAACTATAAGAACAGTATATACAAAATGAAAAACTGCCCTATATGTCTGGGAGGAGAAGAGTTCACACGCACTTATTTCTCCCTGCACCCATAGAACCTATCTTAGCTGACTGATACAAAAATAGGGATAAACATGCAGGAAGGAATCATATAAAAACCAACATTTACTCACCATGATGTAGATCAGAAATAAATACATGGATGTTAAAAAAATTATACTCGTATAAAAGCAGTGTATGTTAGACAACGCATAGGTCCATAACAAATCTTTAAAATAATTACAACAATTTCTGTATTTCAACAACTGAAATAACTAGATTAGCAATGTATCTTACTTGTCCTGTCATACGACTCATGACACGTATGTGCAATTTCAGCTCCAAGCTGCAAATAATGTCCAGCTTTATCATCTCTGGAACCATCTGCTCCAAGGGCAAACATTCCCCCTGCAAAACAGGTCAAATGGCCCATCTTTCTTTCAAGGTGCCCATTCTTCCACTCCCCAATGAAGGTCAGTCCTCCATTAGACTTTCTGATGAGATGTTTTTCTATGGCCTACAAGAAGATTAAGACAACTTTCAAATTCTGTTCCACATGCAAGTTTAACATACTATCTCATCTTCAAAGAATAAAATACTGTTTCCAAAGCAAAAAAAATTTTCTTCTTTCAAATTCACTTCTGAGCACTACAGGAACAAACAGCTATAGGAATATGATTTCAACGCACACAAAAATACCCTTACTGATACATGACACTAATGAGATCAAACATAGGAAAATCACTACACAGATAACACTGCACTTCTAGTTGAGAATTCAGCACATATTTTATGGCTCAAACAACGTTTGTCTACCTGTTAACTCTGAGAAGTACCTAATTGTTCTGCTGTACAGTCTGTGCATACTCAGAAAATACATCCATGTTGGAAACTTTTGTCAACAACATACGTAACTGTACCCTCAGTCCAAGTTTAACAGGAAGTGAGAGGAACGCTTTAGCCACCTAGCTGCTTCTCCATAGCAGCCTTGTGATTGCGCATGGTCAAAGGATGGGTGAGGGTTAAGCAGCTGTTCACAAAAAACTTTATTATTTTATAGGTGCCGCAACTGCTGCTTTTTCTTTGCACATTTGTACCAATACATATTGTTGCTTGTGACTTAGAAATTATATCAAAGGGCTGGAGGACCTCTCCTATGAAGAAAGGCTGAGAGAATTGGGGTTGCTCAGCCTGGAGAAGAGGAGTCTCCAGGAAGACCTTATTGCAGCCTTCCAGTACTTAAAGTGGGCCTATGAGAAAGATGGGGACAAACTTTTTAGCAGGGCCTGTAGCAACAGGACAAGGGGCAATGATCTTAAATTAAAAGAAGTTACATTTAGACTAGATACAAGGAAGAATTGAAGATTTTTTTTTACCGTGAGGGTGGTGAAGCACTGGCACAGGTTGCCCAGAGAAGTTGTGGATGCCCCATTCTTGGAAACATTCAAGGCCAGGTTGGATGGGGCTCTGAGCAACCTGATCTGGTTGAAGATGTCCCTGCTCCCTGCAGGGGGTTGGACTAGATGGCCTTTAAAGGTCCCTTCCAACCCCAACCGTTCTATGATTCTATGATATGCTTCTGGAAGTAGGAAGGAGAATAGTTGATCTAACTTTCTAATGTTTGCAAACTACATGGAATAACACATTCACTTAGGCCTCTTTCGGAGAGGTTCACAATCCCCATCAGTCTACTGTAGTACTTACTATCTTTAGCACGAGACAGTTTTTCTTGTAACTAGAATCTCATTTCAGTTTGAGTCCTATAATAATAAAGGCAATTATCATCTTTACTATGGAGACATTTTTCCTATTTTCTTTCCAGAAATCTCCTTTGTACTTCGGCACATAACCATCTGATGGGTTCACAGTTTCCTTCAAAGTGCATGACCTGTGACTGGTTAGAGTACTTCAAGGCTGATTAGAGTTGAAGGATTAAAGTGACATTAGAAAGGCAGTTACTACTTTCCTGTGGTAGATCTTGTGGACGGCAAATAATGAATTACTACCCCTCTCCATTGCTTTTCTGGTACCTACAACAAATTACACCTGAAATGTCCACAACTGTATTTTGCACTAAAACTAGATACACTGAAAACACAAAGGCAGAGGATCTTGCATATAACTAAAGCAGCTGTCATGGATGTGGAGGTCATGTCTGCTGCACACAGTTGTCCCCTTGCTGTCTACACAGTTTGCTACAATACATGTTCAAGCAATAAATACATAGATTAGGCAGCTTGCAACTTCTAATTCATTTTTAGAAGTGGACAGGGAAATAGCTTTTCTCTTTAAATAAAAAAGTGAGACTGTCTTGTTTTCAACAAAACAGACAAACAAAAAGCTTCAAGCTCCTCTATGACTGTAGTCATATATATCGGGTTAACTCTCTTAAGCTAGTGCTTAAGTGATACGGGACCGTTAAAACAGCTGTATCAAACCCAGCAATATTTGATAACATGGAATTCCTCCATCCAGGTACTGAAATAGCATCTGACAACCTTCCAAAGTTTTCTTCAGTAAAAAAAAAACTTTTCTAGAAACAAAACTATTGAAAATACAGTCAGAAAAGGCAGAATTTGTAGGATTAGGAGCCTCATCTGGAAGAGACTATAATATAAACAGTAACCTGAAATAGCTGTGTTGCTGAATATATATGTTTCTGTATGGTTTCTGAATATATTCTTGACTTGAGACGGTGCAGTGCTTGCAGCAGCTTTTCTGCATGGTTATAGTGATGGGAATCTGCACCTCAGCCATACAGCCAGTGAGGATCTTGCAGTCTCTATACGGCCAAGGTGAATGTGCTAGCTAAAATCCAATGCAGCGGATTACAGGGAGAAGATTGTATTGTTATAAGTAGGGCCCTAGTCCTTACTTGCACTGTGGATTGAGCCATGATTTGGTTGATGAAATGTTTCCATTGTCCTCTACTGAGCCTACGCATTCTGAAGGTAATGAAAAAGAAGTGCTGGTCTGCATTTCTGTTGAGTTTACTTCTTCGCTAATACCACTGTGTCCTGGTTCTGGCTAGGACAGAGTTAACATCCACCTGAGCTGGGAGGAGAACTGGAGCCGGTGGCCCCTATGGCTGGGGCACCCAACTGGGACAGTTCACTAATTAGCCAACAGCTGGGGTAGGTTTACCCAAATTAGCCAAAGGGCTGTTCCATAACTTGTGACATCATGCTCAGTATATACGTGAGGAGGGTGCTGAGGGGAGCCTCCTGCTATGTGGGAGGAAAGTGGGCATTGAGATTTGTTGTGAGTTACTGTATCGTATTTGTTTTCCATCACTGTTTTGTTCTCTTGTGTTACCTGTCTTAAATTTACTTTTTATTTCATCTCAACCCACGAGTTTTTGCTGCCTTTTGTTTATCAATTCTCCTCTCCATCCCACTGGGGGGTGGAAGAAACTGAGCGAGAGACTGCATGGCTTGGTCCTGAGTGGGGCTAAACTACAACACACTGACAGATCTGAAGCTTGTGCTTATGGCAGGATCCAGCAACAAAATGCAGAAATAACTGACAGAGCAGCAACTAATAAGTCTCTGACAGCTGCCAGAGAGGTTGTCTAACAATCATGCAAATTGGTGTTGAGGACTGGCACGATACCGTAGCTTCTGCTGCTGGGGAGCCTGATGTGGTTAACTGTACAACCCTCATTTGTTCTGAAAGTACTGGTATAGGAAAGATTGGATCTGCTGAAAATTCTGCCACTGAAGATGATACTAAGATCTGTAGCATTAGCTCTGCTGATTCAACTATCCTAGGCTGTCACAGAACTGACATTATGATGATTACAGGATTTTTTTGACCACACGCTACATAAAAGTTGAGAAGTCCTTTTTAAAGGAAAGCGACTTCTACTATGAAGAGCAAGAAGGCTTAAAAGAGTTAGGATTCTTTATTTCCTGGAGGAAAACACTTTTTTTTTTTCCCCAAATGTTGTGTGAAATTCCCTTTGGAATTGTATATTTTCGTAATTTCATCACTGTTGAGGAGTAAATGGCTGCAGGTGCACTTCCAGGGGGACAAAATCACTATGGCTGGTACCAGGAAAGCCAGCAAAGGCCAAATTTATACACTTCTTCATGAGCTACTCCTTCACTCTAGACTCGCTTTCAGGGTTTGACTGAAGAACTAGGTGCAATGTGCCCCTCTTCTGAACAGAGAACACATCTTCTGAACTTGAACATTACTGTCTTGTATAAGGGGTAGGTTTCTGAAATCTGAAAATTAAGTTCTATCAGCTACTTCATTATTAAGTTACATCTTAAGAGTCAGAAAAGATGCATCCTCAAAAAGAAAATAAATGCAATCCTCTCAAAATACTTTATCATTCAACAATCCACCACTTGCTGACTTATAAAAAGGACAATTAATATTTACAGTAATTAACAAGGAACAGTTGGGCATTGCTGGGAGCACTGCCTAATGGACAAGAAAAGCTTAAGCAGGTTGGGACAGATGAGAATTTGTATCCTGGGCTGGATGCCTGGGACCACAGAGCACTCCCATAGGAATAGTAAAGCCATGACATCCAGTTGGACCACGAGAAGCATACATGCACCAGAGTGGACTTAAGCTCCCAAAGAAAAGACTCTGTTCACATCAGCTAAGAGATTAACTGATGGAAGAAGCTTCCTTAGTCTGTGAAGGGCCTGAAATAATAGTCTGAGATGTGAAAACAGGATGTTCTCTATCTGATGTTCATGCTTTCTGTGATTTTTATGACTACAAAAAAAATAGCATTTTCTGAGCTGTCTTGCAGCAGTACCTGCTACGTTGTGATAATCAAACACGCTGCTGAAACCTTCTTGTAGCTATCTAATGCTGTGCAATAAGAAACAGAGAGGACCAAATTTGTGAGCCTAACAGATTAGAATACTCAAGGGAACAGAACAAACGGAAGCTTCCCTATCCTCTGGCCAATGTGAGAAGGAGAAAAGATACTTTAAACCAGACTAGCTGGAAGGTCCACATGACAATGTTGAAAGCAAAGTTAACAGGCTCACCCTCAGTATTCATCACCACAAAAAAAATTCTCAACAAGTTTCACAATTTCAGCTCTTATCACGGCTGTGTGTCTACATACTAGGGCACTGAATGAAGCGTCCTTTTCAGTGGAAGACCACACTGATGTTATATAGCACACAGAGGTCATCGATACAGAATTTGTTTGTACTCTTGTCATGAAGTATCTGGTGGCCTGGGTAAGGCTCCATGTGTCATGGATCAGAAATCATGACATCTGAAGAACAGATGCTGCTGTCTTTCTTCCTCTTAATACCTCCAAGGAATGAGATATCACTGCCTACTGCAAGACCTGAGAGTGAGGGTATGGTTGTTTATCTTCCACCTTCTCCCCTGTAGCAAGCTAAGGGAGTGAATTACTGCTGGACAGATACCTTCTGTTAGACTGCTGGGTGCTGAGAAAGTTTCCAACTCTGTGCTATAAGAATGTATTTTACACCCTTCCCCTTCTGCTTGCATAAATGAAGCAAAGAGTTTTTGCTTCAAGTTTTAAAAACAAAAAGAAAGAAGGATCATCTATGGAAGAAGACCTATGTTACAGACAACAACAAAAGAATAAGGGACTGGGCTTCTAAAAATATTCTGAGATTTTAAATACAAATTCAAAATGCAATTACGTAAAACAAATTCTACTCCCTGACTCTCTGCACATATCTTTCAATGTCAAGTAGGACCTGGGATAAACACAAACCCCAAACCAGAAGGATGTTCCACAAAGCATAAATCAGTACAGTTCATGCAGACTCAAATCTACGTGGGTGGGTTTATCTGAAAGAAAGCCAAAAAGGATACCATCTGATGCCTGCAGTGTAGGTCATATCACAAACGAAACAAGAGCAGCTGAGCTCTTTGTCCCTCCTATCCACAATGCATTTTCACATGGTCCCAAATTTGCTTTGCTGTGTCTCCATTCAGAGACAGAGATTTGCCCAAACATTTCTGTTTGCAAGACTGGGCTTACAGTGAAGAGGATTTTAAAGTGAATCAGAATTAGGAATCAGAATAAAGTATTTCAACAGTAACCACAATGGATGTTAAACATCAACTGCTAAACATTTTTAAATCCACAGGACCCAACAAACTGTATTTTAGACTACTAAAATTCCTCAACTAATGTTATGAACTACTAATGTCAACTTCAACAAACCCTGGAAAGCTAAGGAAGTTCAAAAGGACTGGGAAATACCTGATGCTTTAACAGTATTTTAAAAGGTTAATAGAACTATCATATAAAATGTCTGACAGGTGCATGCTGATATTAGGAATATTAGGAATTTCCTTGGTATTGTACAAAATATTAGTCCTAAACAAATTCAAGGCAGCACATATGAAGCGGATTAAAAGTTGGCTTGCTAGAACAGTTCAAAGTAAAACAAAAAAATGTGGAAAATCCTCATCCCATGAAGATCCTGCAAAGATAGTTTTATTCAAAGCTGGGCAGCACTTCTACCAATGATCTGCAAGAAACAAATGCTAAAAAAAATTGCAGATGACACAAAAATTGAGGGAGCTATAGATAGTGATAAAGGGAAAGTCAGTCCTACAAAATCATTCAGAAGAGGTGACAAAATGGGTTTTGCCTGAACAATTGTGTTTTAATAAAGATAAGTATACTGTCACACATCAAGGAATCTGGAATGTGTATCACAGTAGTAGGAAAGCAGTAAATAAAAAAGACTACAATCAGCTTCAGAGTAAAATCAACTGGAAAGTGGATGACAGTGTGAGGCAAAGGTTAAGAGTGCAAACACAGCTCTTGGTTGGATGAAGAGGAGAATACTGAGAAGAAATCAGGTGATGACATACTGGAACCATCATTACCATTACCATCCTTGTCTCCATACTGAAGAACCTGGAAAGTACTTAGAAAAAAGCTTAAGAAATAATTCAAAATCTGTTTTATATTCTGAGACTAAAGAAAATAATGTGTTTCTCCTCAGGAGAGAACACCTATCGTACCTTTGTTAGTAACCAGTTACAGGACACAGATAACCCTTTAAAACAATGTAGGCAAGGAAAAAGTTCAAATAGCTGAAAGCCAAACACAATCAAATTCAGGTCAGGAGTAAGACATACTACAAATTCAAAGCAACTCTGGACTAGAACTTTCATTATGTATCCTTTAAAATGTGAATTTTGAGAACTCCAAGAACAGCTGTTTTGCTTTATGAGGCACTGCAGTAAAACTAAGCTTTAAAAGCCTGTGTTGAAAGAAACACAGCATGCAAGAGCATGGAACAAGTAAGACACCAAGCACATATCTGCACTTGGACAAAACTACACAGTCCTCACTGCTGTTGGTAACACAGCTTACTTGACTAAAACTAGCTTAGTTACCCTGTGTGAGTCTTAATGGCAGCACAAGCATCTTGATGTACATGGGCACAAGTGAGCCCGATGAAAGAAGATGCCTGTGTATGGGGAAAACTAAGAAAGTAAGAGCTAGGCAGCATAAAGCTCAGAGTCACCACAAAAAGGCCCCCACCCCAAATCCCACTGAATCATTCTGCAGTACTTGCAGAATGCTTGGGCAAGCATTACTTGATCTGTGAGAGGGAGCAAGACCATATCAAAAAAGAACCATAGAGCAAGGAATAGGTATGAACTATGTTTTACAAGATAAATATGGAATATAACATCTAAGTATTTTAGAAAATAGTTTAAAGAATAAAATAATTCAGGACTTCCAACTCCTAGAATGATTCTGCACACTGGAGAAAAGTGACTTGGTCATTCTGCACACATCTTAGGGTTGTGAGATCTCCCTCTAATAAACTATAGCTTGGGTTTTTACATTTTACCATTTTGGACGAGCTTATTATTTTTAGCACAATAATCTGCATTAGATGTATTCCACAATAATACTTTTTAAACTACTCAGAGTGAAAGCTAGTATTATTCATCACTTGGTTTCTTAAAACTTACATAATCAAAACAAGTCCTGTGGGTTGTTTGTTTGTTTGCTTGTTTGAACATATTAAAGACGGTTTTTAAGTTCCACTGTACTGGAAAACTCAATGAATTATAATCACCTCAATTGCATCGTCGTACATTTTCCTTGCCTCCGTGTCCATCTTGTCTGACATAAGCCAGGCTTTCAATAAATATTCATAAAAACTGTCTCCCAGCCCGCCCACGGATGTGTGATCTGTAGGAGGGAAAGAGGGAAAAAAAGGTTTAAATTGTTATACAATAGCACCTTAAACGTATTCAAAATATAAACTTACATTTTTAAGGTCTCCTATTGTAGAATTATCAACATTTTAAGCCTGTTTAGCAGGACAAAGTTGCGACTGTATCCCCTATCCCCTCCAAACTCACTTTACAGGCATGGAATCTGCTGTATGTGTTCACTATTTGTCATTCCGCACAGGCTATCCCTCATATCAAAAATGTAATTTAACCTCTGTTTTTATTTTACTCCACAGAATCCAATTGTTTTGCTGCTAGAGTTTGAGGTTTTAAATTTTTATGAAGTATATGTACAAAAGTATATATAAAAACCCGTAAGATCTCTGTATCCAGGATGCAACCAGGTCATGTGACTGGCCATGAACTGCCATGAACTACAAAGAATTCAATCTTTCCAGGAGATTTTTGTTTCCAACAAGGTAGTTACTTAACAGACTAACGAATTTCCCAAAGAAAATGTTCTTATTTAAATTACTTCAGCCAAAAGGGAGGCAAATTGCCTTTGCAGTGTACAACACAAGCCCTGCTCTGTTCTGCCATGCCTGAGCAGCCGTGCAGAGCCATCCCATGTACTACAGAGTAAGGCTACTTGAGTATTAGAATCCACCACCACATAAACTGGACCTCCTAAAACACAGATTTCTTGGTTGTTTTTTTTTTTTTTTTTCTTGCAGAGGTGGCCTTCCACAAGTACAGTCATCACTATTCTGTGCTGACAGACCACATGAGAACTACCTACGTTCCTCTTTCGGTGAACTACCATACATCCCCACAAAAAGCCTACTGATGGTCTGACTCAGCCTCAGAGCTCCTGTTCCAACCACAGTAAGCACACGCTCAGTACACCTTTCCTTCAAAAAGCAGTACACTCTGAGATTTAGTAAGCGACTCCTACCAGAAAGGCACATAACCTTTTCTTTTCCAGTGTTACAGCCCCTAAAACACTGGCACCAGAAGTCTTAGTCTGCTGAAGCTAGGCGAAGGAAATGGTTAAGACCAACTTTGTCAAAATGCCAGAAATTCACTGCCCTAAGCACAGCTGTTATAGCCATGCAAGTCCGCTTTTACTGGGTAAAAAAAAAAGAAAATATTTGACACTTCCTCTTCCAAAGTACCTCAAAAAAGTGGTATTATTCACAGTCTTTCTGGGATAAAGTTGTAAAAGAGAGGTTGAAGCTCTCCTTCTGTTCCTTCTTCCTCCAAGTACCATCCTGCCCCAGCATGTCTTCTTGTCTCTGAACATGTGAGTAGGAGGTTAAAGCTGGTAGATGCTTCTATCCTAACTTTTCTAGCTGCCTCTTGACTCCTCTGCTGCATACCAGTGGATTTCTACACAAAGGAAGGTGCAAGTGGAAAGCCTGTAGCTTTCCCATTTGGTTTCAGGCTATGAATTTGGAGCAAATTACTTCATGCCCTTCTCTTACATCTCAGTATCTCCTAGACAGTCTTTTCACACCAAGCTACTCAGTGATTTAACTAAAACCAACGAGTTTTCATAAGCTTTCTAGCCCTGAGCTGTAAGAAGGCATTCAGGTCACAAGTCTTCCACAAATGCAAGGGCTAGAAATTACTCCATCAGTGTAAAATTACATTCTCAAGTAGATACAAGAACTAAAGGTCTGTGGTTTTCAGAAAAAGATAAACAAGCTAATCCAAGACTTTAAAGTTACAACTCGCGTCAGCGCTGCTCAGGGACTCTCTTCACAAGAGATACGGCTTAAAACTACTTCTGTTAAGCTGCTGCCTTCTCCCCAGCAGAGCTCTGTCACTTGAATCAGCATTGCTCCTCTGCCAGATTTCTTTCATAGATGCACTCAATCCCAAACCAGGGCAAGGTGGCTGAATATCGCTCAGCAGGGTTTGTCTTGTAGCAGCTCCAGGTGTGTTCAGAGAACAGAAGAGTAGGAAGATGCATGGAGCAGGTTTATTTCCTAAACAGAGAAACGTGGGTTTCCAAAGTCAATTATCAGAAACACGCCCCATTTCACATCTGTCTCTTCAGGCAGTCATTTGAGAACTTCCTCTCCTGTCAGCAGATCTTCTCCTCTTCCACATTGCTTCTTGTCTTAGATGAAAGTACAGGGAACACAGGAACCAGTAGCATGGGGACACACAGGACTTGGAGCCATCCCCTGACAGCCTTTTTTGCACCTTCATGCATTCCGAGAACAGAGTTGCACAATCCTCTCAGATACAGATTCTCCTCCCACTCAGCAAGTGACAAGCAAAATGGTAAGGCTAAGAGTTTCTGAGGGCCTCAGAGCTCCTGGCAGCAGTGTTTTCTTTATTCCTGTTTCACATACCTTGCTCCAACTCTGAATTACTAGTTTTCAAGGCTCCTCTCTCATTAAACACTGGACTCCAACACTCTCCAGCAGAAGCCCTTCACAGATGGACCAGAGGGTGGACCTGTCAGAAGCAGTAAACTGATTCTCTTCCATCTCTTCAGCAGCAGGAAAGGGGGAGATGAAATATTTTTGGTGGTCGCACATGATAAGACATCATGGACAAGAGATGTTTCACGCAAGAGGGAAGCAGTATTTCAAGGCAGCTGACTGCACTGAGATACAGCTGCCTTTATTTCCCTGACCCCTCCCCAACTGCAAAAAATACTAGAAAGAGGGTGGGAGTGAAAAGGAGGCCACAACAGCCTGAAACAGGATAGCAAGTTTTCCAGCTACTACAGCTACATTAACTGTACCTCTGGCGAGATCTTCACGTCTTCTGCTAGTGGAAGAAGGTGTGCTAAATCAGAATTTGCTGCATTTTGCATAAGGAATGTAACTGGAAATGACTGAAAATTAAAACACTTTTTATTGTGATTGCAGGACTCTGACAACTTGCTCTCACCTGGAGTGAAATGCAAAAGAAATAATTTTCAAGGTTCCTTAGCAAATATGTAGCTCGTGAAAACTGTAAATTTGAGTCATCACACATTATCCCAACCCAAACTTATCATCAGATAAATTTGGCTCCCAACACAAACTTATCATCAGAAGGTCTATGGTGGTTAGCACTCTCTCCTGCTATTTGAGCTACAGCTCAGATGGATTCAGAGATTTAATTCAGCTCAACTCAAAATGTTTTGCACATAAAAATGTTTTGCCCATAAAATATTGTGAGGTTTTTCAATCAGCCCTAAACTTGCATGTACCCAGAGTACTAAAAAGAATAACTCGTGATTTGAATAACTGAATTTACAATAGTGTCTTGGCACTGGCCAGTCTTCAGTAGACAGCTGTGAAGGTACTATGTTTAAAAATTTTGAAAATTTAAAAATTGATTTAATTTTTCACATATTTGATCTATAGGAACTACTTAATTCACTCTGTGTCATTTAAAGGTTTTTACTGTGAAGGAGTATTTCACAGTGAAATCCTAAAGTAAAATTCTTTCCAGATAAAGACAAATATAGCAAAGAGAACAGAAGTATGAGGGCATATCAAATATGGCAGAAGCCATATATTCTGTTCAATGACATGTAGACATTTTTAGAACATTCATTCCTTCCAATTGAGACAAATCAAGATATTTTTTCATTCCCCATTTTTTCAAACATAGGCCCAGATGACTGGGCAAACATGAAAGGATTATGGTCAAGGATTCCTTGGAAGTCTTATTTTAAATTAAAAGATATGGTAGCTGCAGTTGCAAAGAATACCATCAACTATTGCAACCAAAAGCAATTACAAAAAGCACTGTATTTTTTCTGTTTTTTCACACAGTTAAAAGCATGTCGTGTGCAAACCTATGCAGTCAGTCTGTTTGTAGGCTTCCTCCTTGCCAGAAAGAGACAAAATCTGAATAGAAAGACAAAGATATCTACAGTTTACAGAAACATTTTTTTCTCAGATGCTTCAAGAGATTTATATCCTGGTAAATATTGCCGTTTTTCTTCTTAATAAATAGTAAGTAATTGAAAAAAACCCAATCAATTTAACAGTAATATTTTAATGAGTTTTAAATTTATTAATAAAAGATCTATATTTAGTAAAACATTGTGTCTCCACTAATATCACAAAAATCCATTCCACCTCTTTCCCGCAGACTGAGTGGAGGACCTTCTTTTGAATTCTCACACCATCATTATCTAAAAACTTCTAAAGCTAGTTTCACTCCAAATTACTTTATTCCTATCAGGAATCCATTAGCTCAGTGCTGAAACAGCCTCCTCTGAAGAGCACCAGGACTATAATTTCCCAGCAAACACAGAAACACATAGGAGGTCAGAAAGGAATGTACATGCTATCTAACTGAAATAACAATGAATTTCAGCGTGAGACAGGAGGGAGAGTCTGTGGCTTTCTGGTGATTTGTTGTCTGTAAGTGATATCGTTTCTTTACAAATCTAGGGAGATAAATAAATTTGTTTTTCCTTAGCTAGCTCTTCAGGGCATAGGCAGCAGGGTTCCCCCTCCTCAATAGGCAGCGTGACAGATCTGGCTGTTCTTCCTCTCCAGGACTAATTTTTCAGGGATGGTAGTAGATAATACAGATACCAGGCATTCACAAAGCTCATTCTCCTTTCTCATATCCAGATCTACCTAATGGCTTCCTCCACAGCAAGCCAGTTTCTAAATGAATGGCAGTGGTTCCCAAGAACACAGTTATGGCAGCAGACTGCAAGTTGCAAACATGTGCCATCTCCTTTTGTTTACAGAGAAAGTTTGGTTCAGTGAGCAATAAAATATTTTCCACAAGAACTGAACATCCCCTAAAGATAACATTAATAACAAAACCTGCTCTAATGAAGGTCTACCTGCTCTCTAGAGCAAAATTAAGATGCGTAAATTATTTTTAAGCAGATGGCTTTAAGTAGTTAACAGCGGCTTAATGAGGCAAATTAAAAACAGTTCATGATTTGCTAAACCCTCTCTGCTTTGTGCCTTAATTGTTCAATTGTCATCTCTTGGCAATGAGCAGGAATAAAGAAAGAAGCCAGGCATTGTTTTAAAAGCAGCACATTATGCCTGAACTGATGCTGCAGTCACAACACCTGAGGGTGAGGCTTGGCGTTACCCATGAGCAGACAGGTAGTGAGCCAATGCCCCTTCCTGACTCCAGGGCAGGTCCATTCGTTCTTCCTTTGCATCCCTAAAGCTTACGCGTCATTTACTGTGCAGGGAACGAAAAAGATGAAATAAAATGCTGAGCGGAAGATGTTTAGAGTGCACAGACTCTATTGAAAAGCAATGAGGTGAGATAACACTCTAGTAGTACATACACAGAGGCAGGGGGAGATGAGGATCAACTACGCCAGCAGTATTTTTAATTAACAAATTTGCAACTATAGCATTGATTTAATATTTTTAAGTACAGACAGCTAGAGAACAACCAGGCAAAGAATTAGAAATTTGGCAATATGTAAAAGAAACTCAAGTCTTAGAACTGACATTGTTCGTTATGACTCTGAGGTAAAGGAAAAATTAACTTAAATCTGCCTACACTGCTATGGCCAGTGAATTGGAAACACCAACATAAACAAACTACTGATGCGTTCCAACCAAAAGAACAGTACTACGGAACTACTTTGCAACAAAAGAACGAAGTAGTAAAAGGGGAGGTTGATTTTCCTGACGGATCACAAAGTGCTATTGTAATATGTCAGAAAAGGAGTTCAAGAGTGGAAAAGATAAGTGACTGGGGAGGAGTAGTGAAGTGATTAAGCTAATATTAACTTTCATTAAGAAATCCACACAACTCATCACCAGTAGTTGTTCTGGGTACCAACTGGCCTTACACTGCAGGAGCTCTCTTTCTCTGTGTAGGAAGCCTTTAGAGAATTGCTTTTGTTTTTGTCTTCAGAGTGGCTCTGATTAAATTTCAGTTCAATCTTTACTTCATGTAGTTCGGCTTAGCACACCTCAGCTGCTCTAAATAGGTGCAAGCTCCCTTTCTAATCCTTTAATCCAGAAAGTTGAGGCCCTGGAAATTGCAGCTGCTGCAATTCACAGTGGAAATTCAACCTAAGGGTGCCATAAGCCATAGTGGATGGCTTAGAAGTGCAAACATTTGTAAATTAACTGCAGCAGAAGCAGCGCTGATAAAAGGAGGTGGAGGTGCAATTTTTAGTGAGCTATGAATCATTTATCACTAAGGAACACGTTACCAGCATGAGAATTTTTCAGAAAATGTGCAGGTTGTCACATAACAGAACTACTTTAGGAAACAGCTGAACAGCTTCCCTTTCTACTGTCTGGTGCCACAACAGATTCAAGCAACAAGAAAAACCTAACTCAGCCCCTCCTAACCTGGGGATGCGCGATCACGCCTGCTCGGCACATGCAACTCTAGAGAATGTAGCAGCTGAACTCTAAATACTCCATATGGAGAACACAGACATGAATATTTTTCAAATACTTGAAAAAATATGATTTTTTTTTCCCTCAAGCACTCCTGAAATACATAATTCCCCCAGTATTTCATATCCAAAACTTGATGGTTCCTGCGTTTCTTAACTGCATGCTTAGAAAAAGCAAACTTGAATATGGGTTGAATCACATTCCACCTCTAGCTTTGTTTAGAATTAGCTGAAGCATTTTTGTCAAAGCTGTTTCAAGACACCCAACAAAACAGCTTAAGGCAGACAGAATAGTTCCAGTTGGAACAGCTGACATTTGGCAGGTACAAGAAACTGAAAACACAATCACTTAATGGAAAGCATTGAGCAATCTTAATTGTAAGTGCTACCAGTTTCTTGTATAACAAAACTAATCAAAATGACTTCCTAGAATTGATTATCAAACTAAAGATTACAGTTCTCAAACTTGCACAATTCAAGGGAATGCAAGGACAACAGAAATAATTTGAAACAGACCAGCAAGTAAAACTAGCCCAACAAATACATATATTTAGGTAACTCATGTTGCTAGAATCAAAACACATCTTCAAACTGAATGTAGTTTATGATTCTGTAATGTCAAAGGAGTATCCTAATTTGATATCTTAAAACAGGCTCTCCTTTCACACTCAGGAATTCACAGCTGGAACAAATATTTTCCTTTTTGTATTCAAATTTCCCTGAAACTTCAAAACACTCCAGCTATTATTTATAATTATGGAAAGATTTAGGTCATCTCTCTCAGAAGACATGTTTACAAATTAAAGACCAATCAACTAAATATGTCAAGTCCACGTGCGAAAATTAAAAACACATTCTACCTCTATATTGGTGCTTTTACTGAAAAGTGGCCTTTTATCACCCAAAGTTGTCTTCCAGAGTCACCTGAATGAAGCACATTTGCCTCTGACAAGTTTGGAGTCACTATAAATCCCACCTGCCCTGGCAGCTTTAACTGAGCTGCTGGAATTTGCTGTGGATTGATGGGAAGCCAGGTACATGTTTACCTCTGATGACTTTTTTAACCTGTCATGGTGTCTGGGAAAAAAACAGCTAAGAGGTGGTAAAATCTTCTGCTACAACCAATACTGCCGCGCTTATGTGCCCACAATCCAAAGAGTCCGTTTGAATAAGAGTTTTTACACAGGGGGATTGTAAAATCTTAATGTCATTAAAATGTTTAGTTTATTCACCTTAGTCTTCCTGTAAGATCTCAGCTCCCCTCTTACAGATTAAAAAAAGAAGATAAGAGAGAGAAAATCTTTATTAGATTACATTTAGCCATTAAATTAACTCCATCCCTGCCAAAACCAGGACATGTGTGTGTATATATATAAAATACACGAACGTTGTCAGTCAAAAGAGATTCAGAGAAGCAAGACACTCCCTAGTTTTCATGTACTTATGGATTACACCACATGCAATACAAATCCAGGCTACTCTGCGTGTTTCTTTCTCCTAGACTTGTGTCTGTGTATCTCTATGACCAATGCCTGAAATTGCGCACACAGCTGCAGTTTTGGTCACTCTGTAGGTAGCTAGGAAATTGTGCTGATTGTAAGATTTACTCAGTCCATCCTCTATGACTGAGACTGAGCTACCACACTTTACATTTGGACTTAATACATTACCATCCTTCTTATTTTTGACCATATAGCCTAAAAAGTGCTACAGGGGGATCTGCAATCAAAGATCAAATACGTCTTCACATAGCTCTCCAAGATGAGATGGTATTTTACCTTGCTGCTACAGGACAGTTCAGCTCCCAGTGGAACTCCACGATTAAATGAACCCATCAGAAAGATACATTCAGCATCCACTGAACAAAAACAAACTATAGGCCCTCTCCCCTCAATGTCATCAAACTGGAAATGTTTCTCCTGTGACCACCAGAAGGTACACCTCCAGACATATCTCAGTTAATATAAAGTCCAACATACTGAAGTGACTGTGCCCCTGTACTCAGCACTGGTGAGGCTGCACCTCAAATACTGTGTTCAGTTTCGGGCCCCTCAGTACAAGGAGGACATTGGTTGCTGCAGCATGTCCAGAGAAGGACACTGAAGCTGGTGAGGGGTTTGGAGAACAAGTCTTATGAGGAGCGGCTGAGGGAACTGGGATTGTTTAGTCTGGAGAAGAGGACTCTGAGGGGAGACCTCACTGGTCACTACAACTACCTGAAAAGAGGCTGTAGAGAGGTGGGTGTTGGTCTCTTCTCCCAAATAACTTGTGATAGGACAAGAGGAAATGGCCTCAAGTTGTGGCAGGGGAGGTTCAGGCTGGATATTAGGAAACACTTCTTTACTGAAAGAGTGGTCAGGCACTGGAACAGGCTGCCCAAGGAAGTGGTGGAGTCAACAGCCCTGGAGGTGTTCAAAAAACATGTAGACATGGCACTTTGGGACATCGTTTACTAGGCATAGTGGTGTTGGGTTGATGGTTGAACTAGATGATCTTGGAGATCTTTTCCAACCTTAATGATTCTAAGCTCTAATTCTAAGTTCTAAGAAGACAAAATGAAAACAACAGGCTGTTATGTGTCATCTTAAATCTATTAGTGGTCTAGAGAACACCTTCAATATAAACAGCTAGGTACATAGCCTCCAACACAAGATACAAAAGGAACAAAATAAAAACAAGTAACTGGAATAAGGCTCTAACAATTTGTTAATGGACTGTGATAGGCTTCCCTTTGATAGGAAATGATTAAGTCAAGAATGGTTAAAAAATACAGTTTAGGTACGTAGAGACTCTAGTATTACAGAAATAATGAGATTTCACAGGAGCTCAAACTTTAAAAACTCACAGAGCCTGTGTCAAAGGATACAGTTTTAGTTCCAAATAATTTAAAGTTAGCTGTCTTCAAAGTCAACAGTTCAAACTCTCAATAATGTCAGGCAGTACCCTAAGACATGCTGGGCTCTGTTAATACAGATTAATTTACTGAATTTACAGTAAGAAAAATACATGTTAAAGCTGTTGTGGGACAGATTTAAAATTCTAGATATTGATGTACTCCCTACCAAGATCATGCTCTAAAAGTATAGTTTGGTGATATAGCAAAATAAAATATTAATCTCTTTCCACAGCAATGTATGCAAGCACTTTCAAAATCCAGTTACACTATATCTACATCCTATCTTTAGGAATTATTTATAGACACTCCCTTTCAAATGCATAACTCATATACATGCTTAACCTTCCAATAACACTAGAATCTTTAACACACTAAACAAAGTTTTTATTTTTTTTTAGCTTTTTCAGCTCAACAGATCAGCAAAATGTCTTAACCTCGTGCACTTATAAAAGCATATTCCCTGTAACACACAGCTCTGCTGTATTTCATTAAAACAAAGTTTTAACAGATTAACTTGCTCTTTGCTTCTAATGAATAATCAAATTTGAATGCAGCCTGTTCTTGGAACACAGTTAATTACATTTGTACATGGTTGTAAAGCAGAAGGGCAAGGGGAATTCCCCATCAGAGATTACATAGATTATTTTATATTCAAAACACATGCATGGTCATAAATACAGAACAAGACAGAATATTTTGGAGAGAAAAATTAAGGACATCCACCAAGACAGAAAAGAAAATTAAACAGCAGAGAACCATCCTCAAGTCCTCATTTGCAACTGATACATGCATTGCCTACTGCTAGAAGTCTAGAAATCATGTTGTATTTTCATTTGTTCATAATGTACTCAACTGAAAGCAGTTTTGAAATAAAAAACTCCACCAAAATAAATGCCTGCATCAATCCCCAAACTAATCATCACATAGATTACATATCTCCAGTTCTATAACTGATGTTCCAACCATAAATCAAATAAGAAATCCACTTGCTAAATCAAATAAATGTGAAAAGACGAAGTCAGGCTGGGAACTACCTCTACAATTATTTTTATTAATTTTAATTAATTATTTTAATCCTACACTATTTCTATTCAAGAGAGAGAAAATCTTTTCCTTAAGCCAAAGGAGAAAGAAAAATCACCCAAGAATTAAAGCGTTAGAAAGTCTATAAGTCCAAATTGAAAGTAACTACCTGAAAAGTCTTGTAAAGTACTTTTTGGAAAATACAGGCCTACTTTACACAATTCCCTTCACTTCCTTGTAGATTATGGATGTTTTGCGAGGACTCGATGTTACATTTCACAATAGGATTTTTCATTATTCTTGGCATTGCTGGCTTCTTAGTGTGGTCTATGGCATGTAGGGGTATTAACAGATGTAATTTAAGAGACTATTTCTGCTAAACAAGGCATACGGTGAACAAACAAATAATGTAAGGATGAGAGGGAGAAAATGCAAAGTACCTTTGTAGATAATGAAGGATTGGATTATCTACAACCTGATCTCCTTCTATGACTGGGTGATCTGCATAGTGGACAAGGGAAAGGCTGTGGATGTTATCTACCTGGACTTTAGCAAAGCTTTTGATACCATCTCCCACAGCATTCTCCTAGAGAAGCAGGCGACTCATGGCTTGGACAGTTTTTAACCCTGAGGTGGGTTAAAAACTGGCTGGATGGCCAAGCCAAAGAGTTGTGGTGGACAGAGTTAAATCCAGTTGGTGACCAGTTACAAGCAGTGTTCCCCAGGGCTTAGTGCTGGGGCCAGTTCTATTTAATCTTATTGACAATCTGGATGAGGGGATTGAGTGCTCCTCAGTAAGTTTGCACATGACACCAAACCGGTTAGGAGTGTTGATCCACTCGGAGGATAGAAAGGCTCTGCAGAGGGATCTGGACAGGCTGGACCAATGGGCTGAGGTGAACTGCATGAGGTTCAACAAGGCCAAGTGCCAACTCCTGCACTTGGGTCACAACAACTGCATGCAACGCTACAGGCTTAGTGAAGAGTGGCTGGAAAGCTGCTCGGTGGAAAGGGACCTGGGGTGCTGGCAGACAGCCAGCTGAACATGAGCCAGCAGTGGGCCCAGGTGGCCAAAAAGGCCAACAGCATCCTGGCTTGCATCAGGAACAGCGTGGCCAGCAGGAGTAGGGAAGTTACTGTGCCCCTGTACTCGGCACTGGTGAGGCTGCACCTCAAATACTGTGTTCAGTTTTGGGACCCTCAGTACATTGGTTGCTGGAGCGCGTCCAGAGGAGGGCAACGATGCTGGTGAAGGGTCTGGAGCACAAGTCTTACGAGGAGCAGCTGAGGGAACTGGGATTGTTTAGTCTGGAGAAGAGAAGGCTGAGGAGAGACCTCACTGCTCTCTACAACAGCCTGAAAAGAGGTTGTAAGGAGGCGGGTGTTGGTCTCTTCTCCCAAATAACTTGTGATAGGACAAGAGGAAATGGCCTCAAGTTGCAGCAGGATAGGTTTAGGTTGGATATTAGGAAACACTTCTTTACTGAAAGAGTGGTCAGGCACTACAACAGGCTGCCCAAGGAAATGGTGGAGTCACCACCCCTGGAGGTGTTTAAAGAACGTGTAGGTGTGGCACTCCAGGACATGGTTTAGTAGGCACGATGGTGTTACATTGATGGTTGGAGTTGATGATCTTGGAGGTCTCTTCCAACCTTAAGATTCTATGATAATGGAGAACACTATCAGCTTCAGCTGGCAAAGACAGGAATTATACAACACCAGCATCTTTCTCGCTACCTATAACTAGACTACCAACCTATTAATTTATGCTACAGTTCTATTTTTATCTGAAATATTTATCTGAAATACTTCTTTAACCTTTTGAAAGAGTACTTCATTCTTCAGTATTATTCACTTCACCTTGCAAACTGCAAGGGTTATAATCTCCCAGGGGTAGATGCAAAGACTGAGAGAAAGGGTTTCTTGCTTAATTTTAACAATGAAAGTCCCACTAATAGAAAACCAAATAGTGATTTACTTGTCAATCTCTGCAGCACCTTTAAAAGTTTGCATTCAAGAGAGCCACTCTTCCTATATATTTGATAAATCTCTCACTGCCAGGACAATATCCTTCAGCTGACATGCTGATTATTCTCAGTATTAGCCTTCTCACACATGGGGATACGCAGAATCTGAGAGCACCTTCTTCATCAAGTTATCTGGGTTAGGACTATTCAGTATAAAAGAAATAACAAATGACAAGGAAATTGGTAAATTAAACACACAGACATTAACAAGCAGGTGGTAAAAGGCAATAACAAAGACCAGAACTCTTCAGCTGCTGATTGATGGGCCATTAAAGGAACTACTCAACCACAGCCTCAGAGAGCCAACCTGAAGTTTGTCACTGATAAGGGGAAACACAGTTGTCATCAGCATTATGAGATATTTGAAGAGACTTGTAGGACCATGTAAAATATTTTATGGGACAGGAGAAAGGGTCTACGGCTTTAGATAAAACTTACTATGGGCTATGTAGGGGAAGGGCCAAAAAGAGTGAAAGGGAAGGATCAGGGTGGATTGGGGGAGGAACAAGCAAGGGAAAAATGGAGAGCAGGTGGGTTAAAAGGGCCCAGTTGCAGGTAAACAGGTTGCCAATCACCACACTTGTCTGTCTGAGTCCTGCACCATATCAGCACAGTCTGTCCTATCTTCCTATTAAATCCTTTTCTTTATTTTTTTTGCATGTAATCCCACTCACTCTTGTGTGAGTGCTGCAAGGTGTAAACATCAGGAGCTATAGAAGAGGCCATAGGTGCCAGCCTGCAGGTCTAGCTGCCAGCATCTGGAAGAGAGTGCCATGCAAGGGAGGTCTGAGGGTAACTGAAGGGACTGGGATGCGTGTTGCAAGGTCAGGTTGACAGCAAACGGAGAAGGGGGCTGCAGGTCACAGGTGCCTGCAGGTCTGGGTGCCAGCGGCTGGAGAAAAGACAGTAGGTCACAGGGCCGTAGGTTTACATGCCAGAAGTCGGAAATACTTGCATGTGTTTTTCTCAGTGAGTTTAATCCTGAGTGCATGTGTGTATGTGGAATTCAGGAGCAAACTTCAAGCTGGACAAGCTGGTGAGTAAGGGGAGACCTGCATCTGAAAAGACCCAAGTTCTGAGCTGATGCTGCATAAAGGTCCAGAGTTTAAGCACAGGTATTAGGCAAACTGAGAGCTTTTGCTAACATTTGAAGGATCTGTGAGTGTGAAGGTGCTTATGAAGAGCGTGCGAATGCATGCATCTATTTGACAGTGATCATCAGGAGGAGGAGCAAGACTTGGGTACCTGTATGTAATTCTAACATAAGTTGTGCCAGCAGTACGCATGAGTGCTACAAAGCCAGTGTTGTGGATGCCAGTCTGTGTGTGCATCCGAATTAGAGGCCTCTTAGTGTATCAGTGCACCTCTCTCGGATACGTCCTCAGCCTTGCTACTGGCCAAACTTGCAAATAGAAACAGTAGCTGCCATATCCATCGGACTGGCATGGGAAGACCTCCTGGGTCTCAAAATGTACCTGGCTGGGCTTCAATATCTGGGAAGGAGAAATCCTCAGGTCTCAGTGTCTGCTGGATGCAGTGGCTTTCTTAACATCTTTAATGAAGTGCATTACAAACATTGAGATCAAATTTATTTTCAATTTTCCTTTAAATACTGACAAATAAATATAGACAGATAGTACTATATATTTGATACAATGTCACATCACAAATGAAAACAGATAGCATGTATTACTCATGCTTTGTCTCTTTCCTGCAAGAGTTTAAATGAAGCAGTTCAGTTAATTACCTAGCTCCACCCAAGAGCATTAGACTAAAACCAGCTGTACAGGCAGGCATAAAAATTTAGGAATATTCACCCAGTATTTACACTGATTTAATGACAGTAATTTAAAACTGGTTTTATTGCTTCTCCTACATGTGAAAATTGCACCATTTTAACAGAAGTGTAAATCTAATCCAATTAAATTAAATCCATGGAAGCCTTCTCTGAATAGTATTTTAAAAATCAAAAGTGCTTGGTTTGGTTTAATTTAAGCATTTATTGTTAAAAATTAAAGACCACCTGAAGAACCTAAAATATGCACATCCACAAAGGCATTTGCTTTGGTTTATTTAAAGGCTAGTTGGCAGCACAAGCAACTGGGAAACTGAGGATATAAATTTCTCCCCTTCAGCCACCTGAGTAGCACCTCTACTTAATTCTGTAGTAACAGATGCAGGGAACTGCAAGAAGTTAAGAACATCACCAAAAGGCAGTGTGTGTAACCAGGCAGGCTAAATACCAGTGTGGATTTTCTTATTTCTCTATAAAGGACAGTCATCATAGAATCACTTTGTACATGAAAGAAAGCATTTAAATTTAGTGCATTAAATCACATAGATGGATCAACGTCACATTGTTGGTGAGTTCTTGCAAACGCGCTGACAGAGTATTCCTCATCCGGCTTTTAACTTAACTCACTTGCAAATCTGACTAAAGGGGCTTGTTTTTGTCAAGGAGACACAAACAAAGCACTGCAGTCTGAATGTTCATCGTATCAGCATTCAGCAATGGTAATTTCAGTATCTGCTATTAATTCCTAATAGTAAAGCTCGGCTCATGCACCATAAATTCACATACGAGCTTACTTTACAGTAACTTGTTAATGTGCTCACATATCACTAAGGTGTAATAAACACAGAAGGCTAACCTAGAATAGAGATCTCTGCTTATTTTCTTGCATATGGAAACCATATATAGTCTAAAAACCCATTTCAGTTAAACTGACACAACTTTCTTACATAACCAACACAGGTAAATCCAGAGGTAGCCCAATCGCAGGAAGCAAAATGTGAAGCCAGAGCGACTTGAGTTCCTTTTCAGGAATATATTACTTGCAAGAGATGCTGGAACTGGATGAAATGCAATAATTTGTTCTTGATATTGAAAAGCAGAAAGGAAGAATGCACACTTTACAGAAATGTACAAACATGAGCAGCATGTTCTGTCTTGGCAATAACATGCAGATTGGCATTTTCTTTGTTATTGCTGTTCTAGTTGGTATTCTCATCTAATCTGTTTGGAAACATAAATTACAATTGAATATTCTCAATATATTTTCATTTTCTAAAAAATAATTTTTCTTCTTTCATAATTCTGAAATATCTTGATTTTAATCAAAATTCTAGTCATTATATCTGCTTAGCAGGCTTCTCTGTCACTGTTTTGAAAATAATCTAAAATTCAAAGTTCTAATGCTTACATCACAAGCACTCATCAAGCGAAACAAAAAGCTAACAAAGTTAACTGTAGGTTAATGTGAGAGGTTAGAATATGCGTCTTGCCAGATATTTTCCTTCCAGTCTTACAGAAACTGAAAACCCAAGGCAGAAGTATTGTAAATCACTTGTTCCTACCAAAACATCACCTTAGTCCGTAAGCAAAAATTGAATCTGTCAACATTCCTGCAGGCATTATAGCTCTGCCGTCTAGCAAGAGCTCCAGTGAGCTGAACCCATTAAAAAGCTGTCTGTCATGCCACTCATGCTGTAATAATACCTGCACATTAAAAGCTTAAACACAAATATTTAGCCTACACATGACATAATTTTCCTCCTCCTGGGTATAACGAACTCCCTTCCTGCTACACAGCAGTAAGGGTCCAGTTACGCACAGCTGTATTACAAAGCATATCCACCAAAGGCATGGAGATTTAGCAATGACCAGTAAGCCGCACACCCAGCAGTTTTTAGGACTGGGTTTTATGGCATTCAAACGGAAAGTAATGATGGGATGGAACAGTAGTCCCTCTGCAGCCCTACCTGCTGTGGTTCTCAACTCTGGCTGCTACTGCTTCATGAGGCAGGTAGAAAAAGAAGGAAGGTAATCTGCCACCAGAACTCTTCTTCAAGTGCTATATAAAATGCATTAAATGCAGAGGGAAATCTGTAATGTTTACATTTCATTGAATATAAAGACATGGCTATAGATTAGACTTACAGGTTATAGATTAGACTCAACTCATCTCTCCAGCTTGTTAAAAACCTGGAAGCCATCGTCACATCCTTCTTGATTAAACCATAATTACTAATTAGCTGGTAAATTACTTTACTAAATATACTTTTCTAGGTATTTGTAACAGAAACATTGACTGGTTTGACTGAAAACGGATGTCTTCGTAAGAACCAGCAGAAGCAGCAGCACAATGAGCAAAAAGGACTGTCTGTATGTCACAGGGCTCTGTCCCCCGAACATCATTCCCCAGCAGTGAAATTGCAGAACATGCTGTTTCTGTCGAGACGAAAAGGCCTGCACTCTGATAAATCAAACCACAGCAGAAATGACTCATCATATCTATATCCTAACATGAGAAGGATGGCAACAAGGTTGCAGCATATTATATACACCTCAACATCATTCAAGAACTCTAGATATGTGAAGAGAACTGGATAGCAGTGTCCCTTTTTCTCTGAGTCCAGACAACTTGGACATGTGTTGGCACCTGTGAGTATGAGTGTATTGAAGTTATGAGAAAATGAGAGTAGCTAAAAATGAGCGGGCTTAATGACTCTGTAAACAAATAAATATCACCTTCCCCTTCCATAAGACCGAGCACTGAATTTTATTACTCTAATCTCCTAAAACCAGCAGCTGAGATGTAAGCTTCATATTTGTGAATTATACCCGGTTCATATTAAGTTCTAACTGACAACATGACATTTAGATTCTGCAAAATATGAGATTCAAAAAAAGAAAGGCACTATGTTGTGAGACTTTACAAGTGCTAAGAAGTTATATGGCAACATAAATCACTGCACACATCTCTGGAGCAAAGAGGAAAATGGAAGGAAAGATTTCTAAATGGAGTATTTCAAAGGCACATTAATAGCTCGCATTAACATTTAATACTTGAGATTGCAAGTCAAATAAAGTAGATGCAATCCTTGTGGGGTTTTTTTTGGTTAAAAACATAAAATGAGAGTGTGCCTAGGCTCCTTGCGCAAACACTTCTGAGAAGGTAACGAAATACTCTATCAAGGTAGAAGGCATCAAGAATTCTTGATGGCAACAAAAGAAGGCAACAAAATTCTTGTTGCAAATAGAGATAGATCCAGTTTACAGTCCTATGGGGCCACACCAAAGTCACAGAAAATGTTTGAGGCTTCTCTTTTCTTCCACAAAACTGTCTTGCAATAAGAATTGTCTTTAAGCATTCAAGTTTACCTATCAACCTGTTAGAACAAAATTCAACAGGAAAAAAAAAAAACCAAAACAACACAGAAGTGTATCTTTTTTCTTCTATTCAAATAACATAACTTTTTATTAAAAAAAAAATAAAAAATTGAAAGGTAAAGACGAAATATAACTATTGAGAAAATCTGACCTAAATGGATTCTTCTATTATATATTTTGTTTAATACTCTCTGGACATTCAACTGGTAGCAATAATATTAACTAGTCTGACTGCTATACGCAGATCACTGATATTTTTATTACTTTGAATAAAGGTATCCACCACTAGAATATACATACCACTAAAATGATGGGTAGAGAAACAGAAAATAAACCCACCACTAGAATGATGCTATATTGCAGCTAAATCCTATATTTCCTCAACAGTGTATTTATGTAGACATCATTACTTAGTTGGAACACTGTACAGATTAACCAAAAATTTAACTACAATTGAATGAAAAAAGTCAGGGTCGGGGGAGGCGGGGAGAAGAGAAGAAAACCCAGAAAGGTCAGAGTCAAGAGTTACATGTATCTAGGCAAATAAAGAGTTCTGAAATAATTCTCAGAAACTATCTGGAGATAGTACTTTGTACAAGATAAGATACATCAAACTAAAGGTTACAGCAAAGATGAAAAGGGCAGCTTTCCCAGCAGCCGAAAAAAGAAAAGTTATGCTTTGGTACTCTTTCCATTGTCTTGGTCTTTCCAGTACTTAAGTATGTAATAAGCCAGACACAAAGCTTTTTGAAATTACCTTCTGAGAAGGACATAAAAGCCTTGTCTGCCCTTAATATCAACCATGTGACTCAAGTCAGTAACAGTATCATGGACTTTGACACGAGTCCTCTAGCGAACTGAGATGTAGTGCGTGAAGGCATTCACCCTTACTTAACTGACTTCTGTGATGCAGGAGACAATCTCTGCAGGAAAATCAGAAGAAAAATTCCTGTCTAAGCCTCAGCTGTTCCAGTTCATATATCCAGTGTTTCAGTGCATGTGCACCTTTACTGTAACTTCTTAAATTTCTGCAAATAGACTCAGAAGGATACAAACACATTTTCTCATTGTTTCATCCTGGTTTGTGGAAGCAAAAACAGAACGATGAATTCTTGTTATCTTGTCTTCACAAAACTTTTCAAGACAGGTTACAAATGCCTGTTGCGTTGGGGAAATCTTAGAAACACTACCATAACATCTGTATCTTCATTTGGAAACTTATTTGCTCAAAAAAAAAAAAAAATCTTCCCCCCCAAAACAATCACCAAATTCCAGGAAATAAGTTCATGGCTAATGGGCAGCACAGAAAAATTAAAAGCTCTATGAAGTTGTATTTCTTTTCATCCTTACTACTTAAGTCTCAGCCTGTAATCCTAAACTTTAGTCCCAAATGTATTATCTTTCAAAATTCACTTAAATAGTATGTTTGAGCTCTACCAAACTTCTGCAAAGTTCAAATTTTCACTGTATGTTTATTCCCAGTAACTAGGATTATTTTCTTCCCAAGAGCTGCTAATTCTGAGCATTATTACTACAACTGTCAAAAAGGCTCTAAAGAATCCTGGTGATCTAGAATATTAGACTATTTTTGATAAAAGTAGTAGGAGTAATTGCTTAGTAATGGAAAAAAAACAATAGAAAAATTTATTTCAGAACAAAAACGTAGAATTGTCTTTTGAATAAATAAATATTTGTATTTGCTCACTTTCTTTTTTCTGAATGGGCTGTTAAAACTAAATTTCTCTGAAGAATTTATCTCATCAATCCATGTGTCCACCTCAGAAGGTGTCACTTTTCACTCAAAGATATTAGAGGCTTTGGAGAGAATTTTGGCTTTAATGATGGGATTAGACAACTCTTTTCACAGTCACTGCAATGACAGCTGCATTCATTTCCCTCATATACCAGACTCAAAGTCAGAAGCAAATTCTCAGTTTGCGAGCCAGAACATGTTCTGCTGGATATTTACAGCCAACCACTGAAAGCCCTGAAATCTGTCAATGATGTCAAACAGGACAGAAATAGATTGTCTTGCTTGTTTTTCCTAAATAAACTTGCACTCATAAAAGAAATAGGAACAGAAATATTGAAGAAAAAGAGGCTCTTTTACCATATCCACTATGAAAGCACTAAACCACTCCATTTTTCTTGGAAGAACTACTTCAATAAAAGAAATCGTGCTTGTGTCTCTTTGTGTTGTATCACTTACATGGTCAGCAACAAAACCATTTTTTTTCTTTTCATTCCAAAAGTGTTTTGGTTTTTTTTTTTTTTTTTAAAAAAGACACACACACACAGAGAGATACCAGCAGGATCTATAAGGACATTTATCATGCCATTTCACATGCCACTAAGTAGAAGAATTATGTTTGTAAATGTCAGTCCTTAAGACTAAGTCAAGGAGCTCAAATTTAACCACCAT